>OZ018319.1:181963837-182512447 GCA_963969495.1 Ceratothoa steindachneri
CGAAAGATTAAAAAAAAATTATTCGGGTTAGATGCACGACACCACGGACTTTTTTTAAAAAATGGGCGGTTTAGTTTTCTCTTATGATCGTTAATAATCTTAAGTCGTACATTTTTTAGGTTGATTAGAGTCATGTGGACGATATGTCGGAGTTCCGCCGGCGTAGTAATGTTGCGTAAGCAGCGAAAAGCATCTCGTTGGAAGAGGAAAGCCCTTATGGCGCGGACCAACAACATCAATGTTGCCTTTCAGTCGAGAATACGATCCGAAATAGCTTATCCTAAAATAGATCGATCGATAAAGAACATGGAGTTTATTTTGTTCCCTGCAAATCATGTAATGAAGTATATATCGGTGAAAGCAGCAGATTTTCCAAGAGAATGAATGAACATAAATGCGATATGCAACATGGTGCCCTCTCTTCGAGTTTATTTCTACATATGTCCAATGAAAATCATCAAATTGATATTAATAATGCTAAAATAGTTTATAAGTCTCCCAATTATATACATCGACGCTTAATTGAATCGGCACTTATAAAAGAAATTCCCAACTTTAATACCTCCGACAGCCAATTTAATACTAATACCTTAAGAAGAAAGAAATTCATACTTCCGCTTCTCAAAAATGCCGCTACATTCCCGCATCCTCCTCCTTAGCCCCACTGATTTTTGTGTTTGTACGTTAAGCAACTTCTGTATTTCATTTGTCCATCAGCGACTGACGATGACGGATGTTTCCGTCGAAACTTTGCTTTCACATATATAATTAGTCCTATTACTGTGTTTTTTTTACATATATATATATATATATATATATATATATATATATATATATATATATATATATATATATATATATATATATATATATATATATAAGAGAAATTTGACGCAACAGGAGTTTTTATAGAGGTAAGAGAAAGGGACATTAGAAGAGCACTAGAATCAAAGATAGCAGAGGACGGCACAATGAAGGCAATCCTTTACCGAGAAGACAGAGATAACGCCAGGGTAAAAAAGTTTTGAAATTCTTGGCCGGGACTCGAACCCGAACAGTCTTGTTTAATTCCACTAAAAATCACTAATATCAACTCATGTACACCATCGGAAATATTTTCATGCTCAATTTTAACATCTAATAGAGCCAAAATGGAGATGAGGAGAGACAGAAAACTAGACCTGATGGAGGAAAACTGAAGTTATTTTCGAATTTAGCAGAAGCAAAATCACTTAAGAATTCATTGAAATATTTCAGGGACCAGGCGAAAGATATTTTTATGTTGTCCAGTGTTATCTAATATTACATTGTATTCTGAAAACAAGTGAATAGATATTATTCTGCACTTTGATTTTCCACCCTGGATATGAATCCGTAAACGATTCTCCACTACATAAAAATTGATAGTTTAAATACTCTTAATTTAAGCTCTTTTCTTTATAAATCCAGGAATAATTTAAGTGCAGCCGGTGGCAATGCTGCTTTCAATTCTCTCACTAAGAATCCTTCTTTGATTTTATGCGATCCCTTGTCGCATGGAATGCGTAGAATAATTAATATGTAAACACCTATCTTACCACAACACTTCTTTCTATTGGTTATATATACTCGCGTGTGAGACTTTATAAAATAAAATTCTCTGCTGGTGACATAAGTGCATGGCAAAAGTTTAGATTAAACATCGCATACAAATTTAAAACCTTCTGTTTGTTTCCTATAAAAACAAAGTTAATAAAAAAAATAAAGTTAAATTCACCTGGTCTTCTTATTTAATCGGTTGGTTTGAAGGTACATTAATTATACTTTGACAAAAAGGATAACTCAAATTAGAAATGATTTTGTATGTTAGCTAACTAATGATTTGTTACTATTTAAAGATATTTCATATTCACTGTGTATTTTTAGGGATTGATAGTTATTATTATTATAATCATTAATATTATAGTAGGCAACAGGCTGAATGACCAACTCACGTCTCCCATTCTTTCCCCCTAAAAGTGGATAAAAAATAAAGTAACTTGCTCCGAAAATCGTTACAAATGTACCTATTCCCGAATACTTTGTTCGCCCCTCCCTTTCATGTAGTCCTGCCCCGATTCGCTCCTATATATATAAAGCATTTGTGTCGAGTCTTCTCATTATACAGCTGAAGATGGTAGTCAACCTCGAAACTAGTCCTGTAATGTAATAAACTGATTCTAGTAAAGTGTGTGTGTTTTTTTTATATCTAGAAATAGTTTCACGCTAATGTGCAGTTCACCGCATATATATATATATATATATATATATATATATATATATATATATATATATATATATATATATATATATATACGTTCTCACTTATAGGTGTTAGTAACTTTTAAAGTAAACATTTTTGGATACCTCTAAATTGAGTAAATTATGCTTATTTAACCTGAAGGAACCTTAGATTAAAGTTTGTTCAAAGAATATATATATATATATATATATATATACAGTGGCGGCAACAAAAAAAGTGACATTGAATATTGGCAATAGAAATCGATACATAAAATCGCTTTCACGATTTTACTTGCCAACAAGCCAATGAAAAGGGGCGGGGCTTATGCCACGAGTGGATGACTCTCCTGAGCTAAGACAACAGAACTGCGCTTTATTGGAACTCACTGTCTCGTTTGAGCTCGTACAGTGAGGTTTTGGTGTACAACGCTCCAGCGTGCTGATTTCCTGCATTCGTGCCTACATTTGACGTGCTATAACTTCTGTGCAAGTGGATACAATGGGGCGGATAAAGCTTTCTATGACAGAGAAAAGCCGTGCCTTGACCCTATTAGAGCAGGGAAAGTCTATTATTGATGTAGCAGCAGATTTAGGAACCTCAAGAAATACGATTTATCGCCTAAAACGGGCAGCTGAGTTATTGCCACCAGGTACCATACCAAAGAGGAAGGAGGGCACTGGTGCAGCTAGGAAGACATCTCCAAGGACTGATAATATCCTAAGGCGTGAAGTGATGTCAGACCCTTCTGTAACCTCCGCTTCAATCAAGAAAAAACACCCAGACCTTCTCCAGAACGTCGCCCTCAGGACCATCCGTCATCGCTTACAGAAGGACTTAGGCCTACCGGCTCGCCGCGCTGCCAAGAAGCCACTTCTTACCAAGGCTATGAAGATGAAAAGGCTCAATTTTTGCAAGACCTATAAACAATGGACAGCTGCCCATTGGAAGAAGGTGATGTTCAGTGATGAGAGCACCTTTAGGCTGGTCAGAGGAGAGTCAAAAATCGTGCGTCGTCCCAGCAATGTGTCTCGGTATGACCCAAAATATACCGTGAAAACTGTGAAGCACCCTGATAGTGTGATGGTGTGGGGTGCCTTTAGTGGAAACAAGGGCAGAGGAGGTCTGTACTTCCTTCCCAAGAATGTAACCATGAGGGGGACTAACTATCTCGAAGTTTTGAAGCAGCACATGCTGCCATTTTGGGAAATTCATCGGTGTGAATTTTTCATGCATGATGGTGCCCCTGCTCACAGGTCCCAGTTAGTAAAAAGGTTCTTCAATGATAATAATATTAGTGTTTTGGAGTGGCCTGGTAATTCCCCGGACCTAAATCCTATTGAGAATGCTTGGAATCTGATGAAATCCAAAGTTCAAGAGACAGCATCCGGCAGCATCAAGGACCTGATAGAATCACTGAAGAAGATCTGGGTTACGATCGACCCCACCTACTTCGCAAACCTCGCTGAATCAATGCCCAATCGACTCAGAATGGTCATCAAGTGCAAGGGCAACATGACCAAGTATTAACTTTCATGAAATATTCATAATAAAATATGTAAGTTACATTTTTCTGTTTCATTTTCCCCGAATTGTCACATGTCACTTTTTTTGTTGCCGCCACTGTATATATATATATATATATATATATATATATATATATATATATATATATATATATATATATATATATATATATATATATATATATATATATATATATATATATATATATATATATATATATATATAAATAAGCCTATTACAGAGGAGATCCGTACAGCATTTGTTAATCGAGCTTTAAAATACATTTTACCTCAGTTGTTCCTTTTGGACTAAGTAGGGTTTTTTTTTACAGCAGAAATTCATACCATCTTCTGACTATATCAGTGGATACTGACAGTTTAACTTGACACTCTAATATCCTGGTATCTCAAACTGATACCTTGATTTTCTGGTACTTTTCAAAGCTACTATACCTTTGAACTCAAGTATATTGGTACTACCTATGCTAGTACTCTAGCACATTGCACTAATATCATTCAATGGTAGCGTAATAACCTATACCTTATCCTGATATCATAATATCCTGGTATCTTAAACTAGTACTCTAGCATCTTAGGAAATTAGACTGGTACCCTAATATCTTCGTACGTTTCATTGGGACATTGCATTGTTATCTAGTATCCTAGTGCCCTACACTGTTTTTTTAGACTCCTGCTGTAGGGATCTAACTTACAAAGCATTGCAGAAACGCTCACAAAAACACATGGAGGTAAGTGTAGTTGCTATCCAACTACACTAATATATTGGGTTGAGGAATAAGTTCTTGCGGTTTTCTCAAATTAATTCATTACCATTAACAATTTTAGAAAAACTTTATTTTTAATTAATGACAATATGCAATTTAATCAATATTGTATTCTCTCTTGTTATTTACGACTTCTTCCCAACGTTCAACTTGTTTTTCGATGCCTCTGCAATAAAAATCTCTGGATTTTGACTCGAAGAATTCGTCTAACCAGGTTCTTAATTCCACATCAGTATTGAAAGAAACACCGCGCAAATTGTTGGAGAGCAATCGGAACAGATGGAAATCCGATGGAGCCAAGTCTGGCGAATATGGAGGATGCGGCAGGATTTCCCAATTAAGCGTTTGGAAAGCGTCTTTTGTCATATTGGCAATGCGAGGGCGAGCATTGTCGTGTTGCAGAAGGACTCCATAACTTCGATGAGGTCGCTTTTCACGAATAGCTTTGGCGAGTCGATACATTTGTTGAACGTAGAGTTCTGCATTGACAATCTCGTTGTCCGCAAGGAACTCATAAAGAATGATGCCTTCACAATCCCACCACACACACAGCAAAGTCGTTCGTGGATGAAGTCCTTGCTTTAATCGCGGAAGTGTTTTTTTATTGGGGTTAAGCCATTGTTTTCGATGGTTCATGTTGACATAAACACACCACTTTTCGTCACCAGTGATGATGCGGTGATGAAATCTGTCATAATATCCACAAGTAGCCTTGTGACGAGCAAGCAAGCCCGCGGCAATCGTGGAGCGTTGAAGTTTGTTGATTTAGCTCAAAGCGTGCGGAACCCATGCACCGAGTTTTTGAACTTTCCCCATCGAATGAAAGTGATTCACTACAGTTTGGTGATCACACGCCAATTGTACAGCCAATTTTCTAGTCGATTACGAGGATTTTCATGAAGAAGGTCGTTCAATTGATCTTCACCAAACTTAATGGGGCGACCAGAACGTTCTTCTTTATTAAGATTGAAATGGCCGTTTTTTAACGTGAAACCAACTATTGAGCTGTCCTTTCTGATAAAGCATTTTCTCCGTACCCAGCACAAATATCGCGACGAGCTTTGGCTGCCTTTGCAATGTTCCCGTCTCGATTGAAAATGAATAACAACAAGTATCGAAAATGCGCCTTTCTTTCAACTTGACATTCCATTTTGAGGGTACAGAACAAAAATTAAATTAATACAACTTTTAAATAAACCGCAATGACTTATTACTCAACTTCAAGACGTAACCTAAGCAAAAGCCTAATAGTCTACGCTGTTAAGAGACGTAGCATAACCTTTGCAAATTTTGCACTCATTATTTATTATTGTTTCTTAATATGTGCACAAATCACGTCAACAAAACTTAAATCAACACAACATTAAAAAACGCAAGAACTTATTCCTCAACCTAATATATATATATATATATATATATATATATATATATATATATATATATATATATATATATATATATATATATATATATATATATATATATATATATATATGTGTGTGTGTGTGTGTGTGTGTGTGCGAATGCACTCGCATAACTTTTTAAACAATTTGATAATTGTCATTTTTCGTAAGCTTCGAGAATTTGGGGAGGAAAGGTATTTAAGACTAGGTACACGACCAGACCGAGTTTCGTTCCCCTCGTTCTGTCTTTCATAAGAGGGGAAATAGTCTTTATTACGCGTAACAAAAGGCAAAGTGAAATCTCGCTTCTCTTTGTAACTCTATGCTTTCCCGGTGTGCCCAAGTCTCTCCGTGATTTGATTCGAAAACTTAAACATTTTTCTCCGATTCGCAAACTTTTCGACTTAATTTTGACAGAATTGAAAAGTGGGAGCAATTTCCACAGCAAATAGTTATTATACAGAATTATCGTGCCCTTCACATACATGCATATATATATATATATATATATATATATATATATATATATATATATATATATATATATATATATATATATATATATATATATATATATATATGGAGCTCGGCCGTGAAGTCTGCATTTAATATTGAGGATAAATCCCAGAGCCACCAGAAACGGATGCAACATCTTTTAATTTCTTACTGCGTTTCTTAAACTACAAGTTTTCATCTTCAGACTAGAATAAGTTTACTATAGTTAATACATTTGAAAAAACCATGATATATATATATATATATATATATATATATATATATATATATATATATATATTATCTTAGGACATGTTAAGCGCGTGAGATCAGAGTTTTGAATGTTCAGATTGGGATTAGGATAATATATGTAAGTGGTAAAAGATGTGTGAAGTAGGTGAAATATAGTTGGAAATATTGTGTGGAAAGGTAGGTTAGGATAAATAAAGGTTGAAGATCATGAATTGCCAGGTTACCCGACAAACAGATTTTTTTTTAGAATTTAGTTTGTTACTTGTTTTAATAGTTTAGTTATTCTTTAGCATTCAAGCCTTTGTTGTCGTTGTCTACTTATTTGAGCTTTTTTGTGAATACTTACGTATCCCTTTTGTTTTATTTGTTTTATTTTTCTTTGATTTTTAGTCGCGCGCGACTCTACATCTCACTATGTCGGGCGGTCGGTCGGTTCTCGTTGTGGCTTTTTATTGTTTTTGTAATAATATTGTAACTATTCGGCTGATTCTAACGAAATTTGAAACTCTTACGTTCTTTTACGTTCTCTTTCGAACGCTATAACTGCCAAAGTCCTCCTAAGGTTAGCCTGGGAATTATTTTGTTTTGGCAATAACATCATATATATTCGGCCTATACCCTACTAGACTAGACTAGGCTATAATATGCTATACACTTCTAGGCAAGCCTAGAATATACTATGCTAGGGTAGGCTATTATAGGTTATACTATGCTAAGCTATGCTACGATATAATGTACAAGGGTAAAATATACTATGCTAATTTAGGCTATAATATGCTATGCTAGGATAGCATAGAGTATGTTAGGATAAATAATAATAAGCTATGCTTGACTAGGGTTATAATAGTATAGTATAGGCTATACATGTCTAGGATAGTTAATGCTAGGCTAGGTTATGCTATGCTATGCTATGCTAAGCTATACTAAGCTAGGCAAGGCATGAAAGGCTATACTAGGCTAGGCTATGCTACGCTACGCTATGGTATGCTAGGTTAGGCTATGATATACTAAGTTATGCTACACTAGGCTAGTCTTTGCTATACCAGACTAGGATAAGCGAGTCTTTGCTATGGTAGGCTAAGTTATTTTATGCATGCTATGCAAGCCTAGGCTAAGATCTATTAGTCTAGTCTAGGCTAGGCAATACTATGATATACTGTACTATACTAATTAGGGTAGGGTAGGGTAAGTTAGGATATGATAAATTATACTAGGCTAGGCTCAAGTGAACAAGGCTAAGCTAGGCTATGCTAGACTACGGTAAGCTAAGCTAGGCTAGACTAAGTTTTAATATACAATTGTAGGCTTCGCTAAGCTAAACTAAGTTATACTCTGCTAGGCAGGCTCGGCCATACTTTGATAAGCTAGGCTAGGTTACACTGTGATAGGCTCAGGTATACCATACTAAGCTAGGTTATTCTAATATATACTATGCTAGGCTATATATGCAAGTCTATACTAGGCTGGTCTAGGTTATACTATTCTACTCTAGGGTATACTATGCTATTCTAGGCCATGCTATGCTATGATATACTAGGCTGGACTATACAAGGGTATGCTATGCTATACAAGGCTATGCTGGACTATACTACGCTAGACTAAGCTAGATTATAGTGCACCATGCTAAGCTAGCATAGTCTAGGGTAGGCTATGCTAGACTATGGTCGGGTGTGCTATGCCAAGATATACCATGCTAGAATAGGATAGGATATATTAATCTAGGCTAGGCTATACTATGCTAGACTAGTTTATACTGTACTAGGCTAGGTTATATTATGCTTATACTATACTATGCTACACTAGATTAGGGTAAGGTAGGCTATGGTAGATAGCCTATACTATTCTAGGCTTTGCAAGGCTAGGCTAGCCTAGGCTATACAAGGATAGTCTACATAATACTATATTAAACTATTCTAAACTATATTAGGTTAGGCTATGCTATACTATGATAAACTATACTATGCTATAATATGGTAACTTCACTATCCTATATATGCTAGGCTATACTAGACTATGTTAGGCTAGGCTTCTATGGTTTCTAGGCTAAGATAGGCCATACTATACATTCTCTGCTAGGCAGGCTAGATTAGTCTAGGCTAAGTCATACTATGCCAGGCTAAGCTATACTATGTACGGCTAGGCTATACTAAGCTACCTACGCTATAATATGGTATGATAAGTTCTACTATTATAGGGAATCATAGGCTAGACTTGGTTATACTAAACTAGGCTAGCCTAGACTAGGCTATACGATGCTAGGCTAGGCTATACTATGTTAGGCTATGCTATGACATACTCTAGTCTGTTATACGATGTTATACTATACTATGTTATGATATACTACATATATACTATGCTAAGCTAGGCAAGATTTACTCTGTTAAGCATTCTAGGCTAGTCTATGCTATGCTAGTTTATTTATTTACTACTTTTGCACTAGGGTATGTTTCTTTCCTTGTTGGCGTTTTGAACTTGCTTTACACCTTTTAATTATCCTTTCTTTTTCTTAACTATAAATTGATTCGATTTTTCTTGGATCTTTCTGAACCTTTGTTTATATCTATATTCTCTATTCTCATCATCGGTAGCTATAATAATATTGTTTAGGATTTCTTCTGGGAGGTTTTCTTCTATTTTGCTACACATTTTTGTGCCACCTTCGTGAGGTACTGTGTTGATGGGTTTAATTTACATCTGTGGTGTAGTTGTACGGATGAGATTTTTTCCGGATATTCGTGTGGTAGTTATGAAAGGGGTAGCTTGATCCTGAATTCTTTGCATTTTGATATTCTGGGTTTCATAGGACACGACGTCGCATGTGTGCGGTGGGTGTTTCCGTAGTTGAAACATTTTTTTCATTAGGCTCGGAATATTTGTCCCCTTGAAAGGTGCAGTTTCTTTTGCCGAATAGTGATCATCCACATAGCATTTGAAACATACTTGTATCGAGATCAATGTTTCTCTTGTTTTGGTGCTTTCGCAGACATTTCCGTTTCTTTAAATAAAACTTTGAAAACATACATATGCTCTTCCCACGTTTGTTTTGAAAATTTCATAACTTCTTCAATTCTTGCTCATGTATGGTTTGATTCTAATTCCTTATTTTATTTTTCTACCATGTGCTTTCTGATCCACGGGTCGAGGTGTTTACAAATGACCGACCTTTTTCTGGTGACGGCCGGTAGCATTCCGGGAGCGAGTCCTATTTACTTAGTTTTTAGGAGGCATTTTCGCTAAAAAGGGTGTCTTAAGTCTTTCTTCATATCGTAGAGGGCTATATACTCATTGTATTACCCTTTGACCTTTTAGATGTAGTACTATGACACAGATTTACCCGTAAATCGTGTGAGGGGGTGTTTTCACGAGTGGGTTGCTCACGCCATTCGAGGACTTTGGGGGACCTGATGCCCTTTTTCTGCAGTCCTTTTCCTGTGTTGTTTTAATTGATATATCATCGTGACCTATTTATTGATGTTTGGGTAAAATAGTTATTATCATATCATCTATAAGTTTGGCGAAGATTTCCTTCCCCTCTTTATGCCTTAAGCCCGATGTAGGGTTACTGCCATGGATGAGATGATAGTTGAATTGATGAATGCGTCCGAATGGGAGAGACCCTGCTGAAGGATGAATCATGTGGACTTATTGAAAATGCAGTTTCGATAACCAAAGCCCACCAGGGGTTTGGTTATCGAAATTTCTTCCAGAATACACAGCGACGGCTGTTGTCCCACTAGGGTCTTGATGGGACCCTCCCAGGGATGGGAGTTTCGCCTCATTTTCCAAGAAACCTATGGCGTTAAATTCCTATTTTTAATCTATGTATATGAAAATTTAAACAGATTCCATATGCATTTATAGGAACTCCCCCATAGATCTTGTAACAAAGCCAAATCACTCGAACATTGTTCCATTATATTTAAGCTTCACGATTTTAACAATTTACGCTCCCCTTTCCCCCAAAGGAAATCTAGTCATTTCTCGTCCAGACAAAGGAAAGGGAGTGGTTTTATGCTCAATGAAGCAGATTACATTTCAAAAATTCTTATTATCCTTACAATTCCACTAAATTTGCCAAATTCACAATATTGACAGCGTTGAAGAATTCTACCAGGAACTGCATGATTACAGTAAAGCCAAACACTAAATAACAACTTCTCAATAAATGAAAAGGTGTAGTATAAGACGAAACGGGTAGCAATTAAATCTGACCCATGGGAAGTCAGAAGGCCAGGAAGAACCTTCACTGTATGAAAAGGAATATTCATAATTCAATGACATTTCCCTTAAACGATGAAAGGACGAAGAGAGAAAAGAGAAAGACTAAGAAAAATCCAAAAATGTAAAGGAATTCTAAAAAAAAAATCCAAAGGCAATTCATTCAATGGCAATCTTTGCCGACCGTTGGATCGAAATCAGGTTTTGATTGAGATTCTGCCGTATCGATTGGTCGATCAGATCGACCGATTTATCGAGTCCTTTCGGGATTTATGGAAATGATGGCATCAAACCCGCATATAAAACCATCAAAACGGTGGTGCAGGACCATTACCCAACTTCTGCACAGTCTGGAATTTGCTTCCTAAACACAGATGCAAATCCATCATGATTAAATCCAAGATGGCGTGAACAGATGATGGACAGCGACCATTAATCCTTCCATAACCTGGTAAGGTTAATAAAAAAAACATGTTTTTATTGAAAAAAATATTATAACTAACGAGGATATAATTATGTTAGCATATAATAAAAATGGGAGGAAGACCGAAACGGTAAATATTCTTTTATCATTAAAGCGAAAACCAACGAGTGCATCTCCCGCAGAAGGCCTGTACAAAAAGGGGGGAAGTTAGTAGAAGTGGAAATGTGTGGAAGATACAGATGTCTCAGATCCACCTGCTGGTAGTAAGGCCTCGTGGGAACGCACCTCTAGGGGGTTGCTGCTTCATGAGCAAATGCCCTCGCGGGGCAGATGAGGGAAATAGTAGTAAAAATAGGGAAGAACAGGAATAGTATTCAATTGTAATTTACAATCGATGGCCATATATATATATATATATATATATATATATATATATATATATATATATATATATATGTGTGTGTGTGTGTGTGTGTGTGTGTAGATAAGGGGGTTGGTGGAGTCTCAATGTTCGATAGGCTATTAGGAACCGTTTAATTGAGGGACTCCCTAACTCCGATTTCCGATAGAAGCACCATCGCCCAATTTGGTTTCCATGCATATTCCGATGACCACTTAACGACTTCGCTTGTGGTAAGCAGAACATGAGATTGCCTTCGGCCATTTTCGATGCATTGATGCTCCCACATTTGTGGGAAGAAGCATTTGTGAAACTGGTCAAGGTGAATAACTCCGTAAACCGATAGATACCAAAACAAAAATTGTTTAAACGCAGTCTGTCACCTTAATGGACACCCGCAGATTATACTCACACGCACGTTTGTAAACTTGTAAGGAGCATTGAGGGTGCTTCATAAGAGTTAAGTAACACAATCCAAAATTTTAACTTATCGTGTTAATTAAATAAGTCTAAAGTGGGCGTTATTATTTCAACTTGTAGGCAGAATTTCGCGTGGAAGTGGCTTCTATCAAGTGAAGCTTTTCAACTTAAAGTCGACTTCAAATTAATGTTACATAATAATTATCTATTTACACTACCCTACCTGGATTAGTTTGAAACTAATAAACTTTTCTTAACACAAAATTTACCTCAATTTAATGATCAATTAATATTATTTAAGAAATTAAATTGTCAACAAAGTTTCTTGGTGCTAGAAATTAATATTACTTAAATTTTCAAATTGGAGATAAGGAATCATTTTGAAAGATAGTTTTCACCTAACATATTAATATAGAAGTAGTAACACTTTTACTACCAGAACTTGGTTGTTAAAGATCAAATTTGAGCTACGAACTCAAATCCCTACAAACTTAAATCCAAAATTGAACGCTAAGTGTAGGGTGTCGCGGAAAAATGTCTTAGATCGTTGCCCAGTAGCGGAACTCAGTCCTAGCGAGGCCAGTAATTTATCCTCTTTATGCCTGATAATGTTGGCAACCAGGTTGTGTGTATTATATTTCAAGGACCTCTTCTTCTGTAGTGTCTCTACTTTCACAATACAAAGAAAAGAGGCGAATTTTGATATCTTTATTACTCAGCGATTTCATTGCTCAGCTGGACAAAAATACCAAGCAAGAAGTTTCCGTCTCAACGTCGACATTGACAAATTAAACCTCCTAGTGACTTGACTTAATTCCAGGCACTTACCTTCTTCGGATGGGGTTTTAATGGCCCCTCATTGTGCATAAAGTGGTATAATGTAATTTCTTTTAGCCATCTTTTATCACTTCTTGTGGCGAGCATTGAGCACTAGCATTATATATATATATATATATATATATATATATATAGTCAACGCCATAATACTTGGTGCGACCTCCCCCTCCCCCTTATAGGGCTTTTGACAGACGTAACACTGCGGAAACTACTTTTCTTCTAAAGCCGTGGGAAAGCTTGCTTTTGTGGTACTTTAGGAAAACTTCTTCACTGGTATTATTACTCCAAATTTCTATATAACATGTTAAATATAGATCTTACATATATGCTTTAAGGTTAGAAAAGGAAGCTAATCACTAATTCGTTGAAAAAGGTAAATAAGACGAAGCAAAGAAGAGAAGGAACAAGTGCAAAAAAGAAAGATTATAAACATTGACAGTTGGAAACTGTTTTTTATGATTAAGTTATTTACATGTTCATAGAGACCAAGACTGATATTAAAATATCGGAAATGACTAAAGAAGAAATATTTAATAATATTATGGAAATTTATTAATTTCTCCTTTAGATTAAGTTTACACTAGAACTTGGACATAAATTAAATTCAACAGCTGACATCCCGCTCTTTTCCAGGCCTTTTTATTTTATCGCATACCTACCATTTCTTATTTTATTATTTGTTTTTCTCTTTTCACTACAATTAAGTTAAAAAGCCTGTTTTTTTATAACTACGTTCTTCTCTGATTTTCATGGGTTATATGGAATTCGTAGCTTTGGAAATTCCCCAAATTTTTTACACTAACCAAAACCATCGATTTTCTCACGAATTTGACTTAAGACCAAAATCATGTACAAAATCGTTTTTTCTCTTTCTTTTGTGTGTCTTCCACGTGTTCTAAAACAGTGATATTACTATCGTTTACTAATACGATAATCTTCTCTAGTGGGCGGCAAAACAGCACTACCCCTCGCTCAGCGCTTTCCCCACTAACCAGGATCGCCCATTGATGCCTTCGAGCTTGTAAAGTATTTTCATTCTGCTCTTTATTACATTATCGCTTCGAGGACATACGAGGGGCAATCAATAAGTTTTGTAATTCGGATATAAGGAAACGAGATATGAGGAAAAGTGTTTTATTATTTTTCAATATAACTACCCTCGACTTCAATGCACTTGCGCCACTTGTCCCTGAGGCCTCGAATTCCCGACAACCAGAAATCTCCCGACTGCTGTTCAATCCATTCCTGGACGGCGAGCTAGACATCTTCTTCGTCCCGAAACCGGCGCCCACGCAGTGCAGCCTTGAGCTGGCGAAATAAAAAGTAGTCACCAGGGGCCAGATCTGGACTGTAGGGGAGATGGTTGAGCTCCTCAAATCCGCACTCGCGCAGGGCAGTTTGTGCAACTCTGGCCTTGTGGACTTTGACGATGTTGAAGTCGATCATGGGGCGTGAGGTTTCGTGAGGTTTCTAGGGACCCAACGGGCAGAGACCTCGGTCATGGCCAAATTGTCGTGGATGATTTTGATAACACTTCCTTGTGATATTCCAAGTTCTCGCTCGGTTTCTTCAACCTTCACCCGTCGATTTTCGAGGATCCTCCTCTCCACACTGACCACATTGTCCTCGTTAGTCACGCCTGACGGGCGTTCTGGACGATGGTCATCTTCAAGGGACTCACGACCATGGCGAAACTCCCTATTCCAGCGAGCAGATCAATGGTTGCATAGGAAGGGGCGGTGTTGGTGTACACTGCAACCATGCGTTCATGGATCTATTTTGCATTCTTGCCTTCCTTGGTCAAAAATTTGATCACTGCGCGGTGCTCAACCTTCTCCATTGTTGAAATATTTGTGACTGACGATCTGCGATCAGCTACTGCTTCTTAAATAGACGAGGCAGGAGCGTGCGGCTGCATGTCCTGACTTGTCATAACTTGTCCTAACATAACACCCCCACAAACAGACATCCCCCCTCCTCTGTTTTGCCCTACCGATTCGCAAAACTTATTGACCGCCCCTCGTATGTCCACAGTTGAAAAGAGATGGGTGGCGTAATTGAACATACACATTTTGTTAAAAAAATATGTAAAATGTTGGTGGTATACATTGTGATAAATGTCTACACTATTTTAAATGTTATTTTGAACAACCCAGTAAATTATTGTTAATGTGTATAGCCCCAAATGAATATAATAGTCGTTGAGAAGATCATGTTTTTATTTGTCCCTCGTTCAAGGTAAAAGTGTCCTTTTGCATTCCTAAACATTCTTTCATTAGAAATTTTCCTAATTTTCAATATCAGTCTTTGGGTCGATAGATTTAATCAGATGCTCCGTGTGTTTATTTAATTCACGAACTAGATTCCTTTTCTGACTTTTCTCAATGCTCCCTTATTCCCTTTTATTTGCTCTTTTGATTGCGTTTACATTTATATGTGTATTTCCATCTGGTTTGTTCCTTGACGTGGGCGTTGCCTTTTGTTATTTTTTATTTATATATGTTTAGGGGATTTTGTCGCCTGTCGTTATTCCCTGATAAAGAGGTTGAAATTGATTTCATAAATACTTAGATGATTATAATCCTTTGTCTTGAGAGATATTATCGTAAATCCAGTTATATGGATTTCATTTCTAGTGAATAAAAAGAGACTCGAACCAAGAGATCAGTGCAAGTGGGTGTGAAACTAAGAGCTATATTTAAAACGAGAAACAGCATCTGGAATGCAATCCATATTAACATAAGAAACACTGGAATAAAGTTTGGAACAAAATTCAGGTTTTAAGCTATGTGTGAGGTGAGAGGTGTAAGATCTACCCACCCGAAAACGGGGTGAGCACAGCGCGTCCACCACTCGGTAGCCAGATCTCTCCGTCCGCTCCTGCCGAGATTCGGAATCGAACCCAGTACCGCGAGGTTGGGAGGCCAACGCCATATCCACTCGGCTAGCATGAGCTCTATATACATGAGGTTCTTCCAGTTACTAAAAACACCCCCGTGATAATCCTTCAACTACAATATAAACGAAACAAATTAAATGTATGTGAAATATTCGGAATTGAGATTAAAAATATTTTTGAAAATGTTCATCACTGCCTCTGTAAGGACAGATTTTTTTAGAAATACGAGACTCAAGATAAGCGAATGGATTCTGAAATAAATCTTCCCTTTGAACATTATAAAGGTCAATTTTGCTTAAGTAAATTGCCCGATGCGTTGGATTACCAACGGCGTAAACAGATGTCAATTACGCGCAAGTGGTATTTACCCCAATGTTATCCACACCAATAAACTAATCGTCTCTCTCTCTCTCTCTCTCTCTCTCTCTCTCTCTCTCTCTCTCTCTCTCTCTCTCTCTCTCTCTCTCTCTCTCTCTCTCTCTACAGACCTGCTCCTGTTTCGTGAATGTTCTCGCTGAACAAGCTTGTACAGGGAGGTTTTCAGGAATAAGACCCGCTTCCGCTGCAGTATGTGTGTGTTGGCGAAGTTAGCTTAAAGAATCCTTGCCATTCGTTTTATATTCCTTACTATTTCTCTGTTTTCTGTTTTCTTCTTCAATCTCTCGTAAACTCACTTTTTCTAATAGTGAATCTACTCGTGATGATTCGACTGATTTTCTCATGAATACTAATAATAATAGATAAAGAATAAAAGAAGAAGAAAAGAACGAAACGGAGGATAAGAACAACTGCACACATCAACATTCGAAACAAATTTTAGGATTATTAATTCATTTTTACCATTGTGAGGCAAGGTGCCGTTGTACAATGAATTAAAATATCATCAAAATAAGCCGACTGCTTACAGAAATATGACAAGTAGACAAATGCGAACTTAGAGAGATGGGGGAAGGGGGAGGGGAGAGTGTCAGCCGATATATGAGCGACAAATGAGGACTAGGATAGCCTCGTTAGCCTAGGCTAGCCTATTCCCAAAAATGAATAAGCGAATTTTGTCCAGGAACGAACAGATAAAAGAACTTGTCGCTCATTAAGGAGGAATCTCAAAATGTTTCGCTTACCAAGTCTTATGTTTAGTCGCGTGCCACTCTATATCTCACTATGTCGGTCGGACCCGGTTTTGCTTTTTTTTGTAATAACATTGTAACTATTCGGCCGATTCAAACGAAATTTAGAACCCTTATGTTGTTTTACATTCTCTCTCAAATGATAGAATTGCCAAGGTCCTTCTAAGGTTAGTCCGGGAATTATTGAAAGTTTTGAAGGTCGTAAAGTCATAAATCAGAATAAGTGAGAGCCCGCGACTTTGGTCAGCGGACCTTGTTTCAACCAATTTAAGTTCCAGAACGACGGAGTAACTTTGTAATTAATATAATTTTCCTAAAAATACTTTTATTTTATTTTTCCAAATGGCGCGATTTTCTGGATGACCTAATAATGAGGGCATTAGCTGGAGGAATGGCACGCCCTACTGGCCCCGTGTAGGTATACCTCGAAAGGGGGTGTCTGGTGTAGCATAGACTACCGTGCTGCTGTTGACATCTGAAGGAATATGTGCTCTTCCAGCCCCAGTGAGGAGGAGGGGCAGTAAGAGGAGGGGGAGCAGTAGGTGGAGGAGGAGGAGGAGGACGTATAGTAGTAGTAGGAGAAAGACGACAACGAGTAGTAGTAGTATCTGTAGGTAAATCTCTTTGGGTCCCCTAAACATTATCGTCCCCAATAGCCAGAGTAGTGTAGTGTAATGTGTCTGAACTTCGTGCAGTGCAGTGCAGTGGCGGGAGCTGAAGCCCGAGCCAAGCATTGTCCAAGTGCTTAGGGAAAAGGAGGAAGGGGTGTGGTGTGTGGGTGAGGGGGTGGGGGTGCACTTCACTCATTCCGTGACGGCAATTAGCTTCGCCTTCTCCTCTTCCCCTTTTTCTCTGTGTATCCACCCACACGCCTACACACTACCCTGTGGGAGGGAAGGGAGAGAGAGGGTTTGCGTAGTGGTTGTGACTAATTGCGGAGGGGTTAAAATACTTACACAAATTGCGCATTTACATTTACACATTATGCCACATTCACACAGGAGCATACACTCCACAAAAACTCGACTTTCATACAGACACATACATTATTCCTTAAACCCTATTACAAAGCCACAAATTCACACATAACTTATAATGACCTCAACATACGCACACTTTACATACATGTGCAACTCATGCGAGCAGATGACTCACTCACACAACAATTATTCTCCTTAACCTTCTAGCAAACAAACACCTTCCCCTCAGACGTTCACACTTCACCCATTATTGCTTATAGACATACGCACACTTATTCCCCTTAACCCAGTTACAAAAAGGCCCACATTCACACCAACACCTACATCTACCCCTACTTTTCATAGAAGTTCGTGCACATCCACTAAAGCTAGATTATTAGTATCTCAACCCCCCCCCCCAGAGCATTCACACCCGGACACACGCTCCAATACATACGTATATGACAATATTTAACGCCATAAAGACTTATTCCATTCGGAAAAAAAAGAGTCAAGGGAATACTTTTTGAGAGAAACGTAATCCAATGAGGGAAGGAAAGAGAGATAAGGCAAAGAGTAGTTTTAAAGTATCATAAGAAAGCTTAATAATATAAATTATGAGAAGAAAAAAAACAGGAAAGAAGAAGAGCTACAAAATACACAATAAAGAAGAGCAAAGACGCTAGGAGCCACTCAAGCTCAACTAGGGAAGGAACGTGAAAGCTACAGCAGATTAACCACTTCACTATTTACATACCTCGAAAGATGCTATTAACTCAAATGTTAGTACGAGAAGGCTGATACACCTTAGCTTCAAGTGAATCACCTAAAATCATGTTTTTACTATTTCTAGAACTTCGGTACACACTCGTCTACATGTGTGCTTATGATTCATTCAGGGGTAGATTTCAGCTCAAGATAATCGCTCGCTAATACAAAAAAAAAACGGTAGGAAAGATCCTCTTCTTTTATAGAACCTCACTTGACAGTGTTGAAAGGAATATGGCGAAAGGATAGTCAGAAAGGAAGAAAAAGAAGAGAAAAAAAAATCTGACGGCATGAAATGCAATAACAAACCTTCTCAAGTACAGAGGATCGCTTATTATGAAACTTCATGAACGAGTTCCTTTACAAGACACTCTTAGATACGAACTAAAGGTTTTCTCTTAAGGTTTCGATCAATGTACTCTTTTCTAATTAAAAAGAGTACTTTCTCATCTAAGACGCTCACTGCTGGAGAGCGGAGACTTTGCTCTGTTGATCCACGAAGATTATTTGCCGCAGAGTTTTCGTCGCACGCGCGCGCCCCCTATCGTCAAAGGTTTCCCGCCACTTATTTGTGATCTGAGCGCGATCCCACGGTCCCCCCCTTACCTCCCTCTGCGCAGATAGGAGCTGTCTACTATTGTTTACACGTTTGCCCTCATTAATATTTGCGCTAGACTTGAATCACTGGATCCAGGTGCCAGTCCCGACTCGAGTTTATCAATCGTTTGCAGTAATCTCGGACTGGCGAGACGAACCCACCCATACCATCTCGTTATTACTCAACAATTAACCTTTCTCTCTTTTCTTATTCATTTTCCTTTCTTATGGCCCAATTTTTGGAGCCTGATTTTTAGCCTCCGTAACTTCAAAATCATCTGATTAGGGGGCGGGGCCGCTGAGTAATCCAATTGAATGACTAAGAATCTCAAGGGTTAGTAGATGATTAGCATTCGACGGAGAGAGATTAAAATAAAGGAATGGGGTGGAGTAAAATAAAGTGAGAAATGGCAAATGGCATCTACATGTTAAAAAAAGAAAACCATAAATGACCAAATCAAAATAAGAAAAGCAGGAAAAACGAAATAACCATTTCAGGCTAGGTAGCCTTAATACTATAGCAATTGGGGCAATTGGGGAAATAAACTTTAACTGTAATAGAGTCCTATACCCCATGAAATAGGTATCTAAAAACTCTGCTTATGGTTAAAAAAAGGTACTAAGTTTGCTAGTGTAACGACCGTACATTGAACACCAGTCCTTCATGCTGTTTAATACTCCAATAATCCCTCAGAATCTTAATTTCCCGTCCGACTGTACCTACTTTAGGCGAGATGCGCTCTTGTCATGCAATCGAGCTGCATTGCTTCGTTATTACGCCAATAGGGAGAATTTAAGGGAAGATCGAGACAAGTTTTTATCACCCTGACAACAATAATAAAATAAAAAGGGTAGGAATTTACAATGTAATGGTTTGCTAAAATATGATTTGGGGGAATAAATACAACAGTTAGACTGAAAATGAAATTGGCTGTAACATTTCAACTTTTTAGATTTCTCACTCACACTTTCTTGCCACTTTATCCCCGTGTTATTTTTCACCCTGAACCATCAATGGATCACACGAATGAGAGAGAAAAATCTTTTAGGCCGATGTTATGGTAGCATTTAACTCGTCTAACCACATTCTGTCTTTCACACACACGGAAACCCACTCGAATACAAATACACGCATCCTCCCTCAAATGCATATACATATTTACACGCGAACACACACTCAAGCACGCATATATACACTTATAAACAGACATGCGCGTGTTATCGTGTGCACATTTTTTTGCACATGGGTGGTGCTGAAGGGTGTAGGGGCTCTCCAGATATCCTCAGCGTCGTGCGTGTATGGGAGAAAGAGAGAATGGGTTCGCACCAGTTATACGCACATGGACTCACAGGGGTGCACACAAGGGGAAGGCCAGCTGTCTGATAATGGAGAAAGAGACTTCGAAAGGAAATAGAGGGGGGAGGGGGGAGGCGAAGCCCAGGGGGGAAACATAAGAGAAAATAAAGACAAAACCCCGATGGAAAAAAAGAAGGAAAACGTCGCATTCTTTCAATTTTGAATTAAAATATTTAGCCGGTAATATACATAGCTCTCTTTCTTTCTCTCTCTCTCTCTCTCTCTCTCTCTCTCTCTCTCTCTCTCTCTCTCTCTCTCTATCTCATACACACACACGCTCTTTTTTTCTCTCTCTCACACATACGTTCTTTCTCTCTCTCTCTCTCTCTCTCTCTCTCTCTCTCTCTCTCTCTCTCTCTCTCTCTCTCGTTTTCTCTCTTTCTAGTTTTCTCACTCTCACACACAAACACACTTTCTCTCTCTCTCTCTATTTCTCTCTCACACACAAACACACTCACTCTTTTCTTCTCTCTCTCTCTCACACACACAAACACACTCACGCTCTTTCTCTCTCTCGTTGCTCTCTCACGCACAAACACACACTCTCGTTCTCTCTTTCGTTTTTCCCCCTCTCTCGCACACACAACACTCACACATGTGTACACTCTCGTTTTCCAGCTCTCTCACACACATATGTACACACATACTCTCTCTCTTTCCATCTTTATCTCACACATATGTACCTTCTCTCCCTCTCTCTCTTTTTCCATCTCTCTCTCTTACACATATGTATAGTCTCTCTCTCTCTCCATCTCTCTCTCTCTCAATCTTTTTCCATCTCTATCTCACACATATGTACCCTCTCTCTCTCTCTCTCTCTCTTACACATATGTATAGTCTCTCTCTCTCTCTCTCCATCTATTTATCTCTATCTCTCTCTTCTCTCTCAGTGATTCAAACCTGAGAGGTGTTTCCCATAATTATAAGGTGCGAAAAGAAAAGAAAGAGACGACTTCTGCCGGACCTCGGTGATTCCCGCCAATTGGACTCGCCAACCCAAAGGGTTCGAATCCTTTATGGTGTTCTACCTCTGTATGAACGGCAACTCTCATTGCGTTCACAGTTACTTCCCCTTTTTTTATCCCTTTGCCTTATTCACTATTTTTCTTCCATTTTCATTCTTCCAATCTCGGCTGTCTTTTTCCTTATAACGGCTATCGTCTTTCCTCTAAACTCATGCAGCGATATGTTGTTCTTGCCCCTGTGCCCTCACTGGCCATGGACGGGAGAAAGCGAAGAATTAAAAAGAAAATCCTTCTTTATCTATAATATCTGAGGTTTAGGGCAGATTTAAATCCTTCTTAATTTCGATTGACTTCATATTTGTAATTTTATTTCATCTCATTTGTTATTAGGGGATTTTTAACTTTTTAAAACCAAAGAGGCAACTTACTCGAAACTAGCCTAACCTAACCTAACTTAATCTTAACCAACCTAACCTATTCCAACTGAATCGAAACCAGCACCAAACGGAAATTAATACGGGTGAACCTAGAGCAATAAACGTAACGTTGTCTTATCTATACTAACCGGACAAAACCACTACCAACAACCTAACAACGCACCCTTACCCACAACAAATCTAACCCAGGTTTGGGATTAAACCGGAGCCATTTTGAAAGGGGGCGAACATTCGAGGTTTAGCATTTTTTTAAAATTATTGGTAAAACGTGCGAATGTATGAGTGTACACATGTACAAAAACACATTTTATGAGTGTGCACATGTACAACGGCATATTTGATGAGTGTACAATGAGTGTAGACATGTACAACGGCACATTTTGACGCTAATTTGTGGCTAATTGCATTTCCGCGCGTGGTGATGAGGTCAGTAGCTGGAATAATTTGCACTGACAGCTGCTTCTGTCGGTGCGATCCAGGGGGCGCTGCTAATAAACATTTTTCAAAACATAGGTCTCTACGCGCCAAGTAGTTTCCTCCTGTCGTTAGTCCGCACGTTTTATTCATAGACTTTCGGGTCAATTTTTAAAAATAAATAAAGTTTAAGAGTTTTTATTCCCCGTTCGGATGGATTCGGGTTATTAACGTAGAATAATCGGCTAAGAGCTAAATAGGAGATTTGCGGGACCTCCCTTTTTATTATTTGGTCTATGTACCTTTCACACTTTTAAGGCAAAAGTGCTCCGAGTGTTGTTGAATTTAATAATAAAAAGAAGAATAATAAAAGGAAGCAAAGGAAGAAAGCGAAGAAGAAGAAGAAGAAGAAGAAGAAGAAGAAGAAGAAGAAGAAGAAGAAGAAGAAGAAGAAGAAGAAGAAGAAGAAGAAGAAGAAGAAAGTGAAGAAACAAACATCAGGTGACTAACGAGATTATTTATCTTATAATTTAAAGGAGCCGGATTTCCATCTGTTACCTCTAATGTTAGTATAAACACTGCATACACACACACACACACTTATCTATATCTGTACCAGGGTAAAGCCATGCCGCTCGGACTACGGGTACAAACTTATCTCCGTGTGCTCCTATGATTCCTGCAGGATTCTAGTGACAACCAAACCCTATTGCTCTTCTCCGATCACCCATTCACACCTAGGAGATGAGAGCAAGGATCTAAGGATGTTCATCTCCTAGGTGAAAAGGAATCCCGTGGCCTGAAAGGAACCAGGAAAATGCATTTGCACACCCGCTTGCCAGGGAACTAATCGCTGGGATCATTTTATTTTCTTTATTTTCCTCGTTAACTTTCTTCTATGTAATATTTATATTTCGAAAATACTCTTCAAGTCGATTTTTGAACTTACTTAACTGATTTGCTTTAAACTCTTCGGCTGGGTAAGAGTATTCCACGTTTGTGTGATTTTATAACTTAAATCATATTGAACTATGGCTATGTCGAACCCCTTGTTTACCAATTAATAATTTTTTACGGGTGTTTGCTCTATTATGCATCTAGAAGAGTAGTCTATAATTAATCTTACTGAATCCTTTTTTATTATTTTAGCATTTTAATCAGTTTGCCGCGTAAAGGCCTACTCGCAGGGGACCAGAGATCTAATGCTCGACGACATTCTTCGTAGGGTTTTTTCCTTAGCCCAGGAATTAGTTTGGTTTTCCTACGTTTCACCCGTTGTGAGGAATGGAGACCATAACTGCACTTCATATTTGAGATGAGGACGGAAGAGGGATTTATCGAGAAGAAAATAATATCTTTTGACTTAAACTTGAAGTTATGGGCAATGTATTCTAGGATCATGTTTGCTTTCTTGGTAGCTTCGACGGATTGCATTGCTAAGTCAAGGTCTTTTGAAATTAAAACCCTTAGATCTTTTTCTAAGGTCGCGACGGTAGAATTTAGTTATTCACTTGTTAATTTACATTTAAATTTCGACATATTAAATGGATAACATGGCATTAAAAATTCATCTGCCATATATCCACTCCACTCAAAGTTTTATCTAGGTACTACAGTATTTCTGCTCTATCACACGTTAAAACGGCTTTTTTTTCTCGCTTCGTGTCATCTACGAAATTGGAGATTACACTAGTCATTCCATTATCAAGGTCATTCAAATATACAATAAACAACAGTGGACTAAGTCCAGGCTATTGAGATAATCTGCTCGTGATTGGGATCCAGTTCGAATTTTGCCCATTTATGACAACCAGTTGGAAACGATTTTAGATCCAATTTTCTATCTAATTAAGACTCCTTATTCCGTGCGCTTTAGGTTTAATTAAAAGCCTCTTATGTGGAACGGTATCGAAGGCTTATGACTATGTAGACCGTACCCACTGCTTTTTGCTAACCGTAGATAGAAATCATTGTATAACAAAATTCAGGGATATTAGGATTAGTGAAACGTGAATGTCTTCGCTGAAATCTATGTTGATCAGATTATGTAAGAAGAAGAAGAAGCAGAAGAATTAAGAATATAGAGTGGACAAGAACTTTATTATGACTTAATAAAATTCAGTCTCAAACCAAGATTTAAAGGAGATTAAACCGGCGTCGAATACTTTGGTTAAGAAATAAAGAAAATAAATGAACAAAACTAGTAAAATATAAAGAAAAAAACAGATAACCGGATATTCAAGAAGAGCACTGGTTAAAGCGGTCAAGATTCGTCGGTCCACCACCACAACATTTATCGCCAAAATGCGAATTACGTCAGTTGGCCTTTCAAACTCCGCAAACTTTGGTTCGAGGTCAAAATATGGCGAAAATGGTGGAGTTTGTAGGTCATTAAAGCAAAAATAGAAAAACACGACACCAAAACCTGACGTAGGGAGCCCAATCTTAATCTTGCGTCAGGCTTTGGAATGGGGGGCTTGGAGGGGGGCCGGAAAATCCTCGGTGACAGGGCCTTCCATTAACTAGCCGTGGGAGAAGTGCCAAATGCGATACTCGTCGAACACAGGAACAAGGCACAGGTCCCTCCACATTAACGGAATGTGTCAGCGGGTGATGACAGACAATTTGATGGGACCACAAAACGAAAATTCTTGCAACTAGATGAACTTCATACCACTCATTTATACATCCACCAAGTCCCCAACACCTAACAGATTTCTCAGTTTATATATATATATATATATATATATATATATATATATATATATATATATATATATATATATATATATATATATATATATTTATAAAAAAAACAAATGAATATAAAAGCCAGCCAGACACTTGAGAAGAGACATGGACTTATCTGCATTATCCAAAGCTCCCCCTCGCCTTCTTTCCAATCCACGCCTTCTTTCTTTATAAATATATATATATATATATACATATACATATATATATATATATATATATATATATATATATATATATATATATATATATATATATATATATATATATATATTGTAGTGGCCGTTTTTTCTTGGGCGAAATCGTATTCATCACGCAAACCGATAATACGAGGTGATAAAAGCTAATAAAGACCTTAAGACATCCGGACACAAAGTCGCAAATTTTATGTAGATGAACAAGGACAAAAAATAGAAGGATAGGATTCGAGACGGCTTTGATAAGGTAAATTAAGCCTTAATTTGAGATTGTACAAGGCCCACTTTGTTTTTTGATGAGCTAAGCGTGTATAGCAGATGCGATTGTCGCTTCATTGTGTTGCATACGGGTACTACCTCTAACTCTCTCTCTCTCTCTCTCTACCTCTCTTTTTTCGTACAGAGGTATACATAACTTCACTACAAGGTAGTTTGTACAACGTCCGTAAAAACATCATTTACCCTATTTTGCAGTAAGATAACAGCCTAATTTTGATCTGCAAATTTAGCTCTTGTACGCTATTAAGCTTAACGAGTTTATAAAGTCTCCCTTTGTCTTTTTAAGGAGTTCTAAATTGTCTTAAAAGGATTCTTTTTAAGGAATCGGAAGGTTTGTTTAGTTTGTAAGTGGTGTTGATGTGCGTTGACACACCTGATAGGAAAGAAGTTTAGTTGAAGATCAGTGATTATGTGTTAGATATTCTTGAGATCAGTAATTATAGCTTCAATATTCTTGGGATCAGTAGTTATGGCTTCGATATTCTTGAAATCGGTAATTATATTATCGATATTCTTGAGATCAGTATTATAGATTCGATATTATTGAGCTAGGACCAAATGGGTTCGATATTCTTGAGATCAGTAATTATGGCTTCGATATTTTTGAGATCAGTAATTATGGCTTCAATATTCTTGAGATCGGTCATTATAGTTTCGATATTCTTGAGGTCAGTAATTATGACTTTGGTATTTTTGAGATCAATAATTATGACTTCGAAATTCTTCAAATCAGTAATTATGGATTCCGTATTCTTAAGATCAGTAATTATAGATTTGGTATTCTTGAGATCCGTAATTATTTCATTGATATTTTTAACGTGAGTAATATTTTGTTCGATATTTTTGACATACGCATTTTAGGTTTCGCTATTCTTGACATGATCAGAAACTGCTCCACTCAGAAGTGAATCAATATCTTCACTACTCAACTATGCGAAGATGAATCCACCGGAATAGGTCCCGACAACTCCCCCCTTTCCATAGTTCTTATGATTCTCTCTTTTCACGACGTTGTTCTCGTTCGGTTTTTTCTCTTTGTTTTAAATATATAAGAATAATTACCGTCCCTAAATTGTAGATGAAGTTATGTTATGTTCGGTTATGTTATATGGATCTGTCATGTCGTATTTCGTCTTAAAACCTAATTTAACTAATTAAAGCTAATCTGACCTAACTCAACCTCTAAGTTCCTTGATTTTACTAAGCTGTCCAATTTTCTATTCATCTACTATCAGAGAACCGCGGTTTAAAAGTTTGCTTAGAGGCGACAAATGGTAGTCAGTGCGACTTTACCTAAGACCTTAAAAAATTGTCCAAGCAACAATGGAATTTCACTGTGGGGGAATAATGAAAGGGGAGAGTAGATGAAAAGTGGATAAAAACAATGAATAGGAATAGTCAAAAGAATTTAGAACAACAAGAAACGCAGTACCAAAAAAATTACAAATCTTGTCACCGGTAGATACTAGTTCGGGACCAGCCCTGTTATTATAACCCTCCTTCAACAAGTTCATAATCAGGTGTTCAAAATACGAACTGAACCCCACTAATTGCGCCTTACTCAAACAGCTTCCTTACCTTCCCCCCCAATTCTTAATTCAAAATTCTATAATGCGGGCAAAAAGACCTTCAGTAATGGTACTTCTGTAGTTCCTGAAGTTCAGCTCATTGCTCAAAGGAGAGGGATCAAATGAGCCTAGGTTAAGAAGCGTAACCCGAGCGGACGTGAGTGCACTCTTCGCCTTCGATATTACATTTATTTTCAAGCAAGAAAACAAAGTATTTGAATATGATTTAATCGGAAATAAAATGCAAATTAGGAATTCTAATTCTAATTCTAATTCTCTTCCTTCACGTCGTGGCAAAGCTAAACTGTGAAACTTAGATTAATTCAATACCTGGACTCGTTTTGGGATATCACTTTTGAATTAAACTTGTTTCCTTAAGAGTGAAGGGAGAGGAACCCTAGACTGTTATCTCCATACAAAACATGAAATGTCTATTGATATAAAGATTTCGAACCATAGATTTCATCAGAATATTAAGAATTTTGTAAAGATTAGCCATCCCGAGTTTTTTTTATCCTAACCTAACTTAACCTAACCAACCTAATCTAGAATAGGCTAGGTTACTTTAGTTTAGATTATGAAGTTTTAACTTTAGGTTTAGGTTAGGTTAAGTTAGGTTACATTAAGGTTGAAAATACCTTAAGATGCCTCACCTTTTCAAGATCCCAAATTAGTTAGTAATTTCTCATATTTATTTCAAGCGAACGACTCCATAATCAGTTCTAAAAAGTTAAATAAATAAAGTAGAAATTTCAGTTATTGGTTTGGTAAATGATGATAACAATCATTTGTTTCCAAAAGAGATAGAGGATGTTACTGACATCCTCACATACATCAATTAAGATCATTTGTCTTAGAGGTACTTGGGGGATGACATTCCCCGCGGGCGTGGTGCATGAATGCCAACCATGCTGCAGCAGATATCTGGAAGATTCGTGCCCTACAGGCCTCGATACATTTAGGAGGATCTGCGGATATACATATATATTATACACATTTTCCCTCCCCTATTTTCGCCACTTTCTTTACATGGGCTAGGGCTTAGCCGAGTGGAAACGCTGATTCCGATTCTAGCCAAGTTAAGGAGCATCGGGTGTGATTAGTAGCCGGATGGTATCGCGATTCGAGTCATCTTCCCGGGCAGCTACCATACGCTGTAGATCTCCCTGTTTCGGAATCTATGTTAATCAGTAGGTCCCCCACTGAGAAATAAAGGATATGCCCTCGTTGTTCTTTTTCTTTTAAATTAAAAAAGGAGACTTCTTGGAGCTCTCAGGATCGAGATGACGCACAACTCTCCAGGACATACCAAACCTCAACATTTAAGAAAGATACTCTGCGAGCGGTATGGGTGAAGCTGAGTGTTTGTGCCTGTGTCTGAGAGAGAGAAAGAGCTACAAGGAGCTACAAGGAAGAAGAGTACCCTAGAAGACTTTACGGTCCATACAAGGAGGGTACTTTTGGCGCAATCCTCGAAGGTATCCGTTGGCAATCTCGAAGATCACTCGCGAGGATCTTAATGGTGATTTCGCAAGACTTTATCTAGTCTTGACTTAGCCTAGTCAACAGATTCACTGTTGACAACTTCTGTCGGAAGTGCGTTCCAACTACCACAAATACTGTAGGTGAAGAATTTCCCACACAGGTCATGGTTGTATCGCTTCATTTCAAGTTTGTAACCATGATTTCTTGTTCTTCCCTCGCTGAGCTGGAAAATATCCCCGCAGTCCAGTCTGTCGAAGCCTCGATAAGCTGACCACGTAGTCTCCAGGTCTCCAGCAAGAATATATCTAATTCCCTTAGTCTATCATTATAACTCATATGCCTGATAGAAGGAATCAGTTTGGTTGCCCTGGCTTGCACGCGTTCCAATCTCGCGATTTCCTTTCTAAATGAAGGACTCCAAAATTGTACAGCATACTCCAGGTGCGGTCGGACGAGGGAGTTGTACAGACAGAGTACTATCTCCTTGTTCCGATATCCAAACTGTCGCTTTATATACCCTAACATCCTTTGGGCTTTCTTCTCCACCTCATTACACTGTTTCGAGAACTTAAGGTCACTGGTGATAGTTACACCCAAGTCCTTCTCAGTGTCGGTGGATTCCAGAGCAGTGCCCTTAAGGATATAGGGTGATTGGGGATTTCGGTGACCGATGTGCATCACTTTGCATTTGTTCACGTTGAAAGACATTTGCCACGTATCCGACCACTCCCCAATCTTCCCAAGATTATCTTGCAGGCGGGCAGTATTTCCATCCTTTGCAACGTTCATACCAAGCTTGGTATCGTCGGCAAATTTAGAAATCTTGGCAACTATGTCACCGTCTATGTCGTTGATGTAGATGATGATTAGTAGTGTCCAAGGACAGGACCTTAAGGCACCCCGCTAGTAAAGGGCACCCACTCAGAAACCTGTCCATTCAGCACTACCCGTTGTCGTCTGCCATTTAGCCAGTTCTCTATCCAGCCTGCTACTTTTCCGTCTATGCTCAGAGCTCGTACTTTCCGGAGAAGGCGGCGGTGTGGTGCCTTATCATAGGCTTTCTAAAAGTCTAAGTAGACCACATCCACCGCCTTGTCCCGATCATGCTCACTGAAGATGAAGTGGAAGAATTCCACAAGCTTCGTCAGGCATGACCGTTGCCTCTGAAGCCGTGCTGGGAAACTCCTCGGTAGCAGCTTTGACTTTAAATGCGACGTTCTTTTGTCCACCATGATGCTTTCCATGAGTTTACTGACTATCAAAGTCAGACTGATAGGTCGGTAGTTCGACGATTGGCTACGGTCTCCTTTCTTCAAGATAGGGGTCACCTCCGCTTCACGCCAGTCTTTAGGAACGCATTCGGTCCGGATTGACATGTTAAAGATTGCGCTCAGGTGTCGTGAAGTTTGATCGCGCACTTCTTTCAACACTTTAGGTAGAAACCCATCCGGGCCAGGTGACTTATTCGTCATTAGGTCAGTGATCTTCTTTTTTATTTCTCCTTCGGTGAAGTCCATATCCTCCAGCTTTTCCTCCGATTCGGGATTCGTTGGCTGGGGGGTGGGACCACACTCTTCAGTAACATTGTAGAGAAGTAGTCGTTGAGGAGGTTAGCATTTTCTGCATCTGAGTGCTTTAATGTCCCTTCCTCATTTCTCAAAGGGCCAATCGTTCGACGGATTGGTTTACGGCTGTTTAATATCCAAAGAACTCCTTGAGATTCTCTTTACAAAGTCTCGCAACTTGAAGTTCCTCAGACCGCTTAGCTGCCCTTATGTTGAACTTCACTCTCCTGACTAGCCTCCGGTTTTCGTCAAAGTCCCTCGAGATCTTCGATTGCCGGTACACATTTCTCTTCTCCCTAAGCAGTTGTTCGATTTCTCGATTAAACCCTTTTGGTTGAACAGAAGACTGACGGGGGGGATGCATTTCAGAGGGATGAAATGCGATTAAGGACTCATGAATGTGGTTTTAAAACTGTTCCACGATTCTTCAACAGTTTTGCACACTTCTAGCCTCGCACCAGTCAGTCCAGCACGAAGACCTGAAAAGTCTGCTCTTCTCAAATCAAGTTTCCTCGATTTACTAGTTGCAGGCTCTGCCTTGGGGACTTTGACTACAAATCTAATTCGTCGGTGGTCACTGCCACCGAGCTCTTCACCAACAGAGAGGTACTCAACGATGTCATCCTCAGAGGTGAAAACCAAGTCAAGGATATTGTCTCCTCTCGTTGGCTCTCTCACCCATTGAGTGAGGAACTCGTTGTTCGCGAACTCTAGGAGAAGTGCGTTCTCGCCACAGGGTTCCTTGGTTTCCCAGTCAACATGGGTATTGAAGTCACCCATGGTGATACACACTTTGTCTTTTACAAGTTTGCCCAACAGCTGGTACAGACTCCTGTCCTATTCTAAGAATTGGACAGGGGGTCTGTAAAGCACTAGGATCCTGTATCTGGCAGGACCTATCTCTAGGTCAACACCTAGTATTTCATGGTCGGATACGATGTTGCAATTCTTCGAGTTGAGAGTATCCTTGACATACAACATCACACCGCCACCCTCTCTGTCTGGCCTATCTTTCTGAAAGAGCTGGTTACCGGGAATCGTGAATTCACCTTCAAAATCTCGGCTTGAGGTTTTTATCCACGACTCCGTTATGGCCACCATCTCAGGTTCTTCTGTTGCTACGAGGCCACGGAGCTCAAGAAACTTGTTCCTGATTGACCTCGCATTGAACAAAAGAACTTTAGGGGAGTCTGCAAAGATAGGACTCCCTACGCTCTTCCGTTTCCCGGCTTCTTTTGTGTGGCAGTTGCCCTCTTTGCCACATCTAAGAAGGTCGTTCCAGGAGTGACACAGGCATACTGACTTACGTCTTCCTTCACTCTGAGTCGGACGCTCCACGACATCTTGGATTAAGTTACAGAGTACAGCCTTTCCCTTGAATGAAAGGTGCACTCCGTCCCTTGGTAGAGGTCGTTCCGACCGTAAAAGGTGCTGTAAGGATCCAGAAAGAAGACCTCCTTCGCCGTACAGAGGTTGGCTAGGCGCTGGTTTAAGGTCACGTTCCTTCAGTGAGCTGTACGGCTAGGACTTCTTCTTGGGAGCATCCCTACAACGACACGTCGGCAAGTTTTCAATCCGCAGTCGTCCACGGCTTCCATGACAGTGCCGAGAATTTTCTCACTGGGGCCTACCTTACATCCTCGGAGGTAGAAGTCATTGCCACTTACCATCAGGGCAACGACTGAATTCTCGGAGATCTGAGATTTCTCAGCCTCTACCCTGATGTGGTGGTTTTCCCGTCCTGGATGGCAGCATACCTTCACACTAGTGCGAAGGCGGGCCTCTAGTAGGAGCTTCAAACCTTGTGCTTGGGAATCGCCTACAAGGGTGACCCTCAGACATTTCCCTGCAGAGGTTGGAAGCTTTCCTTCTGGAAGCGAACTCTCGGTTCCCTCTTTTTTCTCAATCTTATTTTTCTTGCTCTTCTTTTTATTCTTCTTCTTTTTCTTATTCATATTTTCCCCCTATCTTCCTTTGTTATGTACTCTTCTGTTTCTACATTTTCTTCTTCTGCTTCTACTTTATCTTCTGTTGTAACTTTCTCTTCTTCCTTCTTCTTTCTCTTTTTCTTCGCTGGTTTATTCATTGCAGCATGCGGACCTAGCTCTGGGGGTAATACTGCAAATGCAGTGTTTACTACAAGGCTTGAGGTTAGCTCTGTTATCCTGACCTTGAGCTTGCGAATCAGTCCGGCGTGTTCCCATTCCAAGCTCTTTATTTTCTCCTTTAGCTTCCTAGACCTCTCCTCGGAAGCACTTCATGTTCCATTTAACTCTTTAATCTGACCGTTTAGAATACACTCTGTGCAGGAACTGGCCGGGTGGCATTTTGAATAACACCCCTCCGGAAAGTCCACCTACCACTTATCTATCTGGCATGTTGCGCACGTGTATTTAAGTGCTCCTGGTCCTTTCTTGCCTGTCATTTTGAACACTTTATGACAGTAGAAACTTTGCGACCAATCAGTAAATAAAAAAAGGGGGGGTGGCGATTTCGCCCCGCGTGAGTCGCTCCCGCCTATCCTTTGGAGACTTTTCGGATCTTTCAGAAGGTACGCTCCATGTGCTGTTGTTCGTCCGACCAAGTCGTTAAACCTCGGCGTGCCGTGGCTCCCAACCAAGCAGCACTGACGGTCCCCGAAGGGGCCATCGATTCCTCACGAGGTGAACAACGGAGCATGCCCCGTACTAAACTCCTACTAGTTCCCTTCACCACGACCAGGATCTCGGAGTCGCGTTTAATGGATATCCCGCCACACCAAGAGACTCGACCCAAGGCTTTTTATTGTCCTGGCAACCAACCTGGGAACAAAGGGCCGTCACCTCGGACCGATGCTACCAGAGGCACCCATAAACGGTCACTGGGAATGGTCAATAATTACGCGCCAGGGAAGGGGTTAACGGGGCACTACCCTCATCCCATTCATCGTGCCCCAACGCTTAGGACACCTCTAGTCCTAGTCTCTCGCAACCCGTGAGCGTCGATTGGCGATGTTTATAGAGGTTCCAAAGCCTCTCTTTTGACGCGTGAGGTAGTTACCAGGTCCTTATATTTAGAAAGATTGAAAAAAGGGTGAGAATGACTTGATAGTAGTAGGGTTTTTTTCTTTCTTTTTATATAATAAGTTGAAAATATAGGAGAAAAGTGAAAAAGGAGAAGGATAGAGTAGAAAAAAGAATGACGCACTTAGTCTGGAACCTCGTTTCCGACCAAATCGACAAGGGAAGCCCAAACAGGGGTGCCCAAAAGAGAGGTACCCCTGCCGACATAGCTCAAAAAGTCAAAGGTACACACAAGCTCTCTTCCCGCGACAAAGGGACGTCACCTCTCCTTCTACGAGAGAGAGAGAGAGAGAGAAAAAAAAAAGAAGAAAGAATCTGTATGTGAAAGAGAGAAAGTTAGAGAGAGAGTATGATAGCAAGAGTGTCTCAGAGTGAGAAAGATAGAGTGTAAGAGTTAAAGAAGGTGAGAGTGTGTGTGCGAGAGAGAGGGTGTATGAGTGTATGAGTTTATGTGTGTGAAAGAGAGATAAATGATTATAAATAGAATGGAAGAGAGAAAGAGAGGTCTGAGAATGTGAGCGTGTATGAGAGAGCGAGAGCCATAGAGAATGTGAGAGTGGTGTGTGTATGAGAGAGATAGAGAGAGAGAAGGTGAGAGAGTGATAGGGTGTGGGTGAGAGTGTTGGAGTGAGTGAAGTTAAGATTAAGTCAAATGAGCGTAAGATTTATTATAATCTTGGTATCCAAAATAGATTACTTTGTATACTATTGCCCTCGAGGGGGGCACGCAGTTCTCCTCGACCTGCTCCCGCTCGGCAACTAAGCGCAATAAACGCCTGAAATCACTAAATTTCTGTGCTTAATTCGAGGCGAAGATGCGCGATTTGCGCACAGACCCGCGCGAACCGCAGGGCGGGCCTCGTCCGCGCAATGTGATTCAATTTACTCAAAAGACTGACTCGACCCCGGCGCCGCGCGGCTGCCCTTGAAACATTACGTACAGGTAAGAATCGATACGGATCGATTGTACCAGAATATTGATTGATAAATGCGGTGGAGTGAGATAATTCTTCATTCAAACTACTTTTAAAAGGGTGATTGATGACTTAAAGGGATTTTAGCTTGGGATTTATGAGAGATAAACCTACTGTTACACAACCATCCAACAGCAAGTGCAAAGATCAAATTATCTAACCACGCTGTGGTTCTGATATACGATATTAAGGGTTAAAGAAGTTTATCACCACAGTTTTTAGTCGCGTGTACGCGATACTATAAGTTACAATGTCTGTCAATAGGTCATCGGTCGGGTGGTAACCATTTTACTTTTCAATGAGGTTTATGACAATAACACCGTAACTATTCGGCTGATTCTAACGTAATTTGAAACCCTTATGTTGTTTTACATTGTGTTTTGAATTATATAATTATCCAGGTCATCCCAAAGTTAGTCCGGCAGCTATTAAAAGAAAACTAACTGTGGGTTGGATTGCCCCACTTGTTGAGAGTTGTGAAGGTCGTGAGGTCATAGGGTCATATGTAAAATAATTGAGAACACGCGACTTAGGTCTGTTACCTTTTTGTAATACCTAAACTATTTTTAACATCTTTGTTTGACTTTTCTCATATCTTTATTCAATGAGGGGAAATGCCATCGTTAGGTACACTATCTGTTTTTTTTCAGTTAAAAGATGTCTAATTTTGGAATAGATTTTCAGAGAGAGAATTTTTATCTTTTTTTTATTACAAAACTGCTTTTTTTTAATCTTAGGGAGTGAAATGTATAATTGCGCTGTGAAAGAAATTTAGTTTAAAGTAGTTTAACCCATTTAACTTAATGTTGGTTAGAAACAACCACTGACTACCTTCATTTTATGGTTTAACCCAAGAGGTGTAGTGCGGCACAAAATGTATTGCGAGCTCAGACTTTAAAATGCTTCAGCACAAAATGTGTCGCAAACTGAGACTAACAAATGATTCAGCACAAAATGGGTCGCAAACTGAGATGATCAAATGATTCAGCACAAAATGGGTCGCAACACCTCTTAAATTGCTGATCGCAAAACGTGTATCCACAAATCACGAAAATATGTATATCCTAGGAATGTACATCCAATCATTAACTAAACAAAGTAATTTAATATTCATTACAATATTATAATTCTCCAGTATTTAAATATTTCCTTGATATATAATACACACATTTGATGAAACTTTGTAAAATGGGTAAAGTTGCAGCTTCGCACGAATGGAATTTGAACTTAGCTCTTCGAGGAGTAAAATCTCTCGTCTTCAGTTTCGTAAAGAATTATTACTAACCTTGCTCTCTCTACAATTACTAATTTCACATAATTTTTACCCAATTAAGTAATTAATTTATTTCACCTCCAAGTCTTATTTGCACAGATGTAATTTAAGAGCAACTAAAGTTCACCCAAGTATTAAAGTTGTCATTATTTCCAGCAGTTTATTCAGTGTATGTAAAGAAACAATTGTCAACAATAATCTCTTTAATCTCAGGGAATTTTCTATAGAAACACGAAGAGTTTAATTAATTCAATATTTAGAATAAAAGTTACTAACAAGGCGTTATGTAACATCCCTATAGGAAAAAGGGAATGAAATAAGGATAGAATGATTCACAAAGTGAGAAACCACCCTACTTCCTACACCTTAAATTGGGAGAAATGCACCTCCCAAACAAATATGGCTCCCTTTGTTGCTTAACTACACCATACGAGTTCTTCACAACGCTACCTATTGTTAGCATATAAACCACCTATAGAACAGTTGTTAATTAAGATCATACTCAAACACTGTAAAAGAAAGAGGAGAAAATTAACTATCGCTTGGGTTGTCTATTCAAAGCATTCGATAGAGAGCTCCACCATCATGGATACTGGCGAGTTTCCACCAATACAAAGTACACCCAACCATCATAAAAATTATCAGAATAGAAAGTTGCAGCCGGAAGAAGACCCTTACCTTAGCGAATGCAAAAATAAATAAAAAGAGAGAAACATCCAGGGTGACAATCTCGCATCTGCTCTTTGGCATTACACTTGACCCATTCAGAAGAGTTCTCAACCTAACCACAAAGGCTACAAACAGAGCTAGAAAACCTCTACAATGAAATTGACCGCTTGATCTTCATGGACGATATTAAACTGGATACAGAAAATGAGAAACTACTAACAGCACTCGTACAAATAACAAAGATTTCCTTAATGAGTTCAATGTATAATTTGGTATAGACAAATCTACACTAAACAGGTAATCATTAAGAGACATACGCTGCCTATAACAAGGCCAATCATATAAATATTTGGCCATCGATGAGCATGAAAAAATTGATCATCAATAAATGAGATGCAATTTCAAAGGTGGAAATATATGCCGGGTAAAAAGTTTGTAGGACAGACTTGAACCCCGAACCAAAATAGTTGCAATAAACCAGCTGGACATTTTAATCTTCAGCTATCAGTGTAATAAACTAGTATTATGGTGAAATTGCTAAAGTCTATGTTAAAAATAGAAAATTCATTACTAAACATAAAGTGACATATCCCCACCACTGCATTCCGTGGGTTCAACTCTCACTAAGCATGGGTGTACTGGAGATAACTGAGAAACCAGCTCTACAAGGGAATAATAAACACATCTCACAACACAAATATGAATCAGTAAAAAAATCTTTTAAAAAGACCCTCTAAAAAGTACAAGCAGAAAACAAAATACTAATAATGAGGGAAAATTCATGGATGAGATAAATGAAGCATAGGGTTCAAAGACAAGGGGATACTAACATGGTACCCTCTTTGAATGGACCGTAAGGTCTCCTAGGGTACCTTCTTTCCTTGTTGTTGTTACTCATTGTTGTTGTAACAAACAAACGGCTTTAAGAAAATGACTAGGATGATCCCAGATGACAGACGTTGGTTCTGCCAAGCTAAAACAGAGAGCAGAAGCGCTCTTGTTTCTGGATGTGAAACCCTCCTCCTTGCAGATAGCCATTGAACAAAGAACCATATTAGGTTATGCAAGTATAACCATTGCGAAATCTTGAATGCGCTGATGATAGAATTCATCACCAAGCAGCGAGAACACACACGCCAGTGGCAATCAAAAAGTATGCTATTATGCTAAAATCCTTCTACTCCAACTAATTACATAGAAAATTCAGCCATCAACTAGGTATTATATTGAGGCAAATCCAATAAAATAAATACTAAATATTAACTGGTATCAAGCAAATATAAAGTTATATATATATATATATATATTATATAAGGTTTAATAAAAGAAATACTTGGACTGCAAGTGTAGCTCAAAATCTAGACAGGCAAAGGTAAAAGTGAATCCCTAAAATTACTTAGGAAGTATTTGTAAATATATGTCGCTGATTTCATTAAAATATCTCAATTCTATAATTTTTGAAAAATATGTTATTATTAAGCCCTGTTTTTTCGTCAAAAAACTGTTGGAAAATTCAGAAACTGACGCAAACATCTTAGATAACATCGTTACTGGAGACGAAAGTTGGATGGCTATGATGTGGAAACGAATGACAATAGTCCCAGTGGAAAAGGCAAAATTCTTCAAAAGCGAAGAAAATTCGACGAGTGGAATCGAAAGTGAATTAAATTCTCAGGCAGATCTATGTATGTAGATGCTTTTGATAAAATGTACTATAAGAAGTGCTTTCATAAGTTGAAAAGATGTTAGCATAGATGTGTAGCTTTTCTAGAGAACTGTTTGAAGGAGACAATCCAAATTTAGAAGAGACATTAACTTTTAATTGAAATATGTACTCGTATTTTTTTTAAGAAAACGTATTGTATATATGTAAAATATATCTGGTTAGGGATGTGGCTTGACAGAAGAGTTTGGTGTGCTAGAGTATCCTTTTTTCTCCTTCTATTTCTTAAGTGAGCAGAATAGGAGAATATCTCAAAATATTTTGCCTCTGTTTCAAGATATCAAGCGAAGCTGGAGGCTGAATAAAGCATCCCTCATGGTCACACAAGAGTATAGAAAACAACCACAGTTATTATCTAAAATCTATAAATGGGAAACTCAAATGAGAAATCCAACTCCAACCACTACGTCAAACAATCCCCGTGGTTTTTGGTTATCCTAGTGATTAATGGTTACTTTGATGCCAGTAATCTCGACTGGCAGGCGAAACCCTTTAAGGATCTTATTTCATTTTGAAAATATGCTTAAAATTTGCCTCCATTAATTAGGATTATTCCCTGAAGTCAGACATAAGCAAATTCATGGATTCAAAGAGAGAAGTTTTACTTCGACTATCGCAAAATTACCTTAGCCCCAAATCCCCAGTTTGGAAAATCGATCCCAGAACTTCAAAAGGATAGAATCCCCAAAAGCCTCAAAGAAGGACCGAGGAGTGTGCGTTTATTATAATTCGAATCAAGCAAATGATGCCTATTCAGTGGACGTCCCGCAAGATTCCGTCGTGTTTCCGGAACCTTGGCCGGAAGTTCTCGTAATTCGGTAGCACGTGATGATGGGGAAAGGAAAAGCGTGGAGACCCAGGGGGACGGGGCGAGAAGAATGAGTTTGGGGTGGGACTAGCGGGAAGGGGATTGGGGATATTAGGGGGTGGGCAGAAAGGTGGGGAGGAAGCGAAGGGGGAGAGGGGAGGTTTAGAAAAGAGAGATGGGAGGGGAAGTTGGAGTGGGGGAAGCATAAGCCTTAGGAATAACGGGAAAAGGTAGCATGCACAAGTCGGGTCATTTTCCGTCCGTATCCCATGTTCGTATTAGGCCTAATAATGACGTCACGAGAGACTGTTTTACGTGCCTGGCAAGACCAATCCTTGCATGGTGGAAACCCCAAACCAGCCCACATATGTAGATTCTATCGCCCTTACCTAAGAAAGTGACGGAGAAAACAAAGATGGAAACTTACCAATTCCTCCTATGTCATAATAACTCATCAGACGAAATTCGGGCATGAGTCATTGCAAAAAATAGTTATGGGTGTCAAAATGATCCTATATCAATATATATATATATATATATATATATATATATATATATATATATATATATATATATATATATATATATATATATATATATATATATGTATATATATATGCAAAAATCCCACAGGAAAATGAAAGGCAGATTCCAAGTACTTTCGAACTTGTTTAGTTCGAAATTACTTGGAATCCGCCTTTCATTTTCCTGTGGGATTTTTTGCATTTATTGCTCTACTCACGCACTACTTTGTGAGTTTTTCCTATATATATATATATATATATATATATATATATATATATATATATATATATATATATATATATATATATATATATATATATACTTGTAATTGATTTGTTCCTTGGGAATCTGATATGTAGTAGGAATATGAAGACTCACGAGATTACACTGATCATTTATTGGCCGGACGTTTCGACCTTCGCTAGGACCATCTTCAGCACCTGTATCGACTAATGAGAAGAAATACTAAAGATAACAGTTAAACAGTTAGAATCATGCATTATATAATGGCTAAAAAAGCGGGTGAAGACAAGTTAAAATAATAAAATTGACGATTATTGAGATTAAAGTAAAAACACAAATAACAATATATAGAATTAATTGATACTATCCAGTGTAATTTTGAAAAATAATAGAAAGAAGTGAAGTTTTAACAAACTGACTTGAATATCAAAAATCAAAGGTAACTGGAGTAAACAATAAAATAAGCTATTATATTAAATTATAAACATAAAAACTAAAAACCGAAAACAAATGTGTTTAATTCCTTCACATTTGTTTTCAGATTTTTGTTTTTATGTGTAGAATTTAATATAATAGGTTATTTTATTGTTTACTCCAGTTACCTTTGATTTTTGATATTCAAGTCAGTTTGTTAAAACTTCACTTCTTTCTATTATTTTTCAAAATTACACTGGATAGTATCAATTAATTCTATATATTGTTATTTGTGTTTTTACTTTAATCTCAATAATCGTCAATTTTATTATTTTAACTTGTCTTCACCCGCTTTTTTAGTCATTATATAATGCATGCTTCTAACTGTTTAACTGTTATCGTTAATATTCTTTCCCCTTCTCATTAGTCGATACAGTCGCTGAAGATGGTCCTAGTGAAGGTCCGAAACGTGTAATCCCCTTGGTCTTCATATTCTTACTATCTCTCTCTCTCTCTCTCTCTCTCTCTCTCTATATATATATATATATATATATATATATATATATATATATATATATATATATATATATATACCAGGCAATGGATTCGATACTAAGATTAAAATTTAAAATCTAAAAAATAGCTATGGTTAATTTTTTTTATAAATTTCTGAACTTCGCTAATTATAATAATTTTGAAAAGGAACTCTAAACTAAATTTCTACACTTTCAAAATATTACGTTGCTAAAATATTGTTATAAAAGAAGATATATAAAATAAATTTTCTGAACTTCATCATTTGTAATTCTTTGGGTTTTAAAAAATTCACAAAATTTCGATACTTATATTTATTTCTGAACTTCACCATTTTGTTTTTTGATATTATAAAAGAATTATTATAAATAAGTTTGAAAAAAAACATAAGTAATAACCAAACTAAGATTAAATTATTATTTAAATACTAAAAAAAATCCCCTTCTTAAATTATAGAGTTAGTGATGATGATGAGAATGATGATGATGATGATGATGATGATGATGACAACTAGTTTCAGCAAAGTTATAAAATGTCAATTGAAAAATGCCATTCATGTGGTATTCTTCAAGCTATCGCAAACTTTGAGTCGATAATAAAAATTATGAATAATTTGAACTTTAAACCTTAATTTGAAAGAATTTAATGTAATTGCCTTGACAATTAGGATTACGCACGACCAGATAGTTATTTTGACTGCATTCAAATCTCTAAGCATCTTAACTATTCTTCTATTTCCTTTCTAATTTCCCATTTGCTTTCCATCATTGCTGATGATATTATCGCTAGAGAAACGCCTCTAGGATGTTATGGGACGATGTAACGAAATAGAGTAAAGAAAAAATAACTGCAAGAAAAACGGTCTGCGTAAAGTTTGTTAATTAATTTGATTTCGGGGGTGAAGGCACAGTATTTCTTCATTTGAAAATCGACATCTTTTCGGATCAGAGCTAATAAATGTTGCAATATATGGATGGCATAAAATATAAGCGTATGTACTAATTAATCACTGTAATATACATAGTCAAAACGGAGAAGGAAAAAGAAAATGAATTTGGTCAAGCGCGAAACGAGTCAAGACCGTTAAAACCGATCTTTAGTAAATAATCGTACGTTTGGCACAATTTATTTATTTCTGATCGTAAAAGTTGCCTGAATTTTATACGTTGTTATACAACTTAGAGTATACACCAATATCAATCCCTGAAATTACAGTCAGTATAAGATAATTAGGTCTAATGATTCGGCACACGAGGAAAAACAACAACTTAAAAATAATAAATTTTCGATTTTAAATGATAATGAAAACAGGAGCATTTCAACCATAGCATTTATGTCTACAATTCTTTCTTCCTATGCAGGTGGTGTACGTGTGTATGTATGTGTAAATATTGGTTAGTCGCACATGAAAGGACAACTGTATGTTTCTCAACTTACATTCTGGAGGAATAATGTTGACCGCTGCTGGGTTATAACCCTGGGGAGAGCCACAATAATAAGAGTTTGAGGGTGAATATATCCGGTTAGTTTCCTGCGTACGAACACGTAGACTAGTATAGTATTATTAGGTACCTACAAACTATATTAAGTGAAATACAACAGACGTTAAGAAAGTTACTCCAGAGACAAATAACATGGCCTATCCAAAGAATCTAAATACACGCTAAATGGTCATACTAGTAGGATATCATTGATAAAATCGGGAGGAAAAATGAAATCTAATAATTCCTCAAGTTGATCTGTTTGCAAGCACAATGATGGCTATCAAATGGAGCCTAATGCGAGCACGTAGCCAGGACGCGATCTTTTTTTTGGGGGGGGGGCTAATTTGAACTTGAATAACACTTCGCTCACTGCGTAATGACCATTATAAGGCCAAGATTAGCGATTAACGAATCGAGATGTGCACTGATTGAACATTGCAAGAAAGAAGAGGCCTATATGCCAAAAATTATATTTAGGCCCTAACGACATGGAGCAGGTGGTAATTCTGAATCTAAAATGTCACAGTTGGTAGCTCTGACTCTAAGGAAAAGTGTCACATAAAAGAAGTCACAAAGGTATGGATCAGTTAACATAACATAATTCAACGTAGGGCAAAAACCACAAGGGGGCATCAGAGGCCATCCGAGACAACACACACTCCATAAAGTTGTCACAAAAATAAACTATACAATACACATAGCAATAATATGATATATACATGAATTGTTATTACAATATGTAATTTGACCCAATACAAAATAAACATGATAACCTACCCTCGCTATATATTAATCTAACCTGCGCTTGAAAACATTTAAATGCGGACTGCTTACTGTTTCCTATGGTAAGCCATTACAGTAATGTATCTCTTTATTGGTGAAAAAAATATTTTTTCACATCCAATCTACGCCTCTGTTATCTTTTTAAATTTCCAAATGGTTCCCCCCAGTTATCGTACTTAACCTTTCAACTCAAAGAACTTACTAAAATCAAACTTATATACTTTAGAACAAATTTGAAAAGGCTCAATCATATTCCCTGCCATGGCACCTTCTTTTAACTGAGAACATATGTTGCAGCCTCAACCTATCTACATATACCAGGTGCTTCAGAGAAGGTATCATCTTTGTTGCCCCCTTTGCACTGATTTTAGCAGGTAGATATCATGTCTAAAGTGTGCTGACAATATGCTTGTCTACAGTACTCTAAATATAGCCTAACATACGAGTTATACAGTTTAAGGATAACCTCCTTACTTTTGTAACTAACATTCCTCTTAATGAAGCCCAACACACTATTTTCTCTATTTTTGCCTCAAAATACTGCTTATAAAACCTCAGTGACTTATATACTACTACAACTACTCGTAAGTCGTTCTCATCTTCTACTGCATTCAGCCAATGCCCATACATTTCAGAACTAAATTCACTCCTATCTGTTCGCATGTTAATAATTTTACATTTTTTTAAGGCTAAAATTCATATGCTAATTTTGTGCCCAACCATATAACTTATTAAGTTCATTTAATGCAGTTGTCACTTTTGTGTCCTCAGCAAAACTTGACACTTTGCTATTTACACTAAATTAGTAGCTCTGAATATAATGAAAACAAAATTCACAATGGTATGGAACAGTTAGTTGTTCTAAATTTAAGGAATATGTCGTAGTAAAAAAAGTCACAATAGTGTCGGTCAGTTCGTAGCATTGAATCTAAGGAAAATAATATCGCAGAAATGAAATCACGATGGTGTGGAAGAGTTGGTAGCTCTAAATCTAAGGAAAAATGTCACATAAAAGAAGTCACAATGGCATGGGAGGGTTGGTAGTTCTCTGAATCTAAGTGAAATATCACGGAAAAGAAATCCAGATGACATTGAACAGTTGGTAGCTCTGAATCTAAGGAAAAAATGTCACAATAGTGCGGCAGTTGGTAGCTCTAAATCTAAGGAAAAATATCACGTAAAATAAATCCAGATGGTATTGAACAGTTGTTGGCTCTGAATCTAAGAAAATAATGACACATAAAAGAAGTCAAAATGGTATGGGACAGTTGGTATCTCTGAATTTAATGAAAATGTCAGAGAAAAGAAGTCACAAGATTTGATCTATCTTGCTCCTGTGTCTTTCTTTAATCTAACACTCAATTACAAAATAAATATTCTCATTTTTCGCATTTGTGTAATGCAATCATATATAAATAATGTCTCTATCAAAATGTTTTTCTACTGGTTCAGGGTTAATTGCATTTGAAATAATATAAGACTTTCTTTTCTGTGACTCTTTGTTAGTCAAAATTGACCCTTTTCTCCCCGGCCGCGATTCCAGAGCCAACCTTGTTTTGATGGTCACTGTTGAGCAGATCTGTTATGGTATTCCTTATTATCATGCCATAAAAAAGCGAAAACTATTGAGGGTAATCTCCTCCACTGAGTTTGTGAGAAGAGATTCGTCAAGAAAGTGAGGGGGTGGGGGTGGAGGAAGTGAATTGTGCGTAAGGTTCCTTGGAAGTTTAAAGAAGAGGCTAATCGGAGAGCTCGGAGCCGAAGGGGTAACGCAACTCTCCAGAAGGTGCCCAACTTCTTTTGATGAACACGGAGCCCTTTGTTGGTTCCCTTGATGCGAGAATACCAATTAGACCAATAAATAAACACAATATTGTGGATAATTTTACACTCTTTCCCCCATTCCAAATCTGTCAACAAAAAATGAATACCAACACATTCACACCAGCAAAAATCATATCACTCCAATTGTTCACTAATTAATTGAATTTTCACTAAATGGGGCAGAGGAGAGTTATGTGTCTTACCACACTGAGAGTCTCCTCTATCGAATACTCGGGCACGCGTGCCTTCTACACACTAATTTCCCTCCTATAAATTTTCCACTTGTTTTCAAAACACTTCTTTTTAAAACTTTTGGGCGAAGAAAAAAATAATGGGCATTTAATAACAGAGTATTAACCAGTCTCTTAGTGAATTAAGACCAGGAAAGACTCTAAGATCTATCCATTCAAGGCTCGCCCCAAAAAGGAATTGAAAAAGTTAGGTTATTTAATGTCTCCGCCTCTTTTGTGATTTCTAGATGTTTGTATGTTACATGTTAATTAGTTTGGACCAGGAGTCGTTAGGTTACTAAGGTTCAATACCTATACCTAGCCTAACCCTGGCCTAAACTAATTAACATGTAAGATAGAAACAGCTAAATTCACAATAGGCGAGGCGATATTAAATAGCCTAACCAAATCTAAACAAGCTAACATGTAAAATGCAAACATTTAAATTTACAATAGCGACGATTCTCATAAGACTCAACTGAACCGAGTAATACTTTTTCATTCTATTCTTGGAAAAGTTAACTTTTATGGACCTATGGTCGTTAGAAGTAGCAGATAAAGTAAAAAGTTGCGTGGAAGCCCTTCAAAGTAAAGAGAGCAGATCACCAGTTAAAATAACAAGCCTACGTAAATTGAAAATTGTGAACAAGCCAAATGTAACCTAATTTTAACAAATTTCATTACTTAGCCTAATCTAATTTAACCAAAAAGTAACATGATGAAAATTGTGAGAACATAAAAACAAACAGGAAAATGTGACACCCTAAAAGCAAGATACATTCAAAGGCCTATAAAAGTCAATTGATCCCTAACATATTGACTGGACTGCTTTCAGCGACTTGCCAGGGCAATAGATGTCTACTAAATTAATTGAGTAATTAATAGGAAGATCATAGCGGCAGCGATGCAGTTTTAACTCTATAGTAATTCCTAAAAAATATTTTAAATAATATAATTAGGATTATATTAATTACGTAAAATAATGATGATCAGTCCGGCTTAGTTTCTTTGTCAACTCTTTAAAAATTGACCTACGGGGAAACGTGAAAGTCCTTTTGCCCAGAAGCATTTGTTAATTATAGTAATCCATACCTTTTACCATTACTAAATCAATAATAATAATAATTTTTAGTTGAATATTACTGTATTTATGAGGGCGCGGATACACTAGTGTTGATATAATCAAGTCATCATTATTACTTGTTGTAAAGTAATAAAAATAATACATTCGGGAAAATTATCTACAAGGTGAACACTAAATTGAATAGATAGTAGTCAAACTAAAAAACTTCCAAATAATCTAAGTTTATCTAGACATTCGATGGCTCGGTTATATATACATATAATTTAAATGTATTTAGAATTAGATTGTGGATATATTATTTTGTTTGGGGAAGCTAAGGGTCATCCTACCGATTTTCATATTTTTGGAGTTTTTTCTACCTGAGGGATGAACTAAACATAAAATTCAAGCCATTTATCACTAAAGCGCTTATACCAACTATCGCAAAATAGGCCTAAATTTGGCTCCATTTAGGGACCACCCCAGATATTAGTTCAATTCCTTGGGCCAAAAACGATGTTTCTATTGGCTAGAGTGTAACTCATTACGAAGTTTTATGTACTGAATCGGTTGGATGTCCATTTTTTAAAAAATATGTGCATGAGTAAAGATGAATTGACCTCACTTTAATTTTCTTGATATATACAAAGATTCTAGGATTTAAAAGGCTAGAACCTAGAATAAAATAGGAAGAAGAATCATGGAAATTAGATGATCTTATTGCCTGCATGGTCTCATATGCTGGGAATGTGGAGTTCAATTAATGTTTTTAAGACGTTCGTTGCCCTACACAACATCCCCTGCAATCTGTTCATTAAAGGAGGTAAACCACAGATCTTACCATTATTGTATTATATCTTGACTTGAAATATGATTTCATATAATTGTGCATAAAATTATATTGGAGCAACATTTACATTCACAGTACTACAAACGCAATAGAAACAGTTCTTTTTCGGAATGTCAAATTGGTCTATTAGAATACCATTTTTTTGGCGTAGTTGAGGAGCATGTCCTGCAGACATGCCCCATTAAGTGAAGAAGTGTCTACTTATTGCTATTGTAACCACTTTTATATTGAGTCGAAAGCCGAAGACCGGGAGAGTACTCGAAGTCATTCTTCAATTACTTTATTTTTGACGTTTCGAGCCGCAAATTCATCATTGGGAAATTTTTCTTCACAGCATTTCATCAACGTTTACACTGAGTGAATTAAGTCAGCGTATTCTATTTCTAGTCATTATTGAAGGTTCTTTTCTATTACGAAGAGAGCATTTGGTCATGAGAGAACATTAATTAAAATGAAAAACTAGATGGACAAACGAGGATTCCAAAATATTATATTTAAACCTGTTGGCAAATTTGTTCCGTTTGTCCAAATCACTTCACATAACACCAATGTCCAAGAGTAAATTCTGACCCTTCTTATACTCTACTTTTAATCGTACAATAACATCGAACCAATCAGAATAACCAACCAACCATACAAACAATAATAACCAGCAATAGAATACGCTTGCTTGAGTCATTTAGTGTAGACGTTGATGAAATGTTGTGAGGAAAAATTTCCCGAGGATAAATTTCTGGTTCGAAACGTCAAAGATAAAGTAATTGAAGAATGAGTACTCTTCTGGTCGTCGGCTTTCTACTCAATATTAAACTTAAGCTGTTTAGAAGCAACCACTTTCAATATATATATATATATATATATATATATATATATATATATATATAAATCTCTTTTATGTTATGATATGGAAAATAATAGGGCATGAAGACCAAAATTGATTGTATAACAGTAGTGGTGTATTTTATTTTACTAATCATGATTGCGGTTTTAGCAAACAAATGCAAATAAGCGTCACAATTGTTCAATTCTTGCCTCGCATTTGACTTATGTCATTTAAACCGAATCGTTAATCGTCCTCCGTTAAACGAAGGTGTTCCAATTGGTACTTTCGATTAGCTGGGCTCCTTGGTCGAATTTGTTCTATAAGCCTTTAAATGTACCTCTCCCGACCTGCTATTCGGAGTTAATGATACGGCAGTCCGTCACAGTTTTGATCTTTTTTGCCATTCCATTTGTTTCTAATCATTATTTACATCTTTACTTCCCGACATGATGCAGTGAGGAAAAAAAAACATCATCGCGTTATCTCAGCATTTGAGTTTGCGAGTTTGTATGTATAAATGTAAGCTTGCGCAAACGCACGTAACCTCTCTTTGTGTATGTGTGCATGTGTGTATGTATGTAGGAAGGAAAAAAGCTCATTTTGAAGAATGAAGAGAATCTACAACGGACTTCAATCCAAAGAGAAGGGAGTCCACCTGCTTTCGTCCGTTTTCCCCGACGCGCCATAGGCTTCGGTTTCGCTATACCCTTCAATCTTCCCTTAAAAGGAATCCTTATAAAATGCGGAAGGAGTCATAGACACGAATATTTAATATAATCTAACGAAACTCCACACAGTGTTCGAGAAAAAGCATTTATAACAATTCCTAGGCAACGAAACGCATTCGGACAAATCGTGACATCTGTTACGGGGCACCTGGCTTTTTTTCACATGGAGTCGGAGAATTGTGCAAAATATTACAATACAAGTGTTTTTACATCTACAGTTTCGTCACTTTCTTTTGACTATACTCTTCCTGTAAAGACCCACCGCATTTCGGTAACCAACACCACAAAATTGTTTATAATTATTAAAAAAATTGCGATCTGCGTAATATTCATCTAAAACCATACACAAATTGAGTGATGCAATAAAAATATCATTGTAAATTATACAAAAAATATTCAATGGGCAAATTTAAACTTAGAAAATTTTACACTTAATTAAATTATATGTACGGCTCAATTTGCCAGTCATAAAAAACAACTGGCAATTTGACTATCATTATTAATAACAATTATGGATAAGGAAAGTACGAAAGTATAGTGATTCATTCTGTACACACTAGGTAAAGAAGAGAAACATTCACTTTACGAGCATCACATCAGCGCACTTCAACAACAGAGAAAGATTGTTAGCATTATGTTTTAAGTGATTAGATAAATCTTATCGGGATTTGTGTCTTTCTCTCGGATTAAAAATTCGTTTTTGTTTCTTTGACTTCCGCCTTTTTCATATGACTAAGTTATTTGATGATTCTGCTTATATAGCAATAATAATAATAATACAGAGAATTAAAAATAATAACATCAAATGAGACGGAAAAGATAAAAATTGAGGAACGGCTAACGTTCGGCCGAAATGCGTTACTCCAAATCTTTGGCGTTGCCTAGTCTAGGCCATTCTCATTCACGAATTGAATTTTCCATTTAAATTCAAATTTTTTCATAATCGACAGAAGTAAACTTGTAAAACCAAACTAATATTAGATAAAATTATAAAAATTCATGAATTTTATCTACCCATTGCTTCTTCTCATTAATAGTAAAAAATACACCAAGAGATTATATCATATGTATTTACTAAGTAGTAATAAAAGGGAAAATTATCTCTCATAAATTTACATTCACTGAACATCTGATGTGAAAGGGGGAGGCGGTCTAATAAATATATCGAGACACAGAGTTCTAACGAAAAGTAACAAGAAATATATGACTAAATGCTTAGCACATTTAATGCTATGGAGAATCCATGCTTGTAAAAGCGGCATTCTAATATATATATATATATATATATATATATATATATATATATATATATATATATATATATATATATATATATATATATAATTATCGTGCTGTAGATTGTATTTAAAAGGGCTTAATGTCATTGCGAATTGACGCAACTGTTTTCCCCGTAAGACGAATATTTTGACACAAGTGAAAATATGAATTTTCTTTTTCGCCTGTATCAAAATTCTCCCTCAACTCCTCTTTGTAAAGAAGGGCTTGGTGAGTGGAACCAATGCGGGAAAAGAGAGCTTCAAAAACTGTTGCCGTTATTGCCATCCAAATCTTTCGAGTTGTATACACACAAGTAAATGTACACAGCTATACATAATATTTGGTCCTGTGTAAAATGGAAGACTTGCTCTTGTAACCCGTCTTGATTAACCATCATTTCTGCTTGTAGGATTATTATTTAAAATAGGAATTTACTGAAAACTACCGAGTGAAACTCCGTCATAATATATATGAGAATTGAGTGGAGTATGTTTAGAAGGGTTCTAGTTCGAAAGCCAGAAGAAAGGACAAATTCGCGGGGAGGGAGCTTGCGACCATATATTTTTGCGCTTTTTTGAATAAAATGAGGTATTTATTCGGTGTTTTGGTCTCCTTTGGGGAAGAGATGCAACAAGTAATAAAAAAAAAAATATAAAAGGGAAGGATGGGGATAGCCGTCCCGCAGAAAGAAGAAAAAGTACGGTAAATTAGCGTTAATCAAGAAAGTTATCTTTCACAGTTCATTCCTAATGTCTCTATCTCCCTTTCAGTCACATTTTTGTTATTTGTATTTATTTATTTATCACACCCCATCTTTATATCTATCATTTAGTAGGAAAGAAAGGAAAATCAAAAACGCTAAGGATTATTCATCCAACTGGTTTGAAACGTGTCATAGAAATCGCATTTTCGAGAGCTTCTTTTTCCATAACGAAAGTCCGACTTGTCCATCCCCTAAAAGAATCATTCCGCAAATTCTCCTGGTCCATTGAGTGACCTGTATTCGGCCGAAGGCAGTGATCCTCCTTCAACGACTTCACCGTTGGATCCATGGATTAACTTCCCTAACTCATCCTCATCACTCACGGATGACCGAGGAAATTAAGGATGGTTCTTGGATGTCATTCTTTCCATCTCCTACGTGGAAAGAGCGATGATAGAAGAGGCCTTGTCACATCGATAGAATAGGCCTTGTCACGTCGATAGAGAAGTCCTTGTCGTGTCGATAGAAGAGTCCTTGAGTCAATTTTTAAACCACCCTTTGAAAGTTTGAGGGGAGCTTTTTAACTGACTCCCCTCACCCTTTTACTGACCCCTGCACTTCCCCTCGGACAATTTTGACCTGAGGGGGGGCAACATTTTCGTGATTAGTTTAAGCTTCACTGACCTGCTAGTCTGAGCGCGGACATCCGTTGGAATTCCGGTTCTTGCAGCCACTTCCACATCCGCCGGAAGGTCTCCCGGCCGGACTTGAGTTTGGACCAGGGCTTCGGGTTCCGGAGAAGGTCCGAAAGGGTACCCTGTGATCGACACAAAACCCGCTGGGCGAAGATTGCCTGCGGGATCGAGTACCGCTTAAGTTCGGCCGAAATGCGTTGTGCCAATTCTTTAGTGTTGATCTCTTCTACCTCGCCTCCACCCACACCACCCACTCCACCCATGGACCCACTCCCACTGGTGGTCGCCATAGGAGATGGCTTCATGGGGCCGCCCCCGCATGTCGTGGGTATGGCGGATATGGGCGTGTGAATAGTGGAGGCTTGCTGGGGCATCGTTACTGTCATGTGGGCATGTGGAGGGCTCTGGTTGATAGGCATAGTCATCGGGGCACTCATGTTTACCAGCTGGCACCCCATATTTCCGCTGTGGTGGGGCTCCTGCTTGATGCTGGCTGGTGATGGAGGCCCAGCATGGAGATGTGGGCTGTAATTGGGGCTGTGGGGGCTGACGTTCTGGGGCGACAGGGAGCCCCCCAGCCCGTTCATGTTGAGGGCGGTGGAGTTCAGAGTAGGTGTGGGGGCGACCGTGAAGGAGGGGAAGGTCTGTTGCGAGGGCGAGTGGTGCAAACTGACCGGGGACGATAGCGTGGGGGAGTGGGTGGCCCCCGACAGCGTAGTCCGGCTCATGTCAGGTCGGGTGTACGGGGAATCGTATCCGTTGGGGCTGAGCGACTTCTGCGGGGACGCCAGCCCATTCTGGTAGGTGTGGGGCGAGAGTGGGGAGTGCTGGGTACCCAGGCTGATCCCGAGGCCGTTGTTGGAGGTGTAGTGGGGCGGGGACATGGACAGCTTGTCGTACTGGTAGGGGGAACCCATGGACAGCATGTTTCCGAGCCCGTTGTTCTGCATGACGGTGAAGCTGCCGGAGACGTTGGCGGAGTGGCCGTAGGCGAATTTGTCCGAGACGGTGCTGATCGGGGGCAGCGGCTGTAGGGGCGTGAGGGTGGCGTAGCTGCTGGCGGAGGAGGGCGAGAACCCAGGTGGGGACATGCGCCCGTTCATGGTGCTCAGGTTCTGATAGATTGGCTCCGGCTGGAGGGAGCGGAAGTCAGTGGCGTCAATCATGCTGGATACGCTGGTTGGACCTTCCCGCGGAGAAATCTGGGCTGAACTCAGTAGTCCCGGGTCGTGGGCATCGAGGGACGAGTCCTCGGGTACGACGCTTACGCTCAGAGGCTCGTCCTTGTAGTGGACGTGAGTGGAGGGCGAGAGCTCGCCCTCCGTGTCCGAGAGGACGACCGAGTGGAGGGCCCCTCGAGGAGGCAGGTCAGGGTCGTCGGGGTCCGAGTCGGAGTGGTGGTGGTGCTGGTGGCGGTGAATATGGTGGTGGGCGAGGGAGAACGAGGAAGAGGAGGAGGGAGGTGGCGGCGTGGCTGCAGTGGCGCGGGCGAGGAGGAGTCCGTCCGAGCGCGTTGGCACGTGGCGCGCGACTGAGGCGTGCGAAGAGGGGGAAGGCGAGGAGGAGGAGGAGGAGGAGGAAGAGGGGGATGAGGACGAGGAGGAGGGGGACGAGGAGTCCCCCCGGTGAGGCCGCGGTGGGGGATATGGAGACGAGGGTGAGTGGAAGGAGACGGGGAGGAGGGACGGCGGGGGGGTTGGCGCGACGGTTACTGCTGGTCCAACCGATGATCTTACTCTGGACATTTCTACTGACGAGACGTTCCCTACTGCTGCTACTGCTGCTATTGACGCAGGTGAATCTGAGCCCGAAAACTCATCTACCCCCCCAAGGCCGGGGCTGTCGCAGCAGCCTGGTTCCCCCCTTACCCCGCCGTCTTCGTCAGTGTCACTCATCTCCGCGTCACCTTATGCGGAGGCGTCCCACTCGTCAAATGCACTCTAAGGAGGAGTCACTCCCAGTTCGAACAACAAAACCCGTCCTAAATCGCCTTTAACGAATAAAAACCGCAAGTACATCTTCTGTGACGTCCATATTTGTTTGGTTCTATTGCGCACGGCTCTGCGCAGCTCGGTCACCGAGCTTCGTTCCGGCTATCTTTGTTTACATCACAAAGAAGGTCTATAAACTATCACCGAAAGGATTTTCCACTCAATAAACTATGTCACTGGATAGAGCACACTTTCCTTTTTTTACTTGCAACACAAAACAAATTTACACATGCGGGAAACCTGTTTTAAAAGGGTTTTTCTTCCAGCATGGCACACCCCAGTCGCTCCATGCCTGGAAAGAGAGGCACTATTCCAGCGAGACGCGAAGCAAGGAGCGGGAATGTGGTATGGTGTGGTGGCGCAGCGCCAGGAGGCCCCGAGGAACGGCTCCCTTCGTCAGCCCTTGGGTGGCACCTCCTTCAGGAGGTCTCAAGAGAGGGGCAAAACCACAGCGGGCGAGAGTATACAAAACCACGTGGCGAGGAGAGCACATGGTCCGGCCCTATTGATCTCACCTGCCTAAGCCGATAACTTGCTCTCCCGCAATCAATAGCACTTGGGTTTGTCAAGGAATAAATCACAAGATACAGGTGTCAAACGGGCTTTAAATGGCGAAAGAGAGAACTTAAGGGGTTTCTAATAACCCTAAGATTCCTATTCTATAAATATCCACCAGAAAATTTCCTTAAGTATGCCAAGACCCTTGCGGCTTTGCAGCACTGCCGATCAGCTGACGAGGAGAGAAATCTCCTTCAGAAGAATGACACGAAAGAGGGCCAGCTACAAGCACTTCCTCTACCACGTTCAGTCAAAGCACATATGCGAAGCTCCTCACAAACCATTGCCAGTAATTCTGATACCAATCACCTGTTGTTTACACCCCCTTTCACACACACACTTGCGTTTCTTACAACACCTGTTTGTATTAACCTGGTTACGGCTTAAATTAAGTTCAATTTTGAGTCCAGTTTAATCCACCATCTCATTCTCTACCTGCTCTCAATTTCCTCACTTCAGTGAAAACGAGAATTAAACACATCACTCTTCTTTCGATTAACACACAATTTAGACACATTCAGAGATTACACACCTACAGGAAATTAAAAAGGGTATATACCTGATTTTCAGGGAAATCGGGAAGGTGAATTGTGTGTAAGACTAAAACGAAAGCTACACATTCTTAAACTGATCCATGGGTTTTATACCATATAGAAATGTTTTAAATGATCAAATCGACCAAGTCTCTTTTTTATTTTAATTGGCTATAGACCATCTATTACCTAATGGTAAATATGTAAAAGCGTGTTGTTTATTTTTATATTAGAGCTTGGTCAACTCCTCACATCTATTACATAATTATTTCTCCCTCTGTCTCTCACACACACACATTCTCTCTCAATCTCTCTCTCGTTTTCTTATCTCTTCGACAAATATCCTCAAAATTAAGAATAATGATGCAGCTGTTTCAAATGACTCGAGTGATAAATTTAAATTTAAATTAAAAATAATTGAACATGTGATAAATTAACAAACATGTTGCTAAATATTTTATAGTAGACTCGCTTCATATCAGAAATAACTGAGAGCGAGGATTGTAGTAAATTTGTAAGGAGTTTGATTACAAATTTTGCTTCGACAAAACGCCGATTTGAAAGTTGCCTAAACGATATTGCCACTTTCAAGCGATTGGGAGCGTGGTAAAAATACTCGACCGTAGCTCGATCTGACAAAACAACTCAGACACATAAATCTACGGTATTTCCATTTCGCATTTTATTAAAGTCTCTTCAAATGAACATCTTGAGAAGCCATACGACAAAGCTATCAACCGGGTCTATTTGGTATTAAGATGCAAGAAGATAAACTTGGTGGATAGAGGGTAGCCGTGAGAAAGTCTTTCAAAGGTTGAAGATAGCAATATGTGCCATTCTTTAATAATAATATTTATATTATTATTATTACGTAGAGCTATTCGGCTCTAGCATCTGGGATAAGGTCTCCTGAGTAGATAATGACATGTACATAAATATCAGAATGGTAACCACTGGTAAACTAGAAGGAAACAGGGGCTGGTCTTTGTTGGTTGTATTTTTTTGGGGGGGGAGGTGGGCACAATGTATGTTTTTGACACCAACCATAACCCTAAGGTGGGAGGGAACGTTTCGGGTTCAGGGGTATGTTTATATGACCGCTCCCCATAGGGGACAATGGTCATCCATCAGAAGGGCTCGGGAACAGAAGAGAAAGGGAGAGAAAGAGAGAGAGAGAGAGAGAGAGGGGCGATTAATCTTACATAAACAACAAGGGCATTTTCAGTCAATGAAGAGGGCTGTAGAGGGAAAGCAAGATAAAAGAGAGAATATGAATAAAAAAAATAGTGAAGAAGCGAAGAATAAAAAAGACCATAAGAACAAACCTCGTCAACCTTGGTTATTGAAGCCAGGGAAGGTTGTTAGGGGCGTTGAGGAACAAACGAGTACAGAGAGAGCCAAAAGTTTGAACTGGCGCCGGTTTCGAAGGAAAAAGAACGGGGATTTACTGAGCGAGAAACTCTTTTCAGTGGGGAATTCAGAATCGAAAAGATGAAGGGAAAAAAAAGAAGAGAACCAAAAACGGGGTTTAAAGACCAAAAACAGTAAAAATAAAGGGTAACGAGAGCAAAGAGAGGTAAAAATAGCAAAAAGAGTATAAACAAAAGGAGGAAAATAGAAAATAAAAAGGTCAAATAAGCAAAAAGAATAAAATAGAAAGGTCAAAATAAACAAAAAAGTAAAATAAAAGGAACGTATAGTAAAAATAAAAATAGAGAAAAGAACAGGAATTATTTCGATAGCAAAAGAGGTAAATGCAGAAAAGAAAAATAAAATACCACCTGGGCAAACACCAAACGGTTAATAAGAGCAAAAGTATATAAAACATGAAAGAGGAAATGCAAAAAGGTGGTAAATAAGCAAAAAGAGCTAAAAGTGTCGGGAGAGTAAAGTGGACGAAAAGAACAAAAATGTCAAAAGGACAAAAATCATTATAAAAAAATCGCCACAAAAAATAGAAATGCTAAAAAGTAAGACAAACAAAAATAAATCCAATACTACATTGAATGATGGGGTCCGTAGGCGCATCTATCTATCTATCTATATACCTAGCTATCTATCTAGATGGACGAAGGAAAAGGGATTTTCGAACGTAATCGTATAACGAACGAGATTCCGCATCGAGAGATTTCTGTCCTTTCTCTCGTCCTCTCTTTTTCTCTTCCTGGTAGAGTGTAGACTCGGCGGTGGGTCTGGGGCTAGTAGGGCTCGGTTTGTTGGTCGGTTGTTGGAAACTTATGTAATCCAAGGGGGGTTCTCAGTTGAGATAGACATTTCAGAGATAAATAAAACTAATTGAAAGTGGGATGAAAATGTCGCCTCTCCCTCTGTATTCTTAATCGCCTGATTTTAAGGAGTTGTAGAAAGTCTGGTGAAGTTGAGAGGTGTGATACTGAAGGAAGGTCTCCAAGCAGCCAAGTTTTAAATGAAATAAAGCCCTGGCAATCACAAATAAGAACCGTGGAAGTCTCCCCGAATTAATCGATGCATATTGAATTAAAGAAAAGTAAGACTAATATATATATATATATATATATATATATATATATATATATATATATATATATATATATATATATATATATATATATATATATATATATATATATATATAATGAGCTACGGTCAGGGGGGTGACCATCGTAGAAGCGAAGGCAGGACCTTAATTTGGGACAAATGACAAGTGTGTCTTGACAAACAGTAGAACCCATCGAGGGGGAGTGACTTCCCTCCCAGGTTTGGCGCCTTTTAGTCCGTTGCCATGGATACGAAAACCAAACTTAGAAGGCCGAGTTTCAAAAGCTGTGTTTTTCACCTTCCCCGTCCGCTCCTTATCGAGGCAGATAAGCAGCGACAGGCTTCTCGTAATGTTGGGAACTTAAACCACATCAAATGGGGTAATGTTGCTCAAAAATTGGGTGGGACACACAAACCTACGCCTAATGTATGTTATGTGCATGCATACAAGTAGAAGATACATAACGAGAGAGATTGCCAAGGAAATCAAGTTAATTTATACAGTATGTATTTCTAATAAGAACGTCGCTAATTGTGGTAAAAACAAGTCAGACCAGTCAATTTGTTTAATTTTTAAGCAAATATATGTATGTATTATGTAGGTATTTAAATTTGATTAGAACATACTCTTATTATCTCCTATATTTCTGAATTTTATATTTAAAAGCGTATTTTTATCTATGGGTAGGCCAAGTGACATGACACTGTTTGTGTGCGTGATACAAATGAAATTTGTCAGTTAACTTCAGTTATATGATTCATGCACTGTTATTCTCTACCCAATCTAGTTCCTCTAAATAAGGATTTTTTGCAACATATATTGTTTCATTTGAAAGTGGGATATATTTGTAATTAATTTGGGTAATTATGTCTTGTAAAATATTACTTAATTTAGAATCTCCTTAAATTGACGCATACTGTGTCTGCAGCTCTCTTACAGAGTGACTCTCTCAACGACGAATCTGTTTTCTTTTATTTTTAGGGAGATCTCAACTATTCTTAACTTTAAACACACTTTGTACCAAAGATAAGAAAAATGGGATAATATTAATTAATTTTGTCTTGATGTATGTGTATAGATAGGGTTTACTTCTAGAACCAAATTTGAGTGTATAATTAGTTTGAAATATATTTTATTTTAAGATTACGCAAATTTAAAATGTTTTGTTTGGAGAATTAAATTAGGTTTGCATTACCGTCCGTTAATTTCAACCTTGATTCTATAGTTCTATTGTTATGAAGTTTAAATTTCTTATTTATTATATTTTTTAAAATATTTAAACTCTATTCATTTTGTGGTGAATGCTACTCCAACTTTGTTATAGAAATATATGGGAATTGAGTAGTTCGTGTTCTGCATACAAAATTATAGCAAATTACCATCGCTTAAACAAAATTAATATTATATTTTAATGAGTTGAAAATATTATGAATACATATCTTCTTTTCACGAAAAATTCCGCTTACTCAGTGACTCCCTTCCCCCAATCTTTCCCCTACTTGTCCCCTTGTGAACAACTCTAAACCCCCATTCTTCCCCCACAGCCGTCCTCATTCGTCTCCCCCCCCCTTCTTCCACGTACGTTATAAAGAGGTATATACTCCGAAGTCTGTCAGACAGTAGTCTACCTGAAAAACTGATGCATTAAGGTAGCAAAATTTAACAACCTTCCTGAAATTCTAGTGAGTTGTAACTAAATCTAAATGCATTTATTCACTAAATCCTGTACCTCAAAATTACTTGTATATATTTGTTGTTATGAAAGCTTCGACCCTAAAAAGCTGCTTTGTAGAAATATATTCATGTATACAAAGAACTTTAGATAACAATACATAAGAGGAGAAGTATTGATTTTTAGTGACGTCATATCAAGTGGGCGGAGCTTGAGGGAATGTTGGGTAATTCGAGAGGGAGGCATGATACTGCACGTGCTAGCACGAGGAACAGTGTCCTCCCCTCCTCCTTTCATAGTTCGTGGTAAGAAATTATTTGCGGAGGGTGGTAGTGGTGGGGGGGGGGGGGGGCGACAACCACACGTTAAAAATGTACAGGAGCTTAATGTTATAGTAGCACTTTAAGTCTCACTATTTAGATAAATAACAGTTATGGAAAAGTCTTAATTGAGTTAAATTTTATAATGTTATGATCATATTATCTTTTTGGTGTTTGATTTTCTCCCTTAGATTACCATCAGAACTTAAGTCATTAAATATATCGATGGAATTTAGTGCTGTGTCACTTTTAAGCGACCGACAAAGGGTGATGTTTACTGCCCCGTAACTTCCAGCTTGGCTAAAGTGGGATGAACAATAACGATTCTTGTCAAAGGTAATTTAGCCTCGATCCCAGGTACGAAAAGGTCATTTCGGGAACCGCATGACGTGGACTAACGGATGTTGGCTGCCCTTGGAAGTACTGGCCCTGAATTCTGCAGCCGAATGTGAAAGTTTATCTGTATGAAATAGAAGAGGTATTTTCAAACTGCGAAAGTTAGTGAATTTTTGCCACGAATTTTCGCAGAAGTTGTGAATTTTCTTTAGTTTTTTTCTCTCCATTTATTGGTGTCGTCCGGTTATTTTTACGGTTTTCATACCGAATGAAGGCCCCAGCGGGGAAACCGGCAGGGAAGGGTCAGTGGATTCTCCATAAAATGAACCGACCTCCGGGGGACGATGAGCTGACTACCTTACGGCAACAAATAAGGGGTGGAGGGGTTGTTCTGGGGGGGGGGGGGAGTATTCGTGGTGTCACAATTTACACAAAAGGCGATCTTCAATTTCTTTTGTGCTCTTTTACAACTACCTCATACAATAAGTGATTCAGAAGAGTTGTGAACCTCCAGGTTTGCATGTTCCCGGACCGAACCTGCGGCAATTGATCTTCATGCATTTTGACTGCCTCTGTCTTCACCACTATCTGTACAGATCCTACCTTACAAACCTTCTGCAGGAGATCCCTCTCCCAATCGGGTTTCACTTTAAGTAAAAAGAAATCACTCCCTCACGAGCTCTAGTACACCACAGTGCCTATGTTCAATCTCCCTAACTTTATCACTTTCTTAAATGAAATATTTATCGAAATCTTGAGGCGATCGGCTCGGGAGATTTTTTCGGAAAAAAAATTAATTATTGCTTCCAGGTCCAGATGGGAAGCAATTTGTTAAAGTAATTTCAGCTGTGAAACAATAAGTTAAATTTATTACAAATGGGAAGCAATATGTTAAATTGAATATAGAGGCGTTGAAATATGTTAAAGTAATTTCAGGTTCGAAGTAATAAGAAAAAAATGATTACAAATGGGAGGATAAATGTTTTAAAGTGAGTTCAGTTGAGAAGCACTATAATAAACTGATTTAAGATGCGAAGTATAATATGTTAAAGTGATTGAAAATGGAAAGCAATATGTTGAAGTAATTTTTAATGGTAATCAATCAAATAGATTGATTTCAGAAAGGGAGAAAATTGTCAATATAATTTAATACCAGAAGCAGAATTCTGAACCAATTTAAGATAAAAAGAAATTTGTTAAATTGATTTCAGGTTAGGAAGAAATATGTTAAAATTATTTCAGTTAGGAAACAATAAAATAATAATAAGTATTTATAATGCGCCCTTCAGGGCTGTTAAAATGGAAGCAATATGGTAAAGTGATTTCAAGTGCAAGTCAAGTAGTTGAATTAATTTGAGATGAGAAGCAATATATTAAAGTGATTTCAGAAGGGATGTAATATTTTAAAGTTACTTTATAGGGGAAGCAATATGTTAGTGACTTAAGATGGGAAGTAATTTATTGAAGTTAATTCAGAGAAAAAGCAATATGTTAAAGTGATTTCAGAGGGGATGTAATATTTTAAAGTTACTTTATAGGGGAAGCAATATGTTAGTGACTTAAGATGGGAAGTAATTTATTGAAGTTAATTCAGAGAAAAAGCAATATGTTAAAGTGATTTCAGAGGGGATGTAATATTTTAAAGTTACTTTATAGGGGAAGCAATATATTAGTGACTTAAGATGGGAAGTAATTTATTGAAGTTAATTTAGAGAAAAAGCAATATGTTAAAGTGATTTCAGAGGGGATGTAATATTTTAAAGTTACTTTATAGGGGAAGCAATATGTTAGTGATTTAAGATGGGAAGTAATTTATTGAAGTTAATTCAGAGAAAAAGCAATATGTTAAAGTGATTTCAAAGGGGATGTAATATTTTAAAGTTATTTTATAGGGGAAGCAATATGTTAGTGACTTAAGATGGGAAGTAATTTATTGAAGTTAATTCAGAGAAAAAGCAATATGTTAAAGTGATTTCAGAGGGGATGTAATATTTTAAAGTTACTTTATAGGGAAAGCAATATGTCAGTGACTTAAGATGGGAAGTAATTTATTGAAGTTAATTCAGAGAAAAAGCAATATGTTAAAGTGATTTCAGAGGGGATGTAATATTTTAAAGTTACTTTATAGGGGAAGCAATATGTTAGTGACTTAAGATGGTAAGTAATTTATTGAAGTTAATTCAGAGAAAAAGCAATATGTTAAAGTGATTTCAGAGGGGATGTAATATTTTAAAGTTACTTTATAGGGGAAGCAATATGTTAGTGACTTAAGATGAGAAGTAATTTATTGAAGTTAATTCAGAGAAAAAGCAATATGTTAAAGTGATTTCAGAGGGGATGTAATATTTTAAAGTTACTTTATAGGGAAAGCAATATGTTAGTGACTTAAGATGGGAAGTAATTTATTGAAGTTAATTCAGAGAAAAAGCAATATGTTTAAGTGATTTCAGAAGGGATGTAATATTTTAAAGTTATTTTATAGGAGAAGCAATATGTGAGTGACTTAAGATGGGAAGTAATTTATTGAAGTTAATTCAGAGAAAAAGCAATATGTTAAAGTGATTTCAGAGGGGATGTAATATTTTAAAGTTACTTTATAGGGGAAGCAATATGTTAGTGACTTTAGATGGGAAGTAATTTATTGAATTTAATTCAGAGAAAAAGCAATATGTTAAAGTGATTTCAGAGGGGATGTAATATTTTAAAGTTACTTTATAGTGGAAGCAATATGTTAGTGACTTAAGATGAGAAGTAATTTATTGAAGTTAATTCAGACAAAAAGCAATATGTTAAAGTGATTTCAGAGGGGATGTAATATTTTAAAGTTACTTTATAGGGGAAGCAATATGTTAGTGACTTAAGATGGGAAGTAATTTATTGAAGTTAATTCAGAGAAAAAGCAATATGTTAAAGTGATTTCAGAGGGGATGTAATATTTTAAAGTTACTTTATAGGGGAAGCAATATGTTAGTGACTTAAGATGGGAAGTAATTTATTGAAGTTAATTCAGAGAAAAAGCAATATGTTAAAGTGATTTCAGAGGGGATGTAATATTTTAAAGTTACTTTATAGGGGAAGCAATATGTTAGTGACTTAAGATGGGAAGTAATTTATTGAAGTTAATTCAGAGAAAAAGCAATATGTTAAAGTTATTTCAGAGGGGATGTAATATTTTAAAGTTACTTTATAGGGGAAGCAATATGTTGTGACTTAAGATGGGAAGTAATTTATTGAAGTTAATTCAGAGAAAAAGCAATATGTTAAAGTGATTTCAGAGGGGATGTAATAATTTAAAGTTACTTTATAGGGGAAGCAATATGTTAGCGACTTAAGATGGGAAGTAATTTATTGAAGTTAATTTAGAGAAAAAGCAATATGTTAAAGTCATTTCAGAGGGGATGTAATATTTTAAAGTTACTTTATAGGGGAAGCAATATGTTAGTGACTTAAGATGAGAAGTAATTTATTGAAGTTAATTCAGAGAAAAAGCAATATGTTAAAGTGATTTCAGAGGGGATGTAATATTTTAAAGTTACTTTATAGGGGAAGCAATATGTTAGCGACTTAAGATGGGAAGTAATTTATTGAAGTTAATTCAGAGAAAAAGCAATATGTTAAAGTGATTTCAGAGGGGATGTAATATTTTAAAGTTACTTTATAGGGGAAGCAATATTTTAGTGACTTAAGATGGGAAGTAATTTATTGAAGTTAATTCAGAGAAAAAGCAATATGTTAAAGTGATTTCAGAGGGGATGTAATATTTTAAAGTTACTTTATAGGGGAAGCAATATGTTAGTGACTTAAGATGGGAAGTAATTTATTGAAGTTAATTCAGAGAAAAAGCAATATGTTAAAGTGATTTCAGAGGGGATGTAATATTTTAAAGTTACTTTATAGGGGAAGCAATATGTTAGTGACTTAAGATGGGAAGTAATTTATTGAAGTTAATTCAGAGAAAAAGCAATATGTTAAAGTGATTTCAGAGGGGATGTAATATTTTAAAGTTACTTTATAGGGGAAGCAATATGTTAGTGACTTAAGATGGGAAGTAATTTATTGAAGTTAATTCAGAGAAAAAGCAATATGTTAAAGTGATTTCAGAGGGGATGTAATATTTTAAAGTTACTTTATAGGGGAAGCAATATGTTGTGACTTAAGATGGGAAGTAATTTATTGAAGTTAATTCAGAGAAAAAGCAATATGTTAAAGTGATTTCAGAGGGGATGTAATATTTTAAAGTTACTTTATAGGGGAAGCAATATGTTAGCGACTAAAGATGGGAAGTAATTTATTGAAGTTTTACAGAGAAAAAGCAATATGTTAAAGTGATTTCAGAGGGGATGTAATATTTTAAAGTTACTTTATAGGGAAAGCAATATGTTAGTGACTTAAGATGGGAAGTAATTTATTGAAGTTAATTCAGAGAAAAAGCAATATGTTAAAGTGATTTCAGAGGGGATGTAATATTTTAAAGTTACTTTATAGGGGAAGCAATATGTTAGCGACTTAAGATGGGAAGTAATTTATTGAAGTTAATTCAGAGAAAAAGCAATATGTTAAAGTCATTTCAGAGGGGATGTAATATTTTAAAGTTACTTTATAGGGGAAGCAATATGTTAGTGACTTAAGATGGGAAGTAATTTATTGAAGTTAATTCAGAGAAAAAGCAATATGTTAAAGTGATTTCAGAGGGGATGTAATATTTTAAAGTTACTTTATAGGGGAAGCAATATGTTAGTGACTTAAGATGGGAAGTAATTTATTGAAGTTAATTCAGATAAAAAGCAATATGTTAAAGTGATTTCAGAGGGGATGTAATATTTTAAAGTTACTTTATAGGGGAAGCAATATGTTAGTGACTTAAGATGGGAAGTAATTTATTGAAGTTAATTTAGAGAAAAAGCAATATGTTAAAGTGATTTCAGAGGGGATGTAATATTTTAAAGTTACTTTATAGGGGAAGCAATATGTTAGTGACTTAAGATGGGAAGTAATTTATTGAAGTTAATTCAGAGAAAAAGCAATATGTTAAAGTGATTTCAGATAGAAAACAATATTTTAAAACAACTTCAAATGCTAAGTAATATGTTAATGTGATTTCAGATGGGAGACAATATTTCAATGTAATTTCAGATGCGAAGCAAAAATAAGTGTTTTAGATAGGGAGCAATATGTTATTACAGATAGAAAGTAAGTTGCTAAGGTGATTTCCTATGGGGACCAATATGTAAAATGATTTTAGATTGTAAATAATATGTTAAAGTAATTTCAAATGGGAAGCAATATATTTAAATAATTTGAAATGAGAAGCAATACATATATTAAAATTACTTCTGTTGGGGATCAATATTTCATAGTCATTTCAGATGGAAAGTGATTTGCTATAGGGATTTCAAAATGGAAGAAATATGTTAAAATGATTTAAAAAAAAAGAAATATGTAAAACTTTTTTAAAAAAGGAAGATATATTTTAAAGTAATTTCAAAAAGAAGCAAATTTGTTATTGATTTCAGATGCGAGGCATTATGTTCAAATGATTTCAGATGGTAAGCATCTGATAGCTTAGGAATGTGCTAGCTTAGTCATTGCTACAGTTATCTTTAAAACAACTTGCACCGAATTTGGAACAATTTAAACATCATTCTTTTTATAAGACTTCTAAAAATGACATTAATTTCTTGACAACCTACTACACTTTGCCATTCTACGCCATAATTTGTAATTCCAAATCTTTCTTTTATTCGAACTCAAACTTAAACAGATACCTTTTAAAAGCTTCCCCTTCCCCCCCACCAGCAGTTTTATGTTTAGCATGTCAAACCATGCTGCAGCTGACATCTCCAGGATTGTGCACCCCTCCCAGCCAAAATGACTACTGCTGGATAGGCAGTTATATATCTCCACACATTTTCAGCTCATCCTTACCACTTCCTTTACACCTCTTTCATTAAGTAATTTCTTGACGAAGAAGCCCTCGTTTTTTGCTTTTAGGTCTTAGGTAAAAACAACTAACCATTTTCAGACAACTAGGACTATTATGATCCATCTAACAGCCCCTCGAAATTCTACGCGAGTGAAGATTTGTCCCACAGGATTTATGTGCTTGGAGAAAAGCCAGCATGAGGATCACGCTGATTATGAGCGTCCACACGGCCCACAATTCTCCACAAGATTATAGATTCTAAAAGTTCGCTAATTAGAGACGTGAAACTAATAAGTCTGTAATTTCTGATCTACCTTCTTATATATGACTCGCTATTTTGAATTATTCAGGGATTTTTCGCAGCAGGTCATTGGCAAAACTACTTCATATGTAATTCTAGGAAATTCCTTCTCTGGAGAGATTTGTTGTTACGAAAGCGATAATATGTTCCATTAAGTTGTGTAAACTAGTTTCCAGACTACATTAGTTATTTATTTTTTTTTTAAATGAAGAGTATTAACTTTTATGGCTGTTTTAGAGGTAACGTGCATCATTAAAGCTACAGCTACAGTCGATATTTTACAGGTGACTCGTACCGTTGTAACTACAGTTACAGGAGATGTTTTCGGATTGACTCGTAACGCTTATTCTACAGATACATGCGATATTTTAAGGACAACTCACTCCGTTTATTCTACAGTAACAAGCCTTGTTCTAAAAATGACTCATACGCTCGATTCTAAACTACGGTTGATGTTATAAAAATGACCCGCACGCTCGACTCTAAACTACAGTCGATGTTTTAAAGATGGCTCGCACGCTCGACTCTGCTGAGATGATGTTTTACAGGTGACTCTCTCTGTAGAAACTACAGCTACAGACAATGTTTTCAGAGTGACTCAACGTTAATTCTACAGCTACATGCGATATTTTAAGGGCAACTCGCACCGTTCTTTCTATAGTAACAAGCCTTATTTTAGAGAGGACTTGCACGGTCTACTCTACGCTACAAGCGACGCGTTAGGTGTGACTCGTACCACTGAAGCAAAAACCACCGATAGCATCTCAATCATCAAGCAGTAAAGTTAAGAAAAGTGAGAGTAATGTAGGGCACATAACCATAGTGACCAAAAGAGAAGAATACCCTTGTTTCGCAACATACGGATTCACCCAAGAAAGGGCATGGATCTCTGTTCTAAGATCGAAAGGCAGGAAGTGGGCGGGTGAGTCGCGGAATCCCTACTTTCATTCCATTTAATTCGTATTAATGTGTGAACCGAGTGGTTGTTTAGAATGTGAGGGTTATATGTGGGAAAGAGGAGAGAGTTATTAAATGCGTTGGAAGAAAAGAGATTGCGGGTATCTTCATTGTAAGACAAACATGAAAGAATAAAGAATTTGTGTGCGATGGAGGCGATTAGGTGTGAATCATTGTAGATGTAAAGAATGTGTGAGCACTAGAATATATGAGTGAAGTTTAGATTTGCAAGGGCTAAAACAGTGCGTGGTTGCTGTGTATGGACCTTGTAATAATAGAAGTGAGGCTAAGGAAAAGAAGTCCTGGAACGAGTTTTGACAAGAGGTGGAGAGAAGTGGGAATAGTTATCAGTTGATGGCTGTGGTAGATATGAATGGACAAAGAGGTGAAATGATGATAGATCCGATACCTAAATATTTTAGTACACCATGACTTAATAAAAATTGAGAGAGGTGGTTGTGTTTTGGGCTGAAAAAACTGATGTGTGGTCGAAATATTCTTTTTGCACAAAAATATTACATAAACACCCTTGGGTTAAGCAAAGGAAAACTTAAGAGTATGATTGGAGTGTACCTGTTAAGGAAGAATATAGTAGGGGCTGTATGTAAAGTGAAAACTCTAAGTGGTACGAGTATTAGACTATCTGATTACATAGTTGTGCTGTGTAAGGTGGAAAATAAGTGAGAATCCTAAGTAAAAGGTTGTTGAATCAAAGAGTAGAGAAAGAATACGCGAGTTTACTCGAGAGTGGAAGAGAAGAAGTGTGAATATCGGGGTAGAACAAGTGTGGAACAAATGTAAGGAAATGAGAGTGGGTTGTGCAAGAGCACTTATTCTGTGTGCTAGAACTGGGAAGAGAAATCAGAACGTTGAATGACGAGATGAAACGTGAAGTGGAGGGCAAAATGGAAACACACGTTCAAATGTTTACTCATGCATAATAGAATATCAGAAAAAGGCGAATGAATGCATACAATGAGGCGAAAAGAAAAGTAAAACGTATGATGAACAGAGAAAGAAAGCAGCAAATGAAACTTTGGGGTAGAAGATGAATGAGTATCTGGATGGGAGCAAGAAGTTATTCCAGAAGGAAGTGAGGACCCTAGAGGAGAATAGGTAGTTGTGTGAACATTAGGGATACTTTTCAGGCGAGAGTACTTTTCAGGGTCGTATAATGTAGATATGGAAGATGAAAAGGATTGGTTTTGCTGATGTAAACCGAATGCTGTATCAAGGTATGATAAGATTAAGCATGCTAGATTTTTTTAAAGGTCTATTTGGCGACTGCCACAAGAAACATAAGTTGTCATAATCAATTCTCTTACTAATAGGATCTATTAAAAAAATAAATAAACAAAAAACAAAAAGAAAACCAATGTAAACCAAAAAAAAGAAGCAAAGAAACGCTTCTCCAGCAGTGGAGAGAGGTCTGTCTCTCTCCATTTCGAGGGCTAATCGCTCACCAACACCAAAAAGCTAATTAAAAACGTCTAATCACTGGCAGGAGTGCCCGAGCCCGTCCCGAGTACAAGGAATGAACGGTAGTGACCCCGCTCGTTAGGTACACTCGTGACAGTAAATAAATGCTAGGGATCGCTTCATCGAATGGTGGTGCGCCCTTCGGGCGTGCCCATTTCGAAGACGACACAAGGCGACCTGAAGCCGTTTATGCACTGAGGGTGGTTATTGGTCAATGGGAACAGTCGCGGCGCAATGGCCCATAACTTGAAGTTCTCCTTGGCTGTCTCCCATCTTATTTGCCAAGGAGCCCGGATGGCTGACCAGATTGCTGCCATGTACTCGATGTGAAAAGAGGAACTCTGGCTTGGTTGCCTCGTCATCGTAGCTGGCGCGCTCATTCCCCGCAATCTCCACATGCTCAGGGACCCATCATAAGATAATTCCGCCATCCGCCCGGCTCGCGGCAACCGTGGTGTCACGGATACTACGAACCAGAGAGGTGCCGAGATTCCAATGCTAAATATCACAATCCGCTCTCCGAACGGAGCCCGATGCGTTATCTACCGTACAGAGCGGTTTATTGCAACCAACTCGGACGTAAAGATAGACGCAGCGCCTGGTAGAGCCGCGCTGGCTTCAAACAAAGGGTATACGGCATGGATAAAGATCCCTTTTTTGGACTTAGAGTCATCCCAATGAGACAAGAGGTCGGTAGTGTTATGAGAGTTCTAAAACACGCAAAGGTAGCTGGACTAGAAGTTATACTCGCTGAGATGCTAAAAGATATGATGATTGTGTTATGGAATGGATTTCGTGGTTGTGTTCTGAGAGATCTGAAATTAAAAGACTGCCTAAGGACTGAAAGAATGCTGCTCATAAGATATATAGGGACAATAAATGCAAGGACAGAAGGGGGGATAGATTTTTTGAGAGTTGTTAGCTAGGTCTATGGAGAAATTCTGATTGGGCGTATACAAATGACTACTGAGGGAGTGTTAGAGGATGCGGAAGGCGGATTTAGAGCTGTTACGGTGTGTGTGGAAAAGTTTACACAAAAATGTAAAGTGTATGCTGGGTTCTGGAGAAAGCTTATGATTGTGTAGAATTAGGTAAGATTATTAAAATATACGGTATGAAAAGTAATTATCTTGGAATTAGGGGTGAGGGAGCATTCGGCCGAAAGATGACCAGAGTGAGTTGTTTGATATAAGCGGAGAATATGTAAGATGTTTTTTCTTCTGTCTGGAGTACTATGTGAAGTGCGCATAAGAATGACGGAAACTGGTGAAATTGCTGATGGATATCGAGGGATTGGTTCTATATCTATTATAAATCTGGTGTTGGTGACCTTCGAGTGAGAGGAAAGTGGAAGCGTTGAACGAAGCCTTTGACCCTTAAACATGTATCGGGAATGGTAGTGGCGGATATGAAACAGATTGCAACCAAAAGGTTTTGAGTGGTAGGGAAGCTTCAGGATCCGTGGGAGCTTTAGGAAATGTTGGTTTGAAGGTGGAATGTGGGAAGAAGCTGCACGAGTGTATGCACGTACCAACGGCAATGTGTGGGTATTGAACTAGGGTATGGAAGGAGAAGGCCAGATCTTCCGTGAGTTCAGTGAAAATGGACAAATTGTGAGGGATGGTTGGTGTGGGTAAGTTAGGTAGTGGGGAACGACTGTGTAACACGTGTTTATCGTGTAAAGATGCGGGGTGGGGGAGGGGGATGAGGTTGTGACTGCGTGTTCTGAGGTGATATGAGCATATACGAGTGTGAAGGTACCAGGATGGTTGAAAGAGCGGCTAAAATGTGGGTTGATTGAGTGAATAAGTGTTTGAGAGAGAAAAAACAGATCGAGGATGAAGTGGATGATATTGTGTATGTTATGTGTGCTCGGGTGTTGTTGTGAGGGGAGTACTAGGGGTCCACGCCCCACAAATGAAACCTGAGGGGACGAAATACTAGTAAGGACCAGGTGAGTGTGAAAAAAAATGTCAGCTGGCCTTGTACATGTTAGGGCATAAAGAATTAAAATGGGGTTGTGACATTGGTGCGCGCCAACCCCACTTTATTGCAAAATGATTGATGATGAAAGTTGAAGAATGACTCACATGAGTGGAGAAGCTGAACCACCGGTGTTGATTTGTCTTCACCCACAAAACTGATACTTAAAATGGCATGAAATACCAACCTAATATAATTATACTTAAATTAACCTCACCTAGTAAATACTAAACTAACCTAGTCGACCTAAACTAACCTAATTAACCTAAACTAACCTAGTGAAACCTAAACTAACCTAGTAAACCTTAAACTAACCTAGTAAAACATAAAATAACCTAGTCAAACTTAAACTAACAGAGTCAAACCTAAACTAACATAGTTAAACTTTAAACTAAGATACTAAACCCTAAACTAATCTAGTAAACACTAACCTGATCTAGTAAACCCTAAACTAACCTAGTGAACACTAAACTGACATAGTAAACCCTAAACTTACTTAGTCAAATCTAAACAAACTAATAAACCTTAAAATAATATAGTGAAACCTAAACTAACCTAGTCAAACCTAAACTAGCCTAGTAAAACATAAAATAACCTAGTCAAACCTAAACTAGCCTACTACACCTTAAACTAACCTAGTAAACTCTAACCTAACATAGTCAAACCAAATCGAAATAAGATTAAAAAAATATTGAAATCGAACCCTTCTGGTAAGTGTAGCTAAAATTACTTCATATTTTCTCTTTTCCATAGATGGAGACTCCCCCACCCGTTTCGCCGTTCATATTTTCTCTTTTCCATAGATGGAGACTTTCCCACCCCTTCGTTTCTCAGTACTCTACCTGGATCCAATACGCATAAATAGGCTTCATAAGCAGCGGCTACGAGAAAAGCCTACAACCCCTCCATTTCTTCCCTCAAACCGTGCATAAAGCCGGAAGTCAAGCATTAGGTTCAGATAAAATGGCTGGTGGATTTGTCAGTAGTTGTTAGTAGTTATCAATAGGGCGATGGAAGGTATAAATGGGTGGGGAGGGATGGGGCCCATTAAACCCCCTCCCCGTATGTGCGTCGTGTGTGTGTAAACGGGGCTTTCACTTCGAAGCCACGATGTTCCAGGCTTTTGTATGTTTTCGTCGTATAAAGAACCTTTTAAAAGTGGGCTCCATCCGCCCTCGAATCTTAAATTGACTAGTTTCGGAGAGAGGGAAGGGATGGGGGGGTCTTGGAGATCCTGTGTCATGTAGAGGTCAATTCAAATTTAAAACTATATTTTCTTTTTTAGTTTTTGATATACTTGTTTTTTTTTCCTGTCTGTCTACTCCCTTGTTTACTTAATTCTGGAATAGCACCGATTTATGCAATATGATTCCCTCGAGCTCCCTCCTTGCTCTCTGCTGGTTGGTTTTCCAATCCCATTTTCCATGTACCCTCATTTCCCAAAGTTTTGAGACTTATATAATTTTCATATACGAAAGTTAATAGAACTAATTAAACATTGTATTTTATTCAATTATGTTTATATCATAATTCGTAGATAAAATAGACAAAAATTGGAGCCCAAACTAATTTTATTAATAAATATAGTCATTTGGTGAGCTCAGTCAATATTTATAATGATGTCCCTAGGCCCTATTATAATTCGCTTTCGCATTTTGAACACCACATTTGTGATTAAATCTTGACTGACATTTCTCCATTTATTTTTGTTCAATAAACACCCGCAACTGCTCGCAATTGGATGGCATCTGTTTATCAATCACCAGTTTGATTATTGCCCACAAATTCTCTATTGGGATCAAATCTGGCGAATTCCCAAGCCAAGGTTCCAAAAGTTCCCTTATTTTGCTTTTGTTTTGTAATTAGGTGTGCCATTATGATGAAAAAATACAGTTATTGTCCTCAAATTGGTCCTGACTATAGGAAAAAGTGGTGATGAAGCACGTTTTGGTCCTTTTTGAGTTAATGGCAGAGTTCTTGAGCAAAATTTAGTGCTTTAGTTCCCTTAGATGAGCAACAGCCAGAGACATGGAGAGTGTCCGGATGCTTCACTGTAAATACGACACAGGACTTGTAAAAGCGCTTCTCTTTTCCCCTTCTAATGAGAAATCTTCCAGAAGCTCCAAGCAAGCGGTAGGGAGCTTCATCCTACAATATCACTTGCCCCACCCAGTCTTCAAGAGTTAATTCTTTATATTTATGTATTACAAAAGTCAAGATTATCCGTAAGGTTCGTCTTGGTGAGATGAGGCTTCTTCGCAGCCCATCTCGACCTTAAACCTATTTCTAAAGGTCTCCGCCTCACTGTGTGCCCTGAAAAGTTCACACCTACATACTTCTTGGCATTGAAGGCAATCTGATTCTTGAGCTGGGACATTACCATGAGTCGACCTTGGCGTTAATTTGAAGTATTGGGAGTCTATAAGACTTATTTACTGTGATGTAACCAGTTTTTTAAAGTCATTAATGATCGTATATATGGTGGTCCTTGATGCAAGACCCAAACATTATCGCCTTGTATTTCAGGCCACTTTGGTGCTCAGCAACAATGGTTGCACGTTTTTCTTTGGAAAGAACCATTTCTGGAATTGAAAAAAAATGCATTTATTCTAAAAAAAAGATATTAAAAAATAGGTTATAATTCACATCATTCATTGAGCCCATATTTTTCATCCTTTTACTCTTTTGATCGAATAACAAAGCGCCAGAGACTGAAACTCACCTCCTGCAGGAACGGGATCAGAGCTAGATTTTGAATTCAGCGAAGGAACGCACTTTTGCCTATTATTTTTGAAATGCTAACTTTTTAATAAACCTGCGATAATTTAAATATTAGAAATATTTATTTATATCACTTAACTTTTAAAAACGAATGAAAAAAATATATTAGTCTCAAAAACTTTGGGCCATGACTGTAGTGTGTTCGTCCTTGTTCATTTTTCTCCTTTTTTGTAAGTGTTTCTAGATGTTGGAAGGAGAGAGAGGGAAATAAAATGTTGTTGTCACCCATAAAGACTCATTAGCCTGCTCCGTTCAATCGGAAGAGTGATATGTTATCTTTGCGAAGAGACGTAGATGGAAGTGAAAACGGGTTTTGGATTGGTTATACTCGTATGTGTGAAGTGTGTGGATAAAGTTGCGTTCGCCCAATTGTTAAAGGCAGCACGACACTAATGTGCGTGAGCGGTAATTAGGGGTCGAAATCCAACGCCTATCCACCAGGCTAGCGAGGGTTCACCAACGAAGAGCGGACGCAATGGTGAGAGGAATAGACAAATGAAGGACGAGGGGAAGAATAGAAAGAACAAAAAGAGCGAAAATGGTAGAGGAATGACAGCAGGCTGAATAGCAAACTCCATGAACCCTGGAAGGGCATATTATAATATAAATCTCCAGGCAAACGTTCTTAAAACGATTATAGGCACTTAAAAGTACGAATCCCTATTTGAGAGGGTGCAAAAAAATGCAGAAGCATCCTATCAAAACAACTGAATTTGCTGTCGAATCTATCAATGATTACGCATACATTAGTATAAAATTACTACCTTAATTCCATTTCTTCATTTTTCGCATATAAAATGATTTTTCTCCATTTCACTTTTCAGATAGCCCTTTGATAAAGTTGCAGTGTGTATGTATCATTGAGGCTTCTTGGGTAAAAATGTCGTACGATACTTACAGTGAGACCCTAAATCCTCAAATTAGGCGCTCTTGTTTCTTAGTTCGAAAAGCCGCTCGGAGGAGGCTCAAAGCTGAATTGGAATCTGAAGAGAAACGCTTTCAAAAGGAGTCGAAGGCATTCACTCAAAAGATGCTTCTCTACTTAGCCCAAGGATCGCAGAGGCGACACGAGAGGGAAGCAAGGATGGCCAGACTGACCAAGATGTTTAGTGTGTCCTTGGACGAGTCCGAGATGCAGATGGCGGTGGGTTTCTTCAATAAGAAGGACAATGAAGACGGAGAAAGTAATAAAGGAAAGAAGAAAGGGAAGAAGCCGTCTAAAGGAGACGAAATCAAGAAACAAAAACTCGATCTTGGACATACTTTTGCTTCGGAATCATCGGAGCCATCCGATCGAGAAGAGAGTCAGACACCTATGAGTCTAGATTCTTCGCAAAGGGTACGTGCTCTGTCTATGGACGTTCTCCAGGAGGTAACAGACTCAGATAAACGACGTCTATCTGCCCCCGATGTGGTAATAACGCCTATCATCAAACGAACCTACAATTCGTTTTCCTCCGGAAGTTCAAAGGAGAATGATAAGGAAGGTCTCGTACCTCCTCGAATGACTCCTCAAACCTCGGAAATAGAAGACAGTTCTGTGACACCGCATAGAGAAACTCCTTCTTCTGAAACGTTTTCCGCGCGTCAGCCTCAAGAAAAGTCGGACATGTTCTTGACACGAGTATCCTCAATGAAATCTACCATCAAAACTTACCCTAGAGATTCGCCGTTTCTGTTAAAACGTGTTGGAAGTCATGATAGTTCTACGATTGGGAAGAAATTCTCCAAACAGGAGCTTCTCCATTCCTTGGAAGAGATTACAAATCCAGTGCAAGATCAAAGGTGCTTATCTGCATGGTTCTGCTTTATTAAATGTACATTCATTTTCTACCCATTCCAGTTTTTCAAGAGATATCCACTCTATAAATTATTTCCATTATAGTATCATTATTTAGTATATTCCCTTTTCAACTATCTCTAGTACAAATTACCTAAGATTTAAGTAGTGAAGATGTTATTTAACCAACTATAGATTTTTTCCATTCTAGTATCATTATTTAGTATATTTCCTAATTTTCTCTTGCTAGTGGAAACATTTCACTTGTTTAAGATATTTGAAAGATTTGTTAGTATTATGAAGTATTAAGCTTTTAAACTTTGAAAAGTAAAAAATAACGATTTCTTTTTCAGATTTCTCGATCTCCTCTCGAATCTCTGTATCCTTCCTGGACATGAAGAAACGTTGGAAAATTCCCACCAAATACAAAAAAGACAACCCCCAAAAGAAATCCAATAAAATTTTCTAGCCAAAATGTATTCTTTTGACCCAACGTAAAATATTTAATTAATTTTTACCACTTATAGAAAAAGAACGTAAAACAGTGCATCAAAAACCGCTAGTTGAGGACTAGTACCGTGCAACCGACACATCTATCTACTCCATTTGAAGTATAGATAACTTAAGCTGGGCAGTAATTAATTTTTGTCAGGAAAATACAATATCATATTTAAAAGCTTTACAATGACTGATTTATAGCCACCTTTAGTATTTAGATTGCAATTCATGTTCCTTAAAACTTATTCTGATATTCGGCAGTAATCGCAGTGAATTTTGCATCCCTCGTGAGAAGAGTCAAACAAATACCTTAAGTTGATTTCCTTGTAGAATTTTAGACGTAGCCAGATAGAAACTTTCAAAACTACACACAACATCAATCAGGCTATGAATCTATTAACGAAAAAATCGATCTTTAGAACAATGTCATTGCGATAATAAACGCATAGAAGATCAAGTAAACCGTAAATAGAAATTATTACTTGGACGTTGGTTTACTGAAGATGGCGATAAAATGAACCATTGCTCAACACTACATGAGTTTACGGAACACGGGTATGTAAGATAACCAAGGGTTAACAACCAGCTTTGAGCAAATGGGAAAAATAATACAAGGTTGGTTGTCTTCCCATAATGTGAAACAAAGTGAACTAAATCTGCCATACAAAACCTACTTTACCAGCGCTTTTGTGCAATCAAAAGGATGCTTTTCGTAAAAGAAATGGCACATACAATAGGAAGTGGACTTTTGTGCAACATTCGAGAACTATCCTCACATTCGTTCACTCGAATAAAATCCAAAGCTCTTTAAAAAATTTCTACTAAAAAAGAAATTGGTAAAGGTTAAAACCCTTTGATTCCCGAATTTGACGATGTATATAAAACACAATAACCCAAATGGCAACATACGCCTTAAAAGAATCAACTATCGTTCTTACTCATTAAAGATACCTTTTTTTCAGTGGAGATCTGCAGTTCAACGTGGAATCCGAACCACGGGTGCTATAGGGCATGAAAGCCGCCAAGAAGCCGACCCGACTCCATCCTGCGACTGAGCACAACTGATGTAGCTTAACTTTACTAGAATCGAAAGCGGTGTTTCCACTCAGCTATTGCGTACACCACTTCGGCTGAAGGAAGAGCTTAGTGACCGTATGATGAACAGAAGCTGGCATCATTCATTACAGCTTTTGAATTAAATAGAAACAATCACAAACTTCAAATATTGCCGGGAATTGGATGAAATGTAGCGAAAGTTGCGAATGAAACAACCAACACAATTTAACCGAAAGAATAAAATTCCTCTCCCTAATGACTGTACATTAATTGATAGAGCTAAAACTTGAAATTCTACCTTACTCACGTATTTCAAGGGCTTTACTCTTAAGAAAATTTTAAATTTATACAGCAACCCGCTTTTAAAACGTGGCTATAGAAAAAGTACTTTCAAGCACTTTTTTTTTGTCACAAAGACTACATTTATGAACAAGGGCATAAACTCCTTATCCCACTTTGGAAATACTGTGTCGAAGAAAAATCCCTTCGATTCCTAAATAAATTGCATTACCCGCCTATATTTACCCATCCTCCATCGCAAACTAAAAATAATTTATAAAAAACACAATAATATTAATGTAACTTTTTAGATTCGTCTCTCTGCTTCATCGTTGTCCTTTGTATAGAAAATACTCATTATTTAATAATGTCTCGGAAGTATTCGAATTTTCTTACTCGTTAAGGTATTTAATTGAAATCTTACATAAAATGGAAAGCGTCCATTCTACCTTATATTCTTACGAGTACCTTGGAATAAAAATTGGGTCCTTGCCTACCACAACAAGTTTGAGGGGGTTCTCATCGAAATGGGTATATTGTCAAGGAGAGCTTTAAAAAAAGAAGAAAAATACATGCGTGTGAAAGAGGGACGAAGATACACTTAATACTTGATTGAAGATAAGAGCATATATGAGGGGGTAGGTAGTCGTACGTTGAAAGTCAATAATAAGGTTAAGAAGTGACAGAAATCTCAGTTTGGCGGATTTTGAGTCTTCAAAAACTAAGAATATCGTTTTGCCAACATTGTTTTGAGCAAAAAGGAAATTGTCTTAATTTTTCCCAAATATGTTCAAGGAAAAATTTAGTGGAAAAAACAAATAATATTGCTATTAGTACTTTATTCTCATAACCATCATTATTTATTCAAAACTGAAAAACAAAACCAAAGTTAGCATCACTACCAAAAAGAAACTTTTTGCAAAGAAAATGGTGAGGGTATGGTATGCGAAAATGTCTGAAAGGTAGGTACATTATCATAAAATCAGACAGAGGAGACTACTATGCGCAGTCAAGACCAAGTGATTGAAAGAACAGCTATCAGAAAGATGAATAGCTATCAAAACATGAAGGAATGAGAAAGAATGAAGCTTGGGTGGGGCTACATAGGCAAAGCTCATGAAAAAATAACATAAGATGAGGAGGGGCAATTTTTACCCCCACCCTACCCGAGCGCAAGAAAAGAAAAGGAAACTAAATGTGTCTGCAAAGAAACAAAATGTGAATGCAAGAAAACTTAATGTGACTGCAAGGTAACATAAGAAACTAAATGTGAGTGCAAGGAAACAAAATTAAACTAAAATCTAGTGCCAGGAAACTAAAAGGTAGCAAATCAAAATAAAAGGAAACTAAATGAAAGAGCAGGAAGAGACAAAAATTAGAGTGGAATGAAAGAACCTCGAAATAAAGTAATCAGGTGTATAAAGAAACTGATGTGGAAGGTGAGAAAACTTAGGGAAACTAACTAGTTGTGCATGTAAACTAGATGAAAGCGCAAAGAAACTGAGGGAAACTTTAGAGAGAGTGAAAAAAAACTCAGAGAAAGAAATAAAGTGTACAAGAAAACTAGTGATGAATGTATGAAAAAAAAGTAATGAGGTGTACAAAGAAACTAATAATTAATGTAAGGAAAGTAACAAAAAGTAAATGGATGAACATGGAAACTAATGATGAATGTAAAGAAATCAAAAAAGGTAATGAAGTGCACAAGGTAACTAAGGATGACTAGGAAAACTAAAAAAAGGCTGGAAATGTACAAGGAAACTAATGATGAATGTAGGGAAACTAAAAAAATGTAACAAAGTGTACAAGGAAACTAATAATGAATGTAGGGAAACAAAGAAAATAACAAGGTGTACAAGGAAATAATGATGAATGTATGAAAACTAATAGAAAGTAACAAGGCGTACAAGGAAATAATAATGAATGTATGAAAACTAATAGGAAGTAACAAGGTGTACAAGGAAACTAATGATGAATGTAGGGAAATTAAAAAAATGTAACAAAGTGTACAAGGAAACTAATAATGAATGTATGGAAACAAAGAAAGTAACAGGGCGTACAAGGAAATAATGATGAATGTATGAAAACTAATAGAAAGTAACAAGGCGTACAAGGAAATAATGATGAATGTATGAAAACTAATAGAAAGTAACAAAGTGTACAAGGAAACTAATGATGAATGTAGGGAAACTAAAAGAATGTAACAAAGTGTACAAGGAAACTAATGATGAATGTATGAAAACTCAAAGGAAGTAACAAGGTGTACAAGGAAACTAATGATGAATGTAGGGAAACTCAAAGAAAGTAACAAAGTGTAGAAGGAAAGTAATGATGAATGAAGGGAAATTCAAAGAGGGTAACAAGGTGTACAAGGGAACTAATGATGAGTGTAGAGAAACTCAATGAAAGTAACAAGATGTACAAGGAAACTAATGATGAATGTAGGGAAACTTAAAGAAAGCAACAAGGTGTACAAGGAAACTAATAATGAATGTACGGAAGCTTAAAGAAAGTAACAAGATTTACAAGGAAACTAATGATGAATGTAAGGAAACTCAAAGAAAGCAACTGGGTGTACAATGAAACTCATCAGTACCAATTTGAGCCACTTTTCTATACTTGGTTTCAAATATCGATTAAATTTGGCGCCGGAAGCGGGAAATGAATGTGGCTTCTACGGTCTCCATGACAACCGAGGTGTGCAGTGAGTGAGCACAATAAGTGTCGGTTTCAATTATAAAAATTAAGCAGGTTTTGGTAGCGTCGATGCACGCCGAATACACTTTGGGTGAAAGTGATAAAGAATAAGGAGCCAGTAAAGTTAGGTACCTAAAACTCAAGAACGAAATCAACGAGAGAATCTCTGTCAAAATCTTTGTAAAGGAACCTCCGCCATAACGGCAGTGAAGTTGCGGGAAGTGAAAATGTACGGAAGTTTCATAACCCGACTAGTCTGAAGAGGAAACTACTTGGGACCCTCGGGATCAAAGGGAAAGAGGCACGCAAGTGTCCATAACTTGACTAACCTCGGCAATCGAGGCAGATCCCTCCCTCTGCAACCTATGGAAAAGGAGATAATAAAAAAGAGGAATAAAGGAGAAAAGAAGATTAGCGTCCCGTGATGGGGAAGTTATCTTCATTAAAAAATAAACAGAAGAAGACTTTAATTTCGTACGTTGTGTTTATACTAAGTTTTCCTCATTCACTTACGACGACGGCAACGAATTTGATTTTTTTTTAAATGCCCTTCCACACGAGAGTATAAATAGAAAATTTGATTTTTTTTTTAATTATAAGTTCGCGTCGGGGTAGGATTTGGGTATTGTTTTTGTGGGCATTGACATTAAACGTTATGAAATCGAATTCGTTGACATCGTCATAAATGTATGACAAAATCTTAGATTTATGACAACGTACAAAATTCAGGTCCTCTTGTGTGTATTCCTTTTAAAACACTAGAATAATTAATATCAAAGCTAATGTAAGCCTTATAATATTAATAGTAATAATAAGAAATATTATTATTATTATTTTTAATTATTATATTTATTATAATTACTATTATCATTAATATAATTATTATTATCATAAAATTATTAATATTGTTATCATAATTATTATTAATTGTATTATTATTATTATTATAATCATTATAATTACTATTATATTTTTACTTGGAGCGCTACTGATCGGAACGAGGTGCACATTTGTATTTCTTAGTACTTGTGCTCTTTGTACGAATGTAATCATGGGGTCTTTGGATCCGCCATCTCCATCTCGACATTTATTTAAAGTTAATTAAATGAATTATTGCATTTTTTATGATCTTTTTTTCATTTTGTTTGGGTTCGTTTGTTTTGTAATTCTTCTGTCTGCCCTAACCGCTCCTTCCCAATTGAGCTAACGTCTCCCCGTTAGATTACTCAAATTCTATTTCTCACTCATGACGTCACGAGAGGGCTTCCCTTAGGAGGCACATTTCTTCCTCAATGGCTTAGCCAAGTGGAAACTCTGGTTTCGATTTAGGTGAGGTTAAGTCACACCGGGTGTGGTTAATTGCCGGATGGGGTCACGATTCATGTTGCCTACCTGGTGGATGTCATGCCCTGTAGATACCCGTGGTTCGGAATCAACGTCAATCAGTAGGTCCCCCACTGAGAAATAAAATCCCGATTTGGGTCGCCTTGCCCTTGGTTACATGTCAACCAGTAGGTCCTGACTGAAAAATAAAGGCCCAATTTAAAGATCAAAATGACTGCACTTGCGAAGAAGAGGAACATCTCTGTAGCCACGGTGTCCAGAGTCATCAAAAAGGAGAGCGGCAAGAGCTTGAGGTGCGTGGAAAGGACTCTTCTCACCGACCCTATGCGATAACAAGGTCGGGAGCGCTGTCGACGCCTCCTCAACAACTTGAAGAGTCATGACAATATAATTCTCACTTTTTCTGATGAAAAAACCATCACGGTCGATCCGGTCATCAAAAAGCGAAACAAACGCGTAATAAACTTCGGCCAGGACATCACCAAGGTCCGCTACGTGTCCTCGACCAAGCACGCGGCCTCCGTGATGATGCTCGGCGTGGTCGCTTCGAATGGCGAGAAGATGCCACCGGTGTGGTTCGCGACCGCTTACAGGCTCACTGTGGCCGAGTACAGGGACAGCTTGAAAATAAAAGTCCTGCCCTGGGTCAGAAGGATCATCAAGAAGGCAGATTACGTCTTTCAACATGATGGTGCGTCGGCCCATATGGCTAAAACCGTGCAAAAATGGTTGGGGTCGAGCTTGATAGGTAAAGAATCTTGAGAAATTTTTATGATGTTTCCTTTAACTTGTCACTTGCATATCTTCATCCATCAAATCCCACTCTTTGAGCCTGGAAATCAAAGCTCAGCATTTGACTTTGACAAGCCAAGATCTCTGACAAGGTGAATGTTTTCTCTTTGGTTTGGATAGTATGTATACCTTTCAACAGCCATATCTCTGACACTGTAGTCTACATATTCACTGATTTTTTCAGCTCCTGAATTGTTGCTTTCTTCTGAGGGTGGCTTATTCTTTTCCGAAGAGGTAGATACAGGAAGATCAGGAGTATGGTACTGGTGTAATAGACGATGGAAGATCGGGATAGGAAATAGCAGGTGCATTTTGCCACTTCAACGTTTGCAGAAGTAGCAGTTGCTTGAGTGGTCAGTCGGTTCACGCCAAATCCTGGGAGTGGCAAACTGCATTGCTCTTCTTTCCCCTCTATACCATCCCGTAGAAGTTAAAAATATGCTTTTTTACACTTTTAGCTTACAGGCAAAAATATTTGCTTAAATACTTGTGACGTTTCATATTCTACTCTTCACAACAAATCATTTTCTTACATCTCAAAGTATTTTTGCAGTGTTCACAAGCAAAATGAGGTGCCGAGGGTTTGTCTTGATCCCAAACTGGCATGTCCAAGTATGCTTCGTAAGCTTTAGACATTCTTATAGATGTTGTCACACCGAACCTTTTTGCCCTTGTTTTGATTAGCTGTCCACTGATATAACACAATGAATCTAAAGAACTATTGCAGCCTCTTGATGCCATTTATTTTCTGAAATGGTAGCTAGAGTTGAAGTGAGAGCAGTTCTGTAAAGTCCTGTATAAATATTTCTAAAGTAATATTCCAGAATATCCCAGAAGGTTCTAGAAGTTTCCAGGGGTGTGTTCTGTCAAGTTCTGCAACATTCCTGAAACTCCCTAAAATTCTACTCAATTTAAAAAAAATTTCATTCAATCTAAAAAGATTTGAAGGTTTCCTTGAAACAAATATTATTCTACAACATTCCAATGCTTCTTTTTTAAAATAGTATTTACAATTACTCACTATGCATTCAAAGCTTTAAACCTTACATGCAGACTTTTATATATTCTCATTTCTTTCCGAAATTAATAATACCCTAGCATTATTTTCCAAATGGGCAAATTTAAAAATTCATTCCCTTACCTACAAAAGCGAAGTTTTGGAATCAAAATAGACTTTTTTTCATTTAATTTAGTCACGAACAACTTGGAAATAAACATTTTAAATCAGGAACAAGAAAAAAGTGAAATTTTGTTACATAGTGAATTATGTGATCGAGCATTTGGGAGAGAAAGGGCTGACATAGAAGGAAGTGGGTGATGCCAGAGTGTTCAATGAATTCTCGGACCAACAAACATGGAGGGAAGACACGAGCCCGCCGCAGCTGGATCACCTTCATACACGTTCCAACAGGTAATGCACAGCTGACATCCTCCCGGCGCATTTTGTTCAGTTCAACGGTGACTTTTCTTGAGTGAGGATGGCGTCTTCCGGCAAAATGAGTGAAGTTGAACAGCGGTCTGTGATAAAGTTTTCCATGATTCAAGGGAAAGCGCCACAGTTGACTCATGATGAGTTGAAGACAACACATAGGGGACAGCGCCCTATCTTATTCCATTGTCAAACGTTGGGCTGCTCTCTTCAAGCAAGGTCGAAACTCGCGTGGGATAACCCTTGAAGTGGTGGTCCGTCAAATGCAGTTACCAAGAAAATTGTGGCCGTGGTGTAACAAAATTTCACTTTTGTCTTGCCCTTGAGTTAAAAATGTTATTTCCCAATTGTTTGTGGCTCTTTTAAATAAAAAAATGTCAATTTTATTCCCCAAACTTTGCTTTTGTGGCTAAAACATTAAATTTTGAAATTAGCCCATTTATGGTAAATAACATTATTTTGATGCTAATATATAAAAAGTTTCAAGGGTTATGTTTTTTTCAGTTATGGTATAAATATGATATACTGTATTTAAAAAGTTATAAAAACAGTAATACAGTAGTAATAACTATTATTTCCCTTATATTCTGGTTTTGCGACCTGGACAGCAATGGCAGTTCTCTTACATTCCACATAGATTCAACACTAATTTGGCCAAAAATAAACTGTAAAGCTTTCGAGAACTTTCGAGAATTTTTTATATGTTTGAAGAATTTCTAGAACATTCTTGCAAGGTAGATAACTGTATAAATGCACAGAATGTCTACTAAACAGATCAGTTTAACTCTAGCCGTCGCAACGCAGAAATCGTCTCTCGTCATTTATAAAAGCATTCGTCACACATGGCATCAAGAGGTTATGAGCATCCGACAGACGCATTTTGCTATGTCTGCGGCGAATTTATTCAGACCAGAGCGAAAAAGTTCTCTGTAGAGAGATCTTCTAAAGTGTGTGAGGCCGTCTATAAGGCATATTTTGGCATGCCAGTCTGAGATCAAGACAAACCTTGGGCACCTTATTTCACCTGCGAGTTCTGCAAAAGAACTCTGGAAGGTAATATATATATATATATATATATATATATATATATATATATATATATATATATATATATAATGTGTTTTGTTTATTATTTGGATACTGGAGTTTGTCTTTTTAACTTTTCTAATAACACTAAGGAAAAAGTATTTGTATATTTATTTATACCTATGTTTTCATTTTGTCTTTTTTTAAGATTGTACAGAGGAGAAAAGAGAGATATGAATTTCTCAATCCCAAGAATTTGGAGGGAACCAACTGACCACCTTAAGCAATAGTTTCTTCTGCATGGCGAACCCTTCCAAACGTCAAGGCAAAATTGCGCCTGTTACTCGTACGAGTATCATGTATCCAGACCTTCAGTCATCTATTGCGCCCGTGCCATACAGTTCTGAGCGCTCTGTACCCACTCCTCCAAAGAGAGAGCAGCAATTTATAGATATGAAAAGCAGTCCAGAAGAGGATGAAATCATTGATCCAGATTACAAAGATGCAACTGAGGAGAGAAGCTCATATTATCCCAACCAAAATGATCTCAACGACCTTGTCAGAGATCTTTGTCTCACAAAGTTCAATGACGAGCTTTAAATTTCGAGACTCAAGTAGTGGGATTATTTAGGTGACAGTGTGCAAATATCAGTTCAGAGAAAGTGTCACTAGTGTTTTTCAAGCTTTTTTACACGTCAAGATGAGCTTTGCTTTTGTCACAATGTGACCGGCCTCTTTGATGCAATCGGAATCGCCTGTAATCTAACGAGTAGTGCCTCTTCATTGGCAGCTTGCCCAAGAGCCTCAAAGCAGTTCTGTTTCATAACTCGAACATGTATCCATCTCTTCCCCTTGCTCACTCGGTCCAGCTCAAAGATGAATACAGCAGTGTCAAGATCTTGCTAAATGCATTGAAATATGAAGAGTACGGTTGGGAGGTTGTCGGAGACTTCGAAGTGGTGGCCTTCTTGATGGGTCTCCAAGGCGGCTTAACCATGTTTCCTTGTTATCTTTGCCTTTGGGACTGCAGGGGTACCGTGACACAGTACCATCATTGGGATTAGCCACAGCGGACCGACTTTAGTGTAGGGAGAAACAACGTCAAATGGGAGCCTTTGTTGTACCCCCCAAAATTACTGTTTCCCTCCTCTGCACTCAAAATTGGACCTTATGAAACAATTCATCAGAGCTCTAGATAAGGAATCTGCAGCTTTCAAGTATCTCCAAGATTTCTTCCTAAGGTATTTGCGCCAAAGGTGAGAGCCGGGGTCTTCGTCAGTCCACAAATGAAAAAGATCATGGAGTGCGAGGAGTTTTCCGAGAATCTCACTAGGACGGAAAAAGCAGCGTGGGACAGCTTTATCGCAGTAGTTCTGGGTTTCCTAGGTAATCACAAAGCCGAAAACTATGTAAAGGAACTATGGTGAGAAACTACGGCAAGATGGGTTGCAGGATGTCCTTGAAAGTCCATATTCTTGACGCTCATCTTGATAAATTTAAAGAGAATATGGGAGCGTACTCCGAGGAGCATTACGAGCGCTTTCACCAGGATCTACTGGAATTCGAACGCCGCTATCAAGGATCTTATAGTGAAAATCTGATGGGAGACTATATTTAGGGGCTGATTTGTAAAGATAATTTACAGAATAAGCGTAAATCAGGAAAAACTACTCATTTTTAATAGTTTAATTGTCTCACTTATGTAATTCTAGAATAAATAAATGCTATTTTTGTATCATGTCGTTTTGTTTGTACTTTATGCAAATGAAAGTTCGAATTCGCCACTTCCTTCCAGAAGGAATAGGTAAATTTAATAAAAATATCATTATCCTGGACACAAAAGCAAAGTTTGAAATAAATAACCGTGTTTTTTCATATATTCTAGACAGAAGCAAATACAAAATAACAGTTGCTACCCAAAGACAAAAATCGTGTTACACTGTAATCACCGAATCTCAGTGCGATACATTGCTTCTAAACTGGGATTAAGTAATGGATCCATTATTACCAACTTACATGATCACCTCAACCTTTACAATGTGTCTACCCGATTGGTCCCAAGACTGCTGACGCCTGAGCAGAAGAAGAACTGGATAATGACTTCAACGGATATGCTGACCCTCATGAGAGCGGATCTGGAAGGATTCATGGCCCGAATCGGAATCCAGGATGAAACGTAGGCTTCTCACTTCGATCCGGAAACCAAAGCCGAATCTAAGCCGTGGAAGCGGCCCTCCTCTCCAACGCCACGAGAATTCAAGGTCATGTATTCATCCCGGAAGAACATGGTGACAGTGTTCTAGGACCCTGAAGGAATCCTCCTCGTGGACTTCTTAGATCATGGTTGCACCATTAACGGACCATACTATATAGTTCTACTGGGGAAACTTCGAGATGCTCTCCTTCAGAAACACCGAAGGACAGTGACCCGAGGTATTCTTCTCTTACGGGACAATGCGTCTGCACACAAGAATATGATGGCCATGAACAAATTGGGTGTCTTGCGGCTTCGAATTGTTGCCCCATCCCCCTTATTCCCCCGATCTGGCACCATCAGACTTTCACCTTTACGAAGAGACCAAAGAGAAGGTCATAGATGTTTTGGAAGGATTCAACCCATTATTCTTCAGGGAAGGATTTCTGAAATTGAAGAAGATACTAGAGAAGTGTATCAATGTCAAAGACGATTACGTTGAAAAAATAAATAAAAGTATTTGAGTGAACCTTTGCTCTATTTTTGCTCCTTTTGGGTTAGGCCGAGAACTTAATCTGTATAACATTGGCCCGAGTTAGTTTTTTTTTTGTCTGGGGCTTTTCAATTTATTCTATATAAATTGACCTCATGAAAATTACAATAGTTTTTATCTATCAGTTCAATTTTCCCTTATAGAAGATATGGGTAATACCTATTATTATATAGTGCATTTTTCGTACATCATGTGTTGACAACCAGATACAAGGAGCTACAACTGGACCAGAAGTTCCAAAATTAACTTAAATTGAGTAGAACCCAAGAAAACTTTAGTAAAACTTTTATAGAGGAAAAATTAGATCGGATTATTAATTAAAAAGAAGAGACGTCTTAAATGGTTTTCTATAAGTGTGACTCCAGGTTCATCCCTTTTCAAACACTAACAGTAGCCGGTCATCATGATGATTTCCAAGTGACTTTGATAACTTCATTCCATCGTCCGGATATTCTGATGGAACCTTTCCTTTGTTCTTCACTTTAGTCCTCACAATTTTCCGGAAAATAATCCAAGTTAGAACTCAAAAAATACAATTTTATAGACATTGGATCTTCCAGTTTCTTGAAACTTTCCAAGAGATAATAACGATGGCTTCATACTATGGACTTCGTTGATTTCCGAGAAAGTTCCTAACAAATAATTTGAAATTAATCCAAGCTTTCTTCTCTATTTCGTCCAAAGTCTTCCCAAATTCGCCACATGTTTGGCAGCATATGTGAGGACCAAATCTTTATCTCCCATCTGTCAAAATATGCAGGATGGTAGGTCTTTACAAATGCTGTGATGTTCGATTCTTGCCCAGGCAGCGAAACTTTGCCACATAAATAGAAAAACTTATTGCGTTCATTTTTGCATTTTATATTCATAATAAGGAATTTTTAAAATATTGAATAGCTTTAATCATGTGATACACAGTCCTATGCTAACTTTTCAATAAAAATATACAGTTATGAAAGAAAGCTTTCTGAAAAACCAGATTAATTTCAGCATTTACATAAAATTCTGCCTTGAAAGGTGAAAAAATGCCTGAAATAAAAACTATTGTAGGGAAAAAACTAGACCTGATCTGCAAAAACGGATTGCAAATTTCATATAGAATCATTTATAACATCTCAGACATCCAAAATCACGCAGACCAGTGTAATAGTCCTGCATGGGCGAGGTTTGTGAGGGGGAGGGGTGATAGAGGCCTGTACAGGGAGGAACCTGGACTATATATTACAGTACATAGTCCCCATTATTATGAAGGGACTCCAACGTGGATAAAACATTGGCAGTAGTGTACTTAATAGGGCAAAATGGGGTGGGTGGGTAGTTTTAGCGGCGCTGAGGCGCGCCGACCTCAAAAAAATGTCATGTCTAACCCCTCCAATTATCGTACATCTAAAGTCTTCGAGATGTTACTTAATGTTCACATCTTTATATGCTTAGAATCCCGGACGCTTCTCTCTGTCCAACAGTATGGGTTCCGTAAGGTTGGCTCAACTGATGACCTTCTAGCATATCTCCTAACATATGTCCTAACATATCTCCTAGCATATCTCCTAACATATCTCCTAGCATATCTCCTAACATATCTCCTAGCATATCTCCTAACATGTCTCCTAGCATATTGCATATCATAGTTCTTCCTCTCTCAAGAACTTTGAAGAATGTTATACCGTTGAACTTGACATTTCTAAGTATTTTGACAGTCTGGCACAAGGCTCATTGGTCTCAACTCCACCCTTTTGGCTTTACGCCATCTCAATTTGGCCTAAACTCTAGTTTCTTGTTTGGTTGCTGATGCCATTCTATTTACCTATTTTTGTGTGTTCCTTAAGATTTTTTTCTCTCTCCTACCCTTTTTTCTTGTCTTCATCAATGACCTTCATATCCCATTCTGTCCCACCGATGCATATGTTGATGTTTCTACTCTTTATAAATTATCATCTTTTCCTTCTCAGTCTCTCTCTTTTGCACCTTCTTATTCTAGCCAAAGGTTATCTAATGCTGTTAATGTTGATCAAGATCGTATCTCTGAGTGGAGCAGACAACTTGGTGCGTTTCAATGCTTCCAAGACAAATTTCCTTCCTATCTCTCTATATTATACTCTTCATGACTTTCCAGTAATGTATGATAATAATGAAATTTAACCGATTAATTATCTCAACATTATGGGTTTAAAAATTAGTATAGAATGTGTTGGAAGGATATATTGAAGTCTCCTTGTAAAAAAGCTGGGTATAATTTTCAGATGATCGAGGTACTTCTCTGAGCAGCTCTTCCTGATCTCTCCGTGACTTATTCGTCCTCGTATGTAGCATTTCTCCCATATTTGAGGGGACTTATCTTCCATTTCTCTCTTTGGTAAAGCTGAATCAATCTCATTATAACCCTCTCTTCAGTTTTAAACTTGGATTCAATCAAACTCCGTTGTAAGGTTTCTCTGCCCTCTTCCTATTTTAAAGATATTACTTTGTGCATTGATCTACTGAATTAGATAAGTGCATGCCACCTAAACTCTCCTGCCCATGCAATATCCGCCATGCTTCCCACTAACATTATTTACTGTGTAAAAATAATGAACTCCAGGATAAACCGATTTGATAATTCTTTCATTCCTTTTATAGCTAGAATTTGAACTCTTTGCCTCCTTTTGTTTTTACTGAATCTTATATCTTGCCTCTCTTTAAGAAACAAGTCTGTCATAACCAAAAGAGACTAGGTCATTAACACTTCTCTCTCTTATTTTTTCATTTTTTCTTGTTATTTTTACCCTTTTCACAGTCTAGGTTTGATTTAGCCATCACTTGCCCGTCTATTCGTAATGGCATGTGCTATTTCTAGATTAGTCTTTTTCCTAAAGATTTAGGGTTAGTTAGATATAAATAGATTCGTCTTCCTCTAAACTATTTATATTATCATATTAATACTGCAATATTAACATAAGAACATAAGAAAAGAAGGAGACTGCAAAAGACCATTCATGGCCTACACTTGGCAGCTCCAATATTAGCCTATTGACGCTCCCAATTTTTTTAGAAGTTTTTATATTAATTATGATACATCTCAGAATAAAATATTATTAGAATTATTTAATATGAGAATATTCAAAAACGCCTGAATAATATGATAAGTTCAGATATCTTCGTATAAATACGGTAACGGGCACATGTGAATAAAGTTATGCACTTGACCTTATTTTAGTTTTAATTGTTCTATCTCTAGTGAAGTGGAGGTTAATGGGACAAAAATGTTATAATAGCAATGCCAGATTAACTTTGTCAGAGAAAATGCTAAATAATGATTACTAATATTGTAACGATGGTAGGTTAGCCCAAGAGTAATTACAGAAATCTGGTATCTTTTTCAAGCTTAAATACAAATACAGAACCAAGTCGAAGTATGACTTTCGTTATGGACTTTATTAATAATGAAAATACTCCTTTTGGAGTTAGCAAAGTAAAGCACCGTGACTACACAATTCTTCGGTACCAATTTTTAGGATTGCCGGTCTATAATATTTTATGATAGGGAAAATCCTTCAGGAGTTAAAGGACAAGTTTCTTTAATATTAATATTTTAGAGGTTTCTAGCTATTTCTAAAAGTCTGTCTACCGTAGACCATGAACAAAAAAATATTACGAAAATTAAAAATGAAAACATACGGTATCCCTAGAAAACGTAATCTAGATATCCCTGTAAAACGTAATCTGAGTATCTCTAAAAAACGTAATCTATTATCCTTGGAAAGCGAAATCTGTGATCCATAAAAACTTAATCTGGGATCCCTGAATAACGTAATCTGGGAATCCGTGGAAAGCGAAATCTCGGAATCCTTAGAAAATTTATTCCAGGGATCTCTGGAAAACATAATATTGGAATTCATGGAGCACTAAATTTAGAATCCCTGAAAACGTACTCTAAGTTCACAGGAAAACGTAATCTAAGAATCTCAGAAGGATGTAATCTGAGATCTCTACAATACGTAATATTTTATCCCTGGAAAAGAAAATCTAGAATCCCTGGAAACGTAATCTTGGATAGCTAGAAAACGTAATATAGGGATTTCAGGAAAATTTAATCTTAGATCCCTGGTAAACATAATCTGGGATCCTTGAAAAACGTAATATTGGATATCTAAATAACTTATTATTAGATCCATGGAAAAAGTTTATCTAGGGATATCTGGAAACTGTAATCTGAAAATTGTGCAAAACGTAATCTATCGATCTCTAGATAAAGTATTATGGGATCCCTACAAAACGAGCTTTGGGATCTCTGACTAACGCAATCGGTAATCCTTAGAAAAATAATCTGGGGATGTCTGGAAACTTAAACAAGGGATCTCTTGAAAACATAATCTGGCATTAGCTGAAAAACGTAATCTGTTGACTTATGGAAAACATAAACTCAGAGCCCTGGAAATAAGGTCGGGCATCCCTAGCAAATGTAACCTGGATATCCTATGAAATCGTCATCTGATGATCTCTGTTAAACGTAACTTAGGGATATTTTTAAAACGTAATCTGTGGATCTCTCGAAAATGTAATCTGGATACTTGGAAAACAAGGAGTGAGATCCTTGGAAAACGTAATTTGGAGATCCCTGAAAAACATATTCTGGGGATATATAGAAAATGTAATCTATGGAATTATGATGGCCATAATCTGGGAATTTCTGGAAAACGTAATATTGGTATCACGAGAAAAAATAATCTGGGTTCCCTATAAAACGTAATTTGGGGACATTTCTGAAAACCGTAATATGGGATGCCTGGAAAATATAATCTGGGGATCTCTGGCAAACGTAACCTATGGACTCGTAATCTGGGCATTTCTGGAAACTGTAATCTGAACAACCCTGGAAAACATAATCTATAGCTTTACGAATAATGAAACCGTGGATCACTGGAAAATGAGTTCTTAGATCCCTTGAAACGTAATCTGGGGTTTCCTTGAAAAGATAATCGAGGGCTTTCTGCAAACTGCAATCTGGGATCTTTTAAAACGAGGTATAAGATCCTTATAATACGTGAACTGGGTTACTATGAAAATGCTATCTAGGTAGCCCTGGAAACTGTAATTTGGGATCTCTGGAAACCGCAATCTGCAGATCTCTTGAAAACGAGGTTTGGGATCATCGGTAAACGTAATCTGGGGATTCCTTGAACAAATAATCTATGGATCTTTGGATAATATAATCTGATATCCCAGAAAACAGGTATGAGATCCCTTGAAAACATAATCTGGTTAGCCAGGAAAATGTAATCTAGGGTCCTTGGAAAACGAAATCTGGAATACTCGAAAACGTAGTCTTGGATCACTAAAAAACAATCTATGGATCTCAGAAAAATGTAATCTTGGATCCCTGTAAAATGACGTCTGAGTTCCCTTGAAAACGGAGACGGAGGATCCCAATAAAATTTAATCTCGGGATCCATGTAGAACGTGATCTGGGGATCCCTGGAGAAGGTAAGGTGGGGATCGCTGTAAAGGTAATCTGGGGATCTATGAAAAAATGTAATCTGAGGATCCCAAGAAAACGTAATCTGGGAAACCTTGGAAAACTTCTTCTGTTGACCCCTTCAAAACGCAGTCACTGAATCCCTAGAAAACGAAAAATGTGGATCCCTGAAAAACGTAACCTGGAGATCCCTGGAAAACATAAACTGGAGAGCCCTGTGAAGGTAATATGAAACCACCAGAAATGTAATCGGGGATACTTGGAAACGTAATCTGGAGATACCTAGAAAACGTTATCTGAAGATCCCTGAAAAGATAATCTTGGATCCCTGTGAAGGTAATCTGAAGACCCCTGGTAAAGGTAATCTGGGGATATCTGAAAAACGTAACCTGGAAATCACTGGAAATCTTAATATGGGTACTCCCGGAAAACGTAATCTGGGGATCCCTGGAAAGCGTAAGTTGGGGATCCCTGGAAAACGTAATTTGGGGATCCCTGGAAACGTAATTTGGGGATCACTGGAGACATAATTTGGGAACCCTGTAAAACGTATTTTTGGGATCCCTGGAAAACAGAATTTGGGGGACCCTGGAAAACGTAATTTGGGGATCCCTGGAAAATGTATTTTAGGCCCCCCTGGAAAACGTAATTTGGGGATCCCTGGAAAATGTATTTTAGGCACCCCTGGAAAACGTAATTTGGGGATCCCTGGGAAACGTAATTTGGGGATCCCTGGAAAACGTAATCTGGGGATTCCTGGATTGAAGTTCCATTCGGGGATGTCAAATTGGAGTGTATCAGAGCTGAAAACAGAGAAGCCGCAATAATGTAAAATTGAAAACGAAGCGGTTCGATTTGAGTAAAGAAAAGCAACACTGAGAATGGTTAGTCGTCGGACGAAGATCAGTTTTGAGTCAGGGTGATATTGTGGTGGCTGTCTGTTGTAGGGATCCATAGGTCGGATCCCTCTTTAAGACAGACAAAAATAAAATAACTTCTTAAAAAATAATGCATTTTGTACAAAGTCTGTTTTCGATGGGTAGAATTATGCTTTATTTTAAAAATATAAATGTGGTAAGTATAAATAAATAGTATAGATGTCGATATATTAAGTTTCAATCGTCACCGATTCAGTAAAAAGTGAGTTAACAAAGGTGTGAAAGTCATAAGTTCAGGTATGGATGCGGTTATTCTAGCAACGAGTAGCCACTGCCTTTCTCTCCATCTTCGATCTTTGTCATTACTCTTGTGATTTCTGTGTATTGCGGTGCATTGCGTTGGTATTGCTGTTTGGCAGCGGCGATAGCTTAGCTGTTTAGCGTCATGTTAAGATCTTAAATTAAATAAAAATAATAATTCGATTTTTTTTTTCTATCTGTGCTTCACTTCATTGTCCCCTGAGTGAGCAATTGCAGCCCGAAAGCTCTCATCTGTTTACTCGTGGAGTCTTTCTCGAGGAGACGTGTTTTATTCGTAATTGAGGCAGATTCAGGAAGGTCGCATACCATCTGGAACCAATACCCCAAGTACTATACTGGACTACCACGTTTCGCAAAAGTTCCGTTATACTCGTTTTGAGTCACGTGGACGCGACTCTATAAGCTACTATGTCGGTTCGTTGGTAGTTCGGTTGGGTTGTAACCATTTTACTTTTTAACGATTTTTTGGCAATAACGTCGTAACTATTCGGCCGATTCTAACGAAATCTGAAACTTTTGTGTTGTTTTACATTCTCTTTAGAATGATATAATTGTCAAGGTCTTCCCAAGGTTATTTTGGGAGTTATTGAAAGTTTTGAAGGTCGTAAGGTCAAATGGCCATAAGTCGGAATAATTGAGAGCACGCGACTTAGGTTTGTTAAGTTTGTTTTTATCTTTTGAGAGGTTTAAGTATGTAATAGAAAAAGTTTGGTCAAATAAACTTAAAGTTCTACTTTCACAGCACGTCTCATTAAAACGCCTTTTCCATTGTGTATAGGTGTGTCGAGGTGGAAGTGCAAAGAATCGAGATCTCTGCTCTCCTGGGCGAAAGCCAAAAGAAGTGCAACGTTGCCAAGCGGCTTAGCGTAGGTGGAGGATGATCGTCCACAGAGTCGCGGAGAGGCTCAAGAATGGAAAAGACCTCAGAGATCGACCTGGTTCAAACAGACCTCAAGTTGTCAATCGTTTGATTGCGAGAAAGGCTTTCGAAAGTGTTCCGAAGCTCAAAATGACAGCGCTTGTGAAGAAGAAGAACACATTGGTGGACACTGTTGATGGCCATCATTGAGGGGAGCGGCAATACCTTGAGGTGCGTGGATATGCATCTGCTCACCGACCGTATGCAAGAACAACGGCGGGATTGCTGTCGTCGCCTTTTTTAACGACTTTAAGAGTCATGACAATCGAATTCTCATTTCTTATGATGAAAAAAACCTTCACGGTCAATCCGGTCATCAAGAAGCAGAACGACTGCGTGGCAAGCTTCTGCCAGGACTTCTCCGAAGTCCGCTACGGGTTCCCAACCAAGCACCCGGCCTCAGTGATGATGCTCGACGTGATGGTTCGAATAACTACAAGATGCCGCTGCTGTGGTTCGTGGTCGGTAACAGGCTCACAGAGACAGATTGCAAGCACATCTTGGTCACGAAAGTCCTGTCCTGGGTGAAAAAGATTACGAAGAAGAAGGACTACGTCCTTCAGGAGGACGGTGCCCTGGCCCACACGGCCAAGACCGTGCGAGAGTGGTTGGGGTCGAACATGAACCTGTGGTCGAAGGACTTTTGGACTCTACAGTCACCTACCTTCAATCCCCTCGACTACAACTTGAACCGTATGTCAAGGGCAAGGCCTACAAGATCGCCACCGTCGACGAGATGAATTCATCCGTCAACCGCGGGTGGGCCAGCATGAGGAGGGACTTCGTCTGCAACGTGTGCGCGGCCTTCAGGTCTCGCTTAGAGCGCGTGCTCGCCGCCGAGGGTGGCCGCATTGATTAATAATACAATTTCAACACATATTTCTATGTTAAAACAATAAAGACAAGTCTAACTGCATTAAAACTATCATTTTGTCCTTTGTTGAGAGAGTCGTAACGAGTGTAACGACACTTTTTTCATACCCGGTATGTACTTTCTACACATTTTCACTTTCAACCAACTTCAATTTCTTAATGATCCACTTTCAAAACTGGTTTGGCCTTAGATGTCTTCGATGGTTTTCTCTATATTTGATTAATAAGCGCACATGTTCCTAGAGGTCTAGTTGCAAGATCCTCAGTCATTCTTTACCAGGCAATTCTTGTTGTAAGGTGTCTGTTAAGGCAGAATCTGTGCCCTTTTATCACCCTTTCACGCTGCATAACATTAGTTGCTTCTTCATTTAATGCATTGATTTTTCAAATCACACGAAGATAAGTCCGCGAAACCTATGTAAAATTGCCTAAAATAGTCAGGTCACATTTTTCAAAAAGTTTCGGTCAAAGATAAATTAACCCTGATATAATTATTTCTTTATATAAACCTTCAAATAGTTTTGGATGACTGCCGTTAGGCTTAACTGGGCTGTGTTGCCCAGTAATACTATTTTCCATAACATGTTAGGTTGGATCATTAACTGGAGGGGTAAATAAGGCTAATGTTAATGCGAATATTTTTGTGATATCGATTATTTTAAATTAAATAAATATATAAAGTTCATTAAGCTGGGAAAAGGAAAAAAATATCGAAATTTGGCAACCCATTTTTAAATAAATCCGTTTCAAGATGTTTCGACCCAACTGCGATAACGTAAAGATTTTCACTAAATTTAATTTATTTCTTTGGTAAATAAATTAAATTTAGTGAAAATCAATATATTAAATTTAGTGAAAATAAATATATTAAATTGTGACTCTCTAAGCGAAATTCAGCGTAAACTGTGACATTACTAATTATGGAAATTTACATCTGACGGTAATAAGCTAACCATAAACCCAAAGGTAGCAAACCAATCCAACTTTTCTCACCTGAGGCATCGAAGATGAGACAGCTCGTGACGCCGTTGGAAATTTTGCCCCCGTTCGCTGGGGCCGACCCCGTATCTCGACGCTGAAGTTCAACGACGTATCCCGTAGGCTCGCGAGAGCTCATGGGCCTATTACATCTCGTGTTTCCTTGGTTTCAGTAGTATTTTGGATTTTCGTGGGTAGTTATTTATTTAGTTTGCTGTAGGAGATATTTAAATATCTTAACGATCACCCCTGTTGTAAAGCTGTTAGTCCCATTTAAGGGAATAATTTTATTTATTTATTATTATTATTATCATTATTATTATTTAGTGTATCCTTTAATTGCCCTGAAATGTGATGGATAGAAAACGCGTTTGTAACGTTGCCGTTTTTAGTTTATCTCTCGATTCGGAAAACGCCAGTGATTCATTCATGTGTTTTCGCTGCCATGCAAGAAATTGCCACGATTAATTTCGCTAGTTTCAATTGTGCTCAGTTGGCAACCCCATCTGAGTGTTTGATTGACCATTCAGTCCTAATTGGTATTTTAATTCCAAATTTAAACATCAGTGGTTTCGACTGCTTAATCTAGTAATTTGCCCTTGATTCTAGTTGAAGCAATGTTGATTTTAATTGAATTTAAGTTTCATTTGCTGTACCGTCAAAGACACGTATGTTACCTTTAACGTGTTAATTATATTCTGGATTTACATCTGCCTGGATAAGTGAGCTGTTTGGAATAAAGGGATTATCGTTTCCGTCCCAGATACGGGTCTTGAAGCAGACGGACGATCTCGGCGGAGAGAGTTTTTCCACCGGGGCAGATAAGTTCTTGGTTTGAAACCGCTTCATTTAAAATTTTCATTATCCTAACTTGCCAAGCAGCAGCTTAATTTTCGACCGAGGATCCTTGAATCTAGCCAACTTGACTGATCAATAGTCAAGTACGGTGCTTCTAAAACTTGCTGTATGTTCTTAACCTACTCAAATTACTCCAAAATTTGATGGTTGTAGAGGAATTATAACATGACGCCACCCAGAGGGCCAAGCAGACATATATATTAAAATTCCTCTTCGGGGAGAGCGAGAGAAACGTACCGAAGATGAGGGGCGTGAGAACGTTAGTCGTCTGACTAACAGATAAAAAAAAATCACCGAGGAGAAATAATGTGACGGTTGTCGGTGCCTCTCATTAAGAAGCAGATCTGGGCTCCGCGGTGCCCCCCTCACCCTTCGCGCTCCCTTCAGTGGCATTACTCCGCCTCCCTTAGGTGGCGCGATCTCCGGTCTATAAACAAGCCCTGTAAGGAAAGAAAAGTGATTAGTATTCTGGCAGAGACGATAGAGGACTAGATTATTGTGATTAGTCCCTCGCCCAGTTCCGACCTCGACTTCTAAGACTTAGAAGTTCGTCTCTTTTTCTTATCGGTGCCATACTGAGTTATCCTTTACAGAATTAGCAAGAGGTCTGGCTAGATCACAATTCCTAAATGCCAAACAGGAATTTCGGGAGCAAGGCAAACGAAGATCCGCTCACCCTCGAGGGACTCTCAAGTTGCAATCTCAGTAATTGTGAAAGAAGAAGAATTAATTCCCAAGAAAGTTCCATTTAAGTACTTTCGGAATCACCTCGTAAATCAAAACCCAGTTGGGCAACCCTGCGAAGAAGACGAGGATACTAGAAGAACTCAAGAGCTACCAAGAAGAGTACTCCTTGAGCCAGAGAGCACAACTCCTCTCTCCGTCTTTTAGGCGTATAACCGGATAGATAAAGTTATAAGAAGAATTAGACATCGTTTTCTGCCATCTCCGGGACAACCACCATCCGCCCTCTGCAACGCGAAGAATCGTAAAAAATCCAATATAGCGACATCCGTCAACCCCTGTCCCTTTCAAGATCATGTAAGTCCGAATGACTATATATATTTGTTTGGATTAAGTAGGATTTTAATGCTGTACCCAAGCTAACTAAAGGAGAGATAATATTTAATGACTCCTGTCATATTTTTAGTTAGATTAATGGAACGTAAATTGTGGCTAAATGTTGTACTTAAAGGTCTCCATAAATTAACTAACTGGCAATTGGTTTGTTTACGTGAGCCTACTTTACTTTGATCAGGACTCGTGTCAGAAATAGGCCCTTATTCAATTCTTGCAAATCATGTTAAACTTTTAGAATTTAGTGTAAATATTTGAGTTAACTGATAAATTAAAAAGATATATATTTTTGGTTAATTCTTAGTGTTTCACTGGATCCTTACGTGTTGACCGGCTCTTTCCTTAAAACTGATTAAACGCTGTGGTACCCTCATAATACAGAAATTAAAGAGTCCACTCAGCCAATAGAGGGATTGTTTCTCTTCCTAAGTAGTAGTGTTAGACTGGCGCGCTAAAGTCATTAAATATATAATTCTCTGACAAAAAGAGGGAGCCACAATTCCTTGACAATGGTGAACCCTGAATTCAAGTTTTCGCTTGATCTATTTTTTTCTTAACCACGTGTATTATTTCCAACTTTAAATTGATTCCTATTTTTGCTATTCAAATAAACCTTTATATTTAATAGGACTTCCTAATTTGGTATTTCACACTGCGTATTTGTATTAAATCTCGTAGGATAACTTTGCTCTTACACATACTTTTCCTTCACCTCATTTTACCGTTTCTTTAATCCCTTTGTAGTTGAGATTCTATCGTAGAGTGAGGATCCCGCGTAACAGAGGAGATGCCGGTGTGGATAATGTGATGGGAAGCCCTTCATTTGCGCAAGATTTAAACCGAGTCTTCATCTTTCAACTGAAATTCCACATTAAAAGTAAAATCCAATCGGGTAATTTACATTCTTAGTCGCGTTATTGAATCCTTTTTGTTTGAGATTTTGTGCCACCTAACAGGGGCAGTGACTTCGTCATTCTTTTTTATTCCTAAACCCTCTTCCAAAGGTTCTCAGGGCAGTTTTAATATTCGGAATCCTGACGGAAAGAAATTTGCCCGCTAGGTTAGGTCAGGTGTCGGTAGACGATAGGTTTAAATAGGTTGTTTGGGTTTATTTATTTTAGTAGACGCAAAAGTCTATGTTGTATTGATGAGTCTTTTTTCGTCGCGTGCAGTTACTATTTCGGTCGGTCGGGTGGGAACCATTTTACTTTTCAATGAGTTTGGGGGCAATAACATCGTAACTATTCGTCCGATTCTAACGAAATTTGAAACCCTTATGTTGTTTTACATTCTTTTTCGGATGATATAATTGCCAAGGTCTTCCCATGCTTAGTCCTGGAATTGAAAGTTTTAAAGCTGGTAAGTTCATATGGTCATAAATCAAAATAATTGAGAGCACGCAACTTAGGTCTGCTGACCTTATTTAAAAATGTCCTGATGTTATGTGATTATGACTGGGAGGGGGTGATTGCCTAAACTAGGCTAAAACTAACCCTCCCTTCCAAAGAGCTCTGATTTCCTCAAAATCCACAACTGAGAATGAGTGGCGCCAACCTTTCTTACCAGAAGATAAGCCGCTCCACGAAAACCGGGTGTGGCTTATCATAAAGGGATTCGATTTGTTTTTCCACTATCATCTTGTTTACATTCTGAATCGTTCTTGGATTATTTAGTCTATGGCCATTTCCTTTGTATCATTCCATAAAATGTGTTATTTCCTCACGATCTAAGGATTCCAGCATACGACGCAGATTTCCAAACATCAAAATCAATCATTTTATTTGCCATCTCTGATGCTTTAGGTTACGGATAAAAGCGTTTAAAACTCTATCAACACGCATGGCGATAGCTTTGAAAGGGGCATTACCTATCTACTCGTCAAGCTGTGGTTTTTAAATTCTCCTGTCATCTATTTTAGCTCTCTATGTCCAAATTTGTGTACGTTTTTCATTTTTTTTTCTCTACACTCAAACGCGCTGTGCCAAAGGCACACAACGGCAGTCAAGCTCCAAATCCAATTGGCGAGTTTAAGGTTCATGATCAATTGGTCAGTCGATTTTATGGTGAAATTTGGTTCATTTGATGAAACCCCACAAACTTTTGATTAACTTTAAGCGAAATTCAAGTCGAATTCGGAGAGAAGCTGATGAAATTCCTGTTCATCTATCCAATGACTTTTTTTTTTTACTAGGACATCGAAACATCAGCTCGAATCTAAAATAGAAAAGCGGCCATTGACTATACTTAAACCTATTCTTAAGTCATGGTGTATGTTTACTCATGTGAACATTAGTCATGGCTCTTATTTTTTCTATCTTCTCTCTTTCACCATTATTATCCACATATATCCCCTCGCAACTAATCGTCAAACATTTCGAACTACAAAGAAGCAAGAAAAAAAACGACAAAAACGATCGAGAAGAAATTTTAGAATAATCATAATTTACATCCGAAATGTTGGTAACCCTTCTTGCCTGCGAGGATCTGCTATGACGTCATAGAAAGATAGCTAAGATTCGTAATAAGTTATTAGGCGAGTCTGTCTCTTATGGATCTTTCAAGATATTTTTTCTCAAATATACGCATATACATAAAAAAGGGGGCTTATTTTTTTCATCATAGAAATCCCTCATTCAGTTTCATATCTGAGTACATTTCTGTATTGTTTCGTTCGGATATCAAAACAAATCATTCAGTCAAGTTAGTAAATAAGGCGGAAGAACAAAGATATTAGAGAAACGGAGAGTCGAGACAATGAGAAAAGAGACATTTAATATCTCGCTGGCATCATTCACAACTTTTGCCTTCCACGCGAAGAAACATTTTCAAATGAAGATCAAAGCCATTGAAGAACAATAGCGCAATGCAATGAAAGGAGGAGGACCCCGGACGAACCCAGAAAATTCATTTCAATACTCAACGAGTCTTTTTCCTCTCTGCAGTGCTTTCAAGATCTTTTTCCTCTTCTTTTCACTACCGGTTTTTGTTTTTTTTTTTGTTTTCTGACTTCTAGTTTATGTATTCTAGTTTGCCTCTTCCTTGTGTTTTAGTTATTTTTCTTCTTCGAAACGTAAACTAGGACAATAGAAATTTGTTGTTTTTTAGTCAAATTCTTGTTTGCATTATTTGATACGTTCTTGAGGTTTGTTTACACTTTTTATTGTATTTTTATTGCCACAACTCCTCACCCATTATCTTCTTGCCTCTTCTCTTTGTCCCTCCCCCCGCCAAAAAAAAACAACTTCAAATATATGAGTTGTTAATTTTTTTAACCTTCTTTATTCTCTTCCGACACTTGTAAAACACTATTTCGGTTTATAAAATTCTCAAGTTCAATATCTAAACTTTTACATAAATATAAGAACATAACGAGACTCTAGCCGATTAAATACCCTTGTTCCGCGGTCACTATGTTGCAAATAAAACTCGATCTTTTAAAGTGGAAAGTTCTGTATATTATGTCCAGAAACTAATGATCCAATTACATGTTCAGATCGTTATTACAAATATATGGGAAGAGAAAGAGCTTGGTGTTGTGAAAGAGCCAAAGATTACCAAACTGTCGAAGCATATAAGGCTAGCTAAAGATTAGATTCATTTACTGAAGTTTGACTAAGTAACTCAAAGGTTCAAATATGCATCATTATAATATTTCTTGTTTGTTCCGATACACAACAGCTGGTATAAATGGGTTTCCCTATTTAAGAAAACTTAAATGACTTCGTCACTTTAAATTTATACTCAATTTGAGACGATTCTTAGGAATATAAGACAGAGGGATTTAACTTTATTCGTTAGCATCGAATGCTAATGAGTTTAAAGTTTTAGGCAGTGTTAGAATCAAAGGACGGAAGCTGCGTCCGCTGCAATTTTCAACCCATTGCAACGAATAAAATTTTAAGCTAGTCAGTATGTCTGCTCACTTAGAAAACCATTTGAAGTGCTTAGATCATAAACTTGCCATGGGCATGGAGTAAATTGCTATAAAAAAATTGAGTGGCGCAATTTATTTAGAACTTTTGAGGACAGCATATATATTTAAGCGATTAAGATTGACCTTCATTGTTTGTTTTAGCAGCCAATTGTCCTTTGACGCATTTTTTCCATGTTTAGGTAAAAGATTTAACACTGATTGCAATGCTTGCTTTTCGGACTTTTACCTAGGTCTTGTCAGATATTGGTGACAGGGGTGAGTTCAAGAAAATTAAATATTTAAGTTCAGTGCAACTTTTAAAGTTAAGCTTCAATCAATTCTAAAAGGTTGAAGGTAAAAGTCAAAGTACACAAAAAAGTCAAGTTTGGGTCGAGTTCGCCCGATATTTCGAGCATAAAAAGGCGATGGTTGGACCAAGATTTCGAAGGTAAGGGAGCGGTGGTTTTGACAGACGTGTCGAGGGTAAAGGGGCGGTGGTTGGACAGGCGTATCGAGGGTAAAGAGGCGGTGGTTTTACCGACATTGCGAGGGTAAAGGGCGCTGGTTGGAGCGATATTTCGAGAGAAAAGGGGGGTGGCTCGAGTGATATTTCTAAGGTAATTGGGGAGTGGCTCGATCAATATTTTAGTGTAACTGGGGCAGGGTTCACGCGATATTTTTAGCATAAATTGGAGGGAGGGGTCGTTTGAGCGATATTTCTAGGGTAAAGGGGTGGTGGTTCGAGCCATATTACTAGGGAATTGGGGGAGGGGGTTCGACCTATTAAATCGTTTGATATCTTTACTCTCCGAAGTTGAAAGGTACGATTAGAGTTGACCCAACGAAGAATATTGATGGAAAGAATTCAATCCTATAAAATACGATTTATTAGGAGAATTAAATACACAGACAAAAAAAAATGTAAATTCGGATAAATGGGGAAAACAAAAGAAACTAAGGATGACGGTGGAATTGAAAGAAATGAAAATTAAAGTAAATATATATTCCTAATACTCAGTTGATGAGCATTTATAAAGGAGGTTCCTTGTGGGTTGGGGCTGGGGGTGGGGCAATGGTGCTCTCTCTTCCGTCACAACAATTGTATGCCGGCCTTGCTAGAGACTGATTCCTCTTGAAGATTGTCTTAATTGCCCATTAGTTCCTTTGGCTTGAGAGAGCCAGAGAGAGATAAGAGAGGCACATAGCGGGAGAGAGAGAGAGACAGACAGACAAAAGGAGAGAGAGAGAGACACAACACACACAGATAAATAGATGCACACAGAGAGATACATACAGAGAGAGAGATACATACACAGAGAGAGAGAGACACACACACAAATAAATAGATGCACACAGAGAGATACATACAAAGAGAGAGATACATACAAAGAGAGAAAATACCTACAAATAGCGAAAATACCTACAAAGAAAGGGATACATACAAAGATAGAGATGCATACAAAGAGATAGATGCATACAAAGAGAGAGATACATACAAAAAGAAACATGCATACAAAGAGAAACATGCGTGCAAAGAGAAAGATGCATACAAAGAGAGAGGTGCATGCAAAGAGAGAGGTGCATACAAAGGGAGAGGTGCATACAAAGAGAGAGATGCATACATACAAAGAGAGAGATGCATACATACGAAGAGAGGGAAGCATACATACAAGGAGAGAGATAAATACATACAAAGAGCAAGATGCATACATACAAAGAGAGAGATGCATACATACAAAGAGAGGGAGGTATCTACAGAGATAAATACAGAAAATACATACAAAAAGAGAAAATACATACAAAGAGAGAGATACATACAAAGAGAGAGATGCATATAAAAAGAGAGATGCATATAAAGAGAAAGATGCATATAAAGAGAGAGATGCATATAAAGAGAGAGATGCATACAAATAGAAGGATACATACAAAAAGAGAGATGCATATTTTAGAGAGAGATGCATACAAAGAGAGAGAGAGAGATACATATAAAGAGAGAGATGCACTCGAAGAGAGGGGTGCGTACAAAGAGAGAGGTGCCTACAAAGACAGAGATGCATACATAGCAAGAGAGAGATGCATACATACAAAGAAAGAGATGCATACATACAAAGAGAGAGAAATACACCCTAAGAGAGGGAGATATCTACAGAGATACATACAGGGAGAGAGATACATACAAAGCGAGAAAATACATGCAAAGCGAGAAAATATATACACAGAGAGAAAATACATACAAAAAGAGATATACATACAAAGAGAGATGTATACAAAGAGAGAGATGCATACAAAGAAAGAGATTCATACAAAGAGAGAAATGCATACAAAGAGAGAGCAATGCATTCGAAAAGAGAGGTGCATACATGAGAGAGGTGCGTACAAAGACAGAGATGCTTACATACAAAGAGAGAAAAATACATACGAAGAGAGGGAGATATCTCAGATATACATACAGGGAGAGAGATACATAGAAAGAAAGAGAAAGATATATACATACATATAGAGAGATACAAAGAGAGAGAAAGAGAGATACATACAAAGATAGATAATGAGAGATACATACAAAGAGAGATGTACATACAAAGAGAAAGATACAAACAAAAATAGAGAGATACATACAAAGAGAGAGATACATACAAAGAAAGAGGGATACATACAAAGAGAGAGGGATACATAGAAATACAGAGGGATACATATAAAGAGAGAGATTTACATAAAAAGAGAGAAAGATACATACAAAGACAGAGGTACATACAAAGAAAGAGTGATACATACAAAGAGAGCGGGATACATACAAATACAGAGGGATACATATAAAGAGAGAGATATACATACAAAGAGAGAGATACATACAAAGAGAGAGTGATACATACAAAGAGAGTTACAAGGAGTTACAAGCAATGTTACAAGAAAGTAAGTACTCCAAGAGACCATTCGGTCCATTTTAATGGAAGTACCTGTAATTTTATCCTAAATTCTAACTCTCTACAATACTACAGATAAGGAATAGGATAGTAAAAATGAAGCCTCTCCCCACCCACCTCTCCCACCCGTTTCTGGGCTTGGAAAAGTGAAAATATATACCTGGCAGTGTTGGAAAATAGACACATCTAGGAAACTTTAAAAGGAAATCAGGAACATACTAATATATACAAAAACAAGATCTTATTTATAATTATCTTATTTTAGAACATGCTCTTTTTTTATTTTCTTTTTTGATAACATGCAATTTTTTGTCGCTTATTATCTATGATTTATCTACTGGTTCTATTCTTATTTTTAAAAAACTTTATAATGTGTTATTGGACACTGATAGTACTGCTTGTAGGTGCAAAGCGTTTTATCAGATATTTTGAAAAATAATTTTTCATATCCAGGATTACTTGTATTAGTAAAACATGACAGAAACGTATTTACATTTTATACAGATGCAGAATCAAATTAAAAACCGTAATTGTGATTATGTCTTACTCATCTAAACTTAGAACATGCTTTTTATTTCTTCGTTTTTATCAACATACAATGTCTTGTCACTTTTTATCTAAAGTTTACCATTATTTTGTCCAGTCTAGTTTTAAAAGTGTCAAATGAACTGCTGGACACCACTTCTTGAGGCAACTGGTTCCAGTATTTTACAATTTTATAGGAAAAAAAGTTCTCCCATAAATTTGTTCGAAAATGTTTCGCAACGATTTTCATGCTATTATTTCTCGTATAATTTGTGTTAAGTTCGAACCAATTAGAATAGTCTACATTATCTATTCCTTTCATGATTTTGAATACTTCTATTGATTGACCTCTCAAACGTCTTGTTTCTAGTGTGAATAAATTTAGTCTTTCTATTCTTTTCTCACAGTTATAATTTCGTAATTCTGGTATCAATTTTGTGGCTCTAGCTTGTACTCTCTCCAATATGTCAATCATTTCGTAAGTATGGTGACCAGACTTGAGCGGAGTATTCTAATTGTGGTCTTACCAATACATTGTACATATTTAAAATTGTAGCTTTATTTTAAAAACTAAATTGACGTTTGATATATCCGAGAGTTTCATTACTTTCTTTTCCACTTCGATACACTGCTGAGAAAACTTGAGATCATTTGATATATAGACTCCAAGATCTTTTTCATTATCAGTTACGGTAATATTTCGATCAAAAATTTTATATTCTGTTTTGGGGCTTTTATAACCTACATGCATTACTTTACACTTGTCTAGATTTAGGGGCAGTTCTCATTTTGTCGACCACTGTGCTATTTTACCAATATCCTTTTGAAATTCTAAAACATCCTGCTCAGTTACTATTCCTTTTCTTAACTTGCAATCATCTGCGAATTTAGAAATTTTTGACAGCAGATCATCATCTACATCATTAAAATATATACTGAAAAGCAAAGGTCCAAGAACTAAATCTTGTGGAACTCCACTCTTCACCGAAGTCCATTCTGACTCTTGTCCGTTAATGACTACTCTCTGTTAACTATAAGTGAGCCAATTTTCAATCCATTTTGCTACTTCTCCTTCTATTCCTAAGGCTCTTACTTTGGACATCAATTTCTAATGCAATACTTTATCGAATGCTTTTTGAAAATCTAAATACAGAATATCGGTTGATCTGGTACTGTCCTATTCTCTATTAACAAAGTGGAAGAAATCTAATAAATTTGTGAGGCATGACCTATGTTTTCTAAATCCGTGCTGTGAGTCATTTAATAATTTATTCTTTTCTAAATGCTCAAGTATTTTTTCTGCAATACAAGTTTCGAGGAGTTTTCCAACTATTGAAGTTTAACTTATTGGGCGATAATTACTAGCTAGTTCTTTACAACCTCTTTTAAATATTAGCGTTACATTTGCTAGCTTTCAATCTTGAGGAACAATTCCACTCTCTAACGATAAATCAAAAATCTGCGTTAGGTGTTCAGCCACCTGATCTTTGATTTCTTTCAGAACTCTTGGAAATATTTTATCTGGTCCAGGGGATTAATATTTATTCATTTTCTCAATAAACATTTTTATAGGAAAATAATTACATCTAATAGATTTAAGTGGTCTAATACTGGCATTTTTATTAGTTGGTGTGGGATTATTAATCGTATTCTCTTTTATAAACACAGATGCAAAATATTCATTTAAAGTGTTTGCTATATCAACATCGTTAAATTTTAAAATATCATATTTGTCTTTTATTGGGCCAATGATACGTTTTATCGGTTTTCTACTATTTACTAAAGCGAAAAACTCCTTTGGAATTGTTTTACAATTTAGAGCTACTCTTATCTCTTCATTTCGTTTGGCACTTTTGGTTTGAGCTTTAACTTTTCTTCTCAATTCTACATAATGCTTTTTATTATCTATATTCGTATTATATTTTAGGATTTTATACGCTTTATCTCTCTCTCTAATGGTTTTCTTAATTTCTGCAGATAACCATTTAGGAGATTGTTTTTAAATTCTTGCCACACTTTATCAATTTCTTTATTTTTTGTTCTATAATTTCTCAAGCTCTCCCTTAGCCCTGCAAAATTAGCTTTTTTGAAATTTAGTTTAGTGATGTTGAGTTTTTATTTCAACAAAAGGAATATTAATTTTAAAATCGATTAGGTTATGATCGCTATTACCAATTTTATCTCTTACATTTAAATTTGAAATTAATTAATCATCTGAGGTTAATACTAAATCCAGAATTTTTTCACCTCTTGTTGGTTCTCTTAACCACTGAGTAAGGAAATTTTCATCTAGGAAACTGAGTAATCTTTGTCCTTCCGAGTCGGCAGTTTTCATATGTCAGTTTACTTTAGCGCAATTAAAATCTCCAATGAATAACGATAACTTATCTTTACTGATGTTGGTCATGAATTCATAAAATTGATGGTCAATCTCCATAAGTTGATGCGGCTTCCTGTAAACCAAATTTACGTATAAATTCTTTTTTTGGTTCAGTTTAATTCCTATTACTGCAAAAGGTGATTTAATCTTCACGGACATACAACAAGAGATAAACATACAAGGAGAGAGAGAGAGATACAGACAAAGAGCGAGAGATACATACAAAGAGCGAGAGATATATACAAATATATATATATATATATATATATATATATATATATATATATATATATATATATATATATATATATACGAGGGGGAGTCAAAAAGTTCTCAGATAAATGGCATAAAATTTTTATTTGTAATAATACTGTAATCATTTTTCTACATAAGCTCCATTAACATCTATACACTTTCTTAATCTATGAATCCAACGGTAAAGACCATCTTTGTAGAATTCACGGGGTTGTCTCTGGCACCAAGTAATGACCTGCTTTTTTGCTTCATCTAATGATTGAAACCGGGTTCCTTTTAGGTGTCCCTTTAAATTTGGTTAGGTTAGGTAACCTAACCTAACCTAACCTAACCTAACCTAACCTAACCTAACCTAACCTAACCTAACCTAACCAAATTTAAAGGGACACCTAAAAGGAACCCGGTTTCAATCATTAGATGAAGCAAAAAAGCAGGTCATTACTTGGTCCCAGAGACAACCCCGTGAATTCTACAAAGATGGTCTTTACCGTTGGATTCATAGATTAAGAAAGTGTATAGATGTTAATGGAGCTTATGTAGAAAAATGATTACAGTATTATTACAAATAAAAATTTTATGCCATTTGTCTGAGAACTTTTTGACTCACCTACGTATATATATATATATATATATATATATATATATATATATATATATATATATATATATATATATATATATATATATATATATATAAGAGAATTACACATACAAAGAGAGATACACATACAGAGGAAGAGACACACACAGATAAAGTGAAAGAGACTCATGCAGATAAAGAGAAAGAGATGCATCCAGATAAAGAGAAAGAGACTCTTGCAGATAAAGACAAAGAGACTAATGCAGATAAAGACAAAGAGACTCATGCAGATACAGAGAAAAAGACGCATGCAGATAAAGAGAAAGAGATGCATCCAGAGGAAGAGAAAGAGACGCATGCAGATAAAGAGAGAGAGACTCATGCAGATAAGAGAAAGAGACGCGTGCAGATAAAGAGAAAGAGACTCATGAAGATAAAGAGAAAGAGACGCATGCAGACAAAGAGAAAGAGACTCATGCAGATAAAGAGAAAGAGACGCATGCAGATAAAGAGAAAGAGACGCATGCAGATAAAGAGAAAGAGACTCATGCAGATAAAGAAAAAGAGACGCATGCAGATATAGAGAAAGATACGCATGCAGATAAAGAGAAAGAGACTCATACAGATAAAGAGAAAGAGACGCATGCAGATAAAGAGAAAGAGACTCATGCAGATAAAGAGAAAGAGACGCATGCAGATAAAGAGAAAGAGACGCATGCAGATAAAGAGAAAGAGACTCATGCAGATAAAGAAAAAGAGACGCATGCAGATATAGAGAAAGATACGCATGCAGATAAAGAGAAAGAGACTCATACAGATAAAGAGAAAGAGACGCATGCAGATAAAGAGAAAGAGACTCATGCAGATAAAGAGAAAGAGATGCATCGAGATAAAGAGAAAGAGACGCATGCAAATAAAGAGATGCATCCAGATAAAGAGAAAGAGACGCATGCAGATAAAGAGACTCATGCAGATAAAGAGAAAGAGACGCATGCAGATAAAGAGAAAGAAACTCATGCAGATAAAGAGAAAGAGACACATGCAAATAAAGAGAAAGAGACGCATGCAGATAAAGAGACACATACAGACTAAAGAGACACATCAAATAAAAGACACACTCGGGTAATTGGTTACAGATGTTTACAATTTTGTCGGAAAAAGGTTTCCGCATAAATTAGTTCGATAGTGTTTACGAGCGATTTTCATGCCATTATTTGTATATAATTTGTGCTAAATTCGAACCAAGAAGGATAGTTTCTTAATATCTATTCATTCCATGATTTTGAACGCTTATATTCATTGAGCTCTCAAATGTCTTGTTTCTAACCTGAATAAGTTTAGACTTTCTAGTCTTGGTTCATAATTGTAATTTGGTAATTCTGGTATCAATTATGTTGCCCTAGCTTGTACCTTCTCTAATATGTCAATATATTTTCGTAAGTATGGTGACCAACCTGGGCACAGTATTCTAATTGTGGTCTTATTAATGCATTGTACATATTTAAAATTGTAGTTATTTTTATGACTAAATTGAGGCTTGAAATAACCGATAAGCGTTAAGTTTTCTTTTCTACTTCAATACACTGCTGAGAAAATTTAAGATTACTTGCTATACATCAGTAGATATGTAGAATATATATATATATATATATATATATATATATATATATATATATATATATATATATATATATATATATATATATATATATATATATATATTACTCTAATTATTTCAACAAGAGGTTTAGATTCAATTATGGTATTCTAATAACCTATATACATTACTCTACACTTATCAAGATTTAAGAGCAGCTGCCATTCTGCACACCATTGTGCTATCTTATCATTATCATTTTGAATCCTAAAACATCCTGTTCTTTTATTATTACTTTTCCTAACTTGCAGACATCTGCGAATTTATAAATTATTTATAACAAGTCATCATCTACATCATAAACATACATAATAAAATGCAAAGGTCCAAGGACTACACAGACGGCTCCATTATCACGGTTCTGCGTTAAGGATTACCCTCTTCTTAGGAAGTGTGAGCCAATTCTCAATCAATTTTGCTACTTCTCCTTTATTCCTAAGGCTCTTACTTTAGACATCAACTTCTTATGCGGTACTTTATCAAATGCCTTTTGAAAATCTAAAAACAAAATATCAGTTAATTTGTTAGTCATACTCTTTAATAATATAGTGGAAAAAATCTAATAAATTTGTGAGGCATAACCTCTGTCTCTAAAAGTTATATTATGAATCATTTAATAAATTGTTCTTTTCTAAATGGTCAGCTATTTGCTCAGTAATACAGGTTTTCAGCAATTTTCCAACCACGGAATAATATTATTAGGGATGATAATTACTAGCTAGTTCTTTACATCCCTTTTTAAATATTGGTGTTACATTTGGTAGTGCCACTCATGAGGGACGATTCCACTTTCTAACGATAATTTAAAGATTTGCGTTAGGTGTTTAACCACTTGATCTTTGATTTCCTTTAGACAAAGAGAGAGAGAGAGAAAAAACTCGAGACATCTGTAGAGAGGGATAAAGGAAGAGAGAGAAAGGGAAAGAGACAAGGGAAGAGAGACAAAGAGAGTGAGAGAGAGAGAATTACAAGGAGTTACAAGGATAGTAAGTACCTCAAAAGAACATTCGTTCCATTTCAATGGAGGTACTTATTTTTTTGTATTTATTTGCTACATACAAACTTTTTATTATGCTACTTGTACTGCATTATGCAAGAGTTAACTCTTTTTTGTCAATTTGCTGTTCTCTCATAACTTACTTATTCTATATAATATTTTACATGCTAATATATATATATATATATATATATATATATATATATATATATATATATATATATATATATATATATATATATATATATATACATTCAACTTAGATTAGGGTTTCTCGTCCAATATTAGAACATAAACTCGTTCTTTGTCTTTGGTTAATGATTCTGAGCTATAAGGAATATTTAGAACATATTCATGTCAAAAAGCATTTTATTATGATTTCATACAATAAATATATTTTATAATAAATACAATTAATATTTTGTAAATCTTAAAATTAGCATACAAATTTTATTTTAACTTATTAATCACGTCACATATTATGTTAGATTTCTTAAAATTTTGTCTAATTTCTTTTTAAAATTTTCTACTGTATTACATTTCACTACATCCTCTGGTAATTGATTCCACTTGTTCACAATTTTATACGCAAATGAGTTCCCACATATATTTGTGCGAAAATTCTTGGGTTTTATTTTCATTCCGTTTGATCGCGTAGTAGATGTGCTAAACTGAAACCAAATATTAGAGTCGACATTTTCTATTCCTTTTAGTATTTTAAACATTTCTATTAATTGACCTCTCAATCTTCTTGTTTCAAGGCTGAATAAATTTAATCTTTCTAATCTTGTTTCATAATTATAATTCCTTAGTTCTGGAATCAATTTCGTGGCTCTGGCTTGTACTTTTTCTAACTTCTCAATATCTTTTCTTAAGTAAGGAGACCAGGCTTGGGAACAATATTCTAATTGTGGCCTTACTAGTGCATTGTACATATTCAGAATTGTAATTTTATCTTTGAAAGTGATTTGGCGTTTTATATATCCAACAATCCTTTGCGCTTTCTTTTCGACTTCGATGCACTGCCGTGAAAACTTTAGATCGTTTGTAATGTAGACACCTAGGTCTTTTTCATTTTCAGTTTCTTTGATCTCATTGTCGAACAGTTTTTATTCTCTCCTTGGATTATTATAACCAATATGCATTATTTTACACTTTTCAAGATTTAAGGGCAATTCCCATTTTTCCGTCCATCTTACTATTTTATCAATATCATTTTGAAATTCTTGAACGTCCTGTTCAGTAATTAACCCTTTTCCTAATTTACAATCATCAGCAAACTTAGAAATTTTCGATAGTAGGCCATCATCTATATCATTAACGTACATAATGAATAGCAACGGGCCAAGGACAGAGCCTTGCGGGACGCCACTACAAACGGAAACCCATTATGACGCTTGTCCGTTTATAACTACTCGCTGTTTTCTATCCTTAAGCCAATTTTATATCCATTTTGCAATTTAGTCTTTTATTCCAAAGGCTCTTACTTTACACATCAACTTCTTATGCGGAACTTTATCAAATGCCTTTCGGAAGTCTAGATACAGGATGTCAACCGATCTATTATTGTCGTACAAGGTATCTATATATTGAAAAAATTCTAGTAAATTTGTGAGGCAAGATCTCTTTCTCCTGAAGCCATGCTGAGAATCATTTAGGAATTTATTCTTTTCTAAATGCTCTACAATTGTATTGGAAATGTGAGTTTCAAGGAGTTTCCCAACTAAGGAAGTTAAACTTATAGGGCGAAAATTGCTGGCAGTCTCTATACATCCATTTTTAAATATTGGCGTTACATTTGCCATCTTCCAGTCTTGAGGAACAATTCCACTCTCTAGGGATAAATTGAAAATTTGCGTAAGATGTTCTGCTACTTGATTTATGACTTCTTTTAAAACTCTTGGGTATATTTTATCCGGTCCCGGTGATTTAAATTTATTCATCTTCTCTATTAGTTTCTTTGTGTTGTCGACACTGCATCGAACCGATTCGAGTGGTATAATATTAGCCATTTCACGTGTTTCTGTATAGTCATACGAGTTACGCTTTTTTGTGAAAACAGATACAAAATATTCGTTGAGAGTGTTCGCTATTCCAATATCATCGAATTGCAAATTATTGTACTTATCTCTTATTGGGCCAATATTGTTCTTTATGGGTTTTCTGTTGTTTACTAAGGCAAAGAACTCTTTAGGATTATTTTTGCAATTTTGAGCTGCTCTTATTTCTTCATTTCGTTTTGCTCTTGTAATCTCGGCTTTAACTTTTCTTCTCAATTCCAAATAATGATTCCTGTTTTCTATGTTATGGAGAGAGACAAACAGAGACAAAGATAGAACGACAGAAGGAGAGAGAGATATGGAGAGAGAGAGAAACACACACGGAGAGAGACCTACACAGGGAAAGAGAGAGAGACACACACACACACATACGCACACACACACGGAGTTACAAGAAGTTACAAGAAATCTTAGGACATCAAAAGGTTTTATAACCAATACTGAGGAGGTACCGCTAAAAGATTACTGAGGATTCACACTAGTACTTACACTAGTGTGTGCAGTACCTTGTTTAACCGACTTGAGAGAGACACACACGGAAATATATATATATATATATATATATATATATATATATATATATACGGAGGGAGGGAGAGAGACACACGGGGCGAGAAAGAGCTACAAGGTACAAGGATAAGAAGTCCCCTAGAAGACCTTACAGTCCATTCAGAGAGGGTACCTTTGGACTAGCAGTCGAGCAGACACAGTTCTGCTCAACGGCTACGTGCCCAAACGGCCACTTTTCAAGACTTTGTCCAGTCTTGACTTGAACTGATCAACAGAATTGCTGTTGACAACTTCCACTGGAAGTGCGTTTCAACTACCACAGATGCTGCATTTGAAAGATTTCCCACACAGATCGCGGTGGTAACCCTTCAGTTCAAGTTTGTAGCCGTGATTTCTAGTTCTACCCTCACTAAGTTGGAAAACATCAGTGTAGTCTACATTGTCGAAGCCTCGAAGCATTTTAAACACATCGATAAGCTGACCACTCAGTCTCCGGGTCTCCAACGAGAACAAATCTAATTTCCTTAATCTATCGTCGTAACGGTTGTGTCTGATAGATGGAATAAGTTTGATTTCCCTGGCTTGCACACGTTTTAATCTTGCGATATCCTTTCGAAACGAAGGATTCAAAAATTGTACGGCATACTCCAGGTGCAGTCGGACAAGGGAGCTATACAAACACAGTACAATCTCCTTATTTCGATATCCAAACTGTCGCTTTACATAACTAAGCATCCTTTGGGCTTTCTTCTCCGCCTCAATACAGTGCCTAGAGAACTTGAGATCACTAGTTATAGTTACATCCAAGTCCTTCTCAGTATCGGTGGATTCAAGAGCAGTGCCCTTAAGGATATATTGAGATTGGGAGTTTCGGTGGCCGATATGCATTACTTTGCATTTATTCACGTTAAAAGGCATTTGCCACGTGTCCGACCACTCTCCAATCTTCCTAAGATCATCTTGAAAGAGGGCAGTATTTCCTTCCTTTGCGACGTTCATACCAAGCTCGGTGTCATCGGCAAATTTAGAAATCTTCACAACCATATCACCGTCCATGTCGTTGACGTAGATGGTAAACAGTAGTGGTCCAAGGACAGAACTTTGAGGAACACCGCTAGTAACAGGCACCCACTCAGAAGCCTGTCCATTCAACAAAACCCGTTGCCGTCTGCCACTTAATCAGTTCTCTATCCAACTTGCTACATTTCCGTCTATTCCCAGCGCACGCACTTTCCGGGGGAGACGGCGGTTTTGTACCTTATCGAAGTTTTTTTGAAAATCTAAGTAGATAACATCCACCGCCTTGTCCCGGTCGTGCTCATTGAAAACGAAGTGAAAGAATTCCACAAGATTCGTTAGGCATTACCGTTGCCTTCGGAAACCGTGCTGGTAACTACTCAATCGTAGGTTGACACTCTAAATATGACGTCATTTTGTACAACATGATGCTTCCCATGAGTTTAACGACTATTGAGGTTAAGTTAATAGGTCGGTAGTTTGACGGCTGGCTAGGGTTTCCTTTCTTGAAGATAATAGTCATCTCCTCTTCACGCCAGTGTCTCTAGGAACGCATCAGGTCCGGATTGACATGTTGAAGATTGTGCTCAGATGTGGTGACACTTCATCGCGCACTTCTTTCGACACTTTAGGTATAAATCTGTCCAGGCCAGAGGACTTATTCGTCTTTAGATCAGTTATATTTTTTTCTATTTCTCCTTTGGTGAGGTCCATTCTTTCCAGTTTTTTCCCCCGAGTAAGAATCCGTGGGCTGGGAGATGGGACCACACTCTTCAGTAAACACTAAGGCGAAGTAGTCGTTGAGGAGGTTAGCATTTTCTGCAGCTGAGTGCTTTAATGCCCCCTCCTCATTCACTAAAGGGCCAATCGTGCGATGGATTGGTTTACGGCTATTTACATAACCAAAGAACTCCTTGGGATTCTCCTTGCAAAGTCTCACCACTCGGAGCTCCTCGGCACGCTTTTCCGCCCTTATGCTGGACTTCACCCTCCTATCTAGCATATGGTACTCCTCAAAGTCTCCCGAAATCTTTGACTGTCGGCACACCGTTCTCTTCGCCCTCAGCAATTGACCAATTTCTCGATTAAACCACTTTGGTTAAACAGAAGACCGACGGGGACATTTCAGAGGGATGAAACGCGATTGAAGACGCATGAATGTGGTTTTGAAACTGTTCCACGAGTCTTCAACACCCTCGCACACTTCTAGCCTCGCATCAGTCAATCTAGAACAAAGACCTGCAAAGTCTGCTCTTCTTAAATCAAGTTTGCTCGATTCACTAGTCGCAGACTCTACCTTGGGGACCTTGACTGTAAATCTAACTAGTCGCTGGTTACTACCGCCGAACTCTTCGCCTACAAGAGATCCTTAAAGATTTCATTCTCAGAGGTTAAAACCAAGTCGAGGGTATTATTGCCTCTCGTCGGCTCTCTCACCCATTGAGTTAGGAACTCGTTGTTCGCGAACTCCATTAGTAGTTCGTTCTTGCCACAGGTTTCTCTGGTTTTCCAGTCAACTTGGGTGTTGAAATCACCCATAGCGATACACCTCTGTCATGTACAAGTTCACCCGGCAGCCGGTACAAATCCCTGTCCTTTTCTACGAGTTGGGTAGGGAATCTGTAAAGTAGCAGGGTCCTGTATTTGGCAGGACCTATGTCTAGGTAAACACCTAGTAGCTCGTAGTCGGATACAATGTTGCAGTTCGTCGATTTGAGCCTATCCTTGACATACAACATCACACCGTCACCCTCTCTGTCTGGCCTATCTTTTTGGAAGAGTTGGTAACCTGGAATCGTGAATTTACATTCAAAATCTCGGTTTGAGGTTTTTACCCACGACTCTGTTATCGCCACCATTTCAGGTTCTTCCGTCGCTATGAGGCCACGAAGTTCAAGAAACTTATTTCTGATTGACCTCGCATTAAACAGAAGAACTTTCAGGGAGTCCCTAAATGTAGGACTCTCTACAATCTTCCGTTTTCCGTCTTACTTGTCTCTCTGTTCTCTTTTAGGGGTGTGGTGGCACCCTTTCGAGCGACCTCCGCGAAGGTCGTTCCAGGGGTGACTTTGGCGTACTGGCGCACGTCCGCCCTCACTCTGGGCCGGACCGTCCTTGGAGTCCGCTCAACGACATATTGTATCAGGTTTGAGAGTATAGCCTTTCTTTTAAAGGAAAGGTAACAGGGAGTAACAAGGAAAGTAAGTACCCTAGGAGACCTTACGGTCCATTCAAAGAGGGTACTTTTGGACTAGCAATCGAGCGGGCACATGGCTGCTCAATTGTTTTGCGTCCATAAACGGCCACTTTTTAAGACTTTGTCTAGTCTTGACTTGAACTGGTCAACAGATTCACTGTTGACAACTTTCACTGGAAGTGCGTTCCACTTACCGCAGATACTGTAGGTGAAAAAGTTTCCACACAGATTGCGGTTGTAACGCTTCAGTTCAAGTTTGAAGCCGTGGTTGCGCGTTCTGTTCTCACTCAGTGTGAAAATATCCCGGTAGTCAACATTGTCGAACCCTCGAAGTATTTTGAAGACTTCGATGAGCTGACCACGCAGTCTACGGGTTTCCAGCGAGAAAAGATCTAACTCCCTTAGTCTGTCCTCATAACTTTTATGTCGGATAGAGGGAATCAGTTTGGTTGCCATAGCTTGTACGCGTTCCAATCTCGCGATGTCCTTTCGCAATGAAGGACTCCAAAATTGTATGGCATACTCCAGGTGCGGTCGGACAAGTGAGTTGTACATGCACAGTACAATCTCCTGGTTCCGATAACCAAACTGGCGCTTAATATAGCCTAGCATCCTTTGGGCCTTTTTCTCCGCCTCAATGCACTGTTTCGAGAACTTGAGGTCACTAGTGATTGTTACACTTAAGTCCTTCTCAGTGTCAGTGGATTCTATAGCAGTGCCCTTAAGGATATACTGAGATTGGGGGTTTCTGTGGCCGATATGTATCACTTTGCATTTACCCACGTTAAAAGGCATTTGCCACGTGTCCGACCACTCCCCAATCTTCCCAAGATCTTCCTGCAGGCGGGCAGTATTTCCATCCTTTGCAACGTTCATACCAAGCTTGGTATCGTCAGCAAATTTGGAAATCTTGGCAGCCATGTCACCGTCCATGTCGTTGACGTAGGTGATGAATAGTAGTGGTCCCAAGACAGAACCTTGAGGCACCCCGCTAGTAACGGGCACCCACTCAGATGACTGTCCAGTCATCACCACCCGTTGCCGTCTGCCACTTAGCCAGTTATCGATCCAGCCGGCTACCTTTCCGTCTATGCCAAGCGCTCGCACTTCCCGGAGAAGGCGGCGGTGTGGTACCTTATCAAAGGCTTTCTGAAAGTCTAGGTAGACCACATCCACATCCTTGTCCCGATCGTGCTCACTGAAAACGAAGTGAAAGAATTCCACAAGGTTCGTCAGGCATGACCGCTGCCTTCGGAAGCCGTGCTGGGAACTCCTTAGTAGCAGGTTTGACTCTAAATACGACGTCACTTTGTCCACCATGATGCTTTCCATGAGTTTACCGACCCTTGAAGTCAGACTGATAGGTCGGTAGTTTGACGGTTGGTTACGGTCTCCTTTCTTGAAGATAAGAGTCATCTCAGCCTCACGCCAGTCTCTAGGAACGCATTTGGTCCGGATTGACATGTTAAAGATGTCGTGATACTTCATCGCACACATCCTTCAACACATTAGGTAGAAACCCATCCGGTCCAGGGGACTTATTCGTCTTTAGGTCAGCGATCTTTTTCTTTATTTCTCCTTCGGTGAAGTCCATTGCCTCCAGCTTTTCCCCCGAGTAAGAATCCGTCGGCTGGGGAATGGGACCACACTCTTCAGTAAACACTAAAGAGAAGTAGTCGTTAAGGAGGTTAGCATTTTCTGCATCTGAATGCTTTAATGTCCCCTCCTCATTCCTCAAAGGGCCAATCGTTCGACGGATTGGTTTACGGCTGTTCACATATCCAAAAAACTCCTTGGGATTCTCTCTACAGAGTCTCGCCACTCGGAGTTCCTCAGACCGCTTAGCCGCCCTTATGCTGGACTTCACTCTCCTGGCTAGCCTCCGGTATTCGTCAAAGTCACCCAAGATCTTCGATTGCCGGTACACAGTTCTCTTCTCCCTAAGCAGTTGGCCGATTTCTCGATTAAACCACTTTGGTTGAACAGAAGACCGACGGGGACATTTCAGAGGGATGAAACGCGATTGAAGACGCATGAATGTGGTTTTGAAACTGTTCCACGAGTCTTCAACAACATCGCACACTTCTATCCTCGCGTCAGTCAGTCCAACACAAAGACCTGCAAAGTCTGCTCTTTTCAAATCGAGTTTCTTCGATTTACTAGTTGCAGGCCCTGCCTTCGGAACTTTGACTACAAATCTAATTAGTCGGTGGTCACTGCCACCGAGCTCTTCGCCAACAGAGAGGTCCTCGACGATGTCATCCTCAGAGGTGAAAACCAAGTCGAGGATATTGTTTCCTCTCGTTGGCTCTCTCACCCATTGAGTGAGGAACTCGTTGTTCGCGAACTCCAGGAGTAGTGCGTTCTCTCCACAGGGTTCTCTGGTTTCCCAGTCAACTTGTGTGTTGAAATCACCCATGACGATACATCCTCTGTCTTCGACAAGTTCTCCTAGTAGCTGGTACAGATCTCTGTCCTTTTCAACGAGTTGGGCAGGAGGTCTATAAAGCACCAGGGTCCTGTATTTGGCAGGACCTATCTCTAGGTCAACACCTAGTAGTTAATGGTCGGATACGATGTTGCAATCCGTCGAGTTGAGAGTATCCTTGACATACAACATCACACCGCCACCCTCTCTATCTGGCCTATCTTTCAGGAAGAGCTGGTAACCGGGAATCGTGAATTCACCTTCAAAATCTCGGCTTGAGGTTTTTATCCACGACTCCGTTATGGCCACCATCTCAGGTTCCTCTGTTACTACGAGGCCACGGAGCTCAAGAAACTTATTCCTGATTGACCTCACATTGAACAGAAGAACTTTGAGGGAGTCCCCTAGTGTAGGACTCCCTACGCTCTTCCGTTTCCTCGGCTTCTCTATTTTCGTGGTCACACCCTTTTTGACGACCTCCGAGTAGGTCGTTCCAGGAGTGACACGGGCATGCTGGCGCACGTCCGCTTTCGCTCTGTTTCGAACGCTCCTTTGGGTGCGTTCCACGACATCTTGAATTAGGTTGGCGAGAAAGGCCTTTCCTTTAAAGGAGAGATGTACCCCATCCCTTTGGTAGAGGTCATCTCTACCGATAAAGGTATGATAGGGGTCCACGAAGAAGACTCCTTCTGCCGTGCAGAGATCCGCCAACCTTCTGTTCACTGCAACGTTTCTTTCGTGAGCGGTTTGGGATGGACCTCTTCTCGGAAGCATCCCAACCACCACACGTTTGCGGGTTTTAAGCCCTATGTCGTCCACGGCTCCCATCACCGTTTGGATGGTCTTACCACTGAGGCCAACCTTACTCCCTCTAAGGTAGAGGTCGTTGCCGCTCACCATCAGAGCAACAACTGAATTCTCAGAAATCTGAGCTTTCTCTGCCTCTACTCTGATGTTGTGGTTACCCCGTCCTGACAGGCAGCTTACCTTCACGCTAGTGCGAAGGCGGGCCACTAGCAGCGGCTGCAGATCCCGTGTTTGCGAGTCACCAATGAGCGTGACCTTCGGACACTTGGTCTCTGAAGACGGGGTCTTCCCTTGTGGAAGAGGCCTCCGCTTTTCCTCTTTACTCTCCACACTCTTATCTTTCTTTTTCTTCTTCTTTATCTGTTTTTCTTCTATTTTTGGTTCTACTTTTGTTTCAACTTTATTCTTTTTCTTTTTTTTTCTTCGTTTCTCCTTTCTTCTTTTTCTCCTTTTCTCTCGCCTCAGCTAGCTTAGCCTCAGATGATGCCGGAATGTCCGCTTGGTTACCAGGGGATTCCGACACGTCAGTGGGCGGCGCCTCTTCTAGGCATCGAACCTGAGCTACGTTAAGGGCTTCGAGCTTCTCCAACTTTCCCTCAAGGACCTTAGCTCTCTCCTCTGAGGCTCTATAGAGGTCTTTTAATTTTTCCACCTCTCGCGTCAATATGCAAGTAGTGCAGATACTTTCAGGGCTACATTTTGAGTAGCAGCTCTCCGGAAAGTCAACGCACCACTTTTCTAACTGGCATATTGCACAGTTGTGTTTGAGACCAACGGGTCCTTTTTTGCCTGTCATTTTAAGCGCTTTCTTTCTCTCTGAAAACTCGTGACCAATCAATGATAAAAAAGGGGGTTGGTGAGTTCTCCCCGCGTGAGTTGCTCCCGCCTATCGATCGGAGAGGTTTCGGATCTTTCAGAAGGCACGCTCCATGTGCTGCTGTTCGTCCGACCAAGTCGTCAAACCTCGGCGTGCCGTGGCTCCCAACCAAGCAGCACTGACTGTCCCCGAAGGGGCCCTCGATTTGTCACCAGGTGAACAACAACGAAGCACGCCCCTTACTAAACTCCTACTAGTTCCCTTCAAAACGGCCAGGATCTCGGAGTAGCGTTCAATGGATATCCCGCCACACCAAGGAACTCGACCCAAGGGTTTTTTCGGCCTGGCAACCAACATGGGAACAAAGGGCCGTCACCTCGGACCAATGCTACCATAAGCACCCGTCAACGTGCACTGGGAACGGTCAATAATTGCCCCTCCAGGGAAGGGGTTAACGGGGCACTACCTTCATCCCATTCATCGTGCCCCCAACGCCTAGGACACCCCTAGTCCTAGTCTCTCGCAACCAGTGAGCGTCGATTGGCGTTGTTTATAGAGGTTCCAAAGCCTCTCTTCTGACGCATGAGGTAGCTGCCAGATTCTTATAGGTAGATAGAGGAAGAAAGGAAAAGAGTGACACGATAGGAGTAGGCTTTTTTTGTTGTTTTTTTTCCTTTTGTATGAGTGGGAGATAGGATAAAAGTAAAAAAGGAGAGGGATAGAGTAGAAAAAGAAAGGAATGACGTACTTAGTCTGGGACCTCGTTTCCGACCAAATCGACAAGGGAAGCCCTACCAGGGGTACCCAGAAGAGGTACCCCCGCCGACATAGCTCGAAAAGTCCAAGGTCCACACAAGCTCTCTTCCCGCGACAAGGGGGCGTCACCTCTTCCTCTATTTTCGTTATGAGAGAGAGTGAGAGAGTACCCCCCATCCCTTTGGTAGAAATCATTCCTACCATAAAAGATGCGGTAGGGGTCGACAAAAAAAAAACAGCCCTCCCGCTGCACATAAATCTGTTATTCGTCAGTTCAATGCAACGTTCCTCGAGTGAGCGATCCAGCTTGGACTTCTTCTCGGGAGCATCCCGACCACGACACGTCTGCAAGTTTTCAACCCACAGTCATCCACAGCCCCCATGGCCATCTGAATAATCTCGCCTGTAGGACCTACTCTACATCCTCTGAGGTAGAGGTCGTTGCCACTTACCATCAGGGCAACGAATGAACTCTCAGAAATCTGAGATTTATCAGCCTCTACTCTTATCTGGTGGTTCCCACATCCTGGAAGGCAGCTTACCCTCACATTGGTGCGAAGTCGGGCCGCTAGCAAGGGTTGCAGATCCCTTGATTGGGAATCACCGATAAGGACGACCCTCGCACATGACAGTCTTCCATTTCGGAAGCGACTTCTCTGTTTCCTCTTTCTTCATATTTTTCCTCTTTTTCTTTTTTCTTATCTATATCTGGTTTAACTTCTGTTTCTGCTTTCTCTTCTTCTGTTTCTACCTTCTCTTCCTTTTTCTTTCTTTTCTTCCTCTTTCTTTTCTTCTTTTTGGCCCGTTGAGCCAGTCCCGCAGCAGCTGACTCCAGCTATGGGGCGTTGGAAGGTTGGCGTGGCACTGCCGATGCAGTCCTCGCTTCTTGGGAGAGGGTCTCGTCGGCTGATCCACCCACGTCAGTGGGAGATACATCGGTCGCCGACTGGACATCTAGTCTTGAGGACAACTCGACGATCCTGTCCTCAAGACGGCGAAGCTGACACGTGTGTTCAGATTCTATGTTCTGTAGCTTCCTCTCCAGTTCTTTAGATTTTTCGTCAGATTATCTATATATATATATATATATATATATATATATATATATATATATATATATATATCCTTGAGCTCTTGCACTTCTCCTTTAAGGACACAGTCAGTGCAGATACTTGCCTGGTGGCATTTGGAGTAACACCCTTCCGGGAAGTCCACGCACCGCTTGTCCTTTTTGCACACTGAACATGTGTATTTAAGAGCAGCCGGGCCTTTCTTTCCAGTCATGCTGAACACTTTATATCTCTGAATACTTTGCGACCACTCAATAAAAAAAGAGGGGGGTTAGTGAGTTCGCCCCGGGTGAGTCGCTCCCGCCTATCCATCGGAGACGTTTCGGATCTTTCAGAAGGCACGCTCCATGTGCTGCTGTTCGTCCGACCGAGTCGTTCAAGCCCGGCGTGCCGTGGCTCCCAACCAAGCAGCATTGACAGACCCCGAAGGGGAGTAGCGATTTAGCACCAGGTGCACAGCGAAACATGCTCCGTACTAAACTCCTACTAGTTCCCTTCAGGGTGGCCAGGATCTCGGTGTAGCCTTCAATGGATATCCCGCCACACCAAGAGACTCGACCCGAGGCTTTGTGTTGGCCTGGCAACCAACCTGGAAACAAGGCCCGTTACCTCGGAGAGTTGGTACCAGAGGAACCCCTCTGGTAGGGGTTGACGGGGCACTTACCCTTATCCCATTCATCGCGACCTAGCGCCTAGGACCCCTCTAATCCTAGTCTCTTGCAACCAGTGAGCGCCGATTGGCGTTATTTTGAGAGGTTCCAAAGCCTCTCTTCTGACGCATGAGGTAGCTGCCAGGTCCTTAAATTTAGATAGATGAAGGATAAAGCTGAAAAGATAGTAGTAGGGTTGTTTATTTTGTGCTTTTTTAATCAGTCGAATAGATAGAGAAAACAATAACAGAATACAGGATAGAAGAGTAGAAGATGGACGCACTTTGTCTAGAACTTCATTCCCGACAAATTCGACAAGGGTAACCCTACCAGGGGTACCATAAAGGTACTCCCCGACGACATAGCTTGAAAAATCTATGGTGCACGCAAGCTCTCTCCCCACGACAAGGGGGCGTCTCGAAAGAAAGGGTAGAGAGAGACGGAGAGAGAGAGAGAGAGAGAGAGAGAGAGAGAGAGAGAGAGAGAGAGAGAGAGAGAGAGACGGGGAGAGAGAGAGAGAGAGAGAGAGAGAGACGGAGGGAGAGAGAAACACGGAGAGAGACACGGAGAGAGAGAGAGACGGAGAGAGAGACACGGAGAGAGACATGGGGATAGAGGGATACGGAGAGAGGGACACGCACAGATAGACAGACAGAGAAAGACCCAAACAAAGAGAAAAAGATAAAGACCCAAACAAAGAAAAAATAAAAACACAAACAAAGAAAAAGATAAAGACACAAACAAAGAGAAAAGATAAATACACAAACAAAGAATAAAGATAAATACACAAACAACGAGAAAAAGATAAATACACAAACAAAGAGAAAAGATAAATACACAAACAAAGAGAAAAATATAAATACACAAACGAAGAGAAAAAGATAAAGACACGAACAAAGAGAAAAAGATAAAGACACAAACAAAGAGAACAAGATAGACACAAAAAAAGAGAAAAGAGAAAGATACAAACAAAGAGAAAAGAGAAAGACAAACAAAGAGAAAAGATAAAGACACAAACAAAGAGGAAAGGATAAAGACACAAAAAAGAGAAAAGGATAAAGACACAAACAAAGAGAAAAGGATAAAGACACAAACAATAGAAAAAGCGAGGCACAAACAAAGAGAAAGGCACAAACAAAGAGAAAAAGAGAAAGAAGCACACACACAGAAAAAGTGAAAGAGAGACACACACAGACAGAAAACAAAAAGAAAGAGACCAGCACACGGAGAAAAAGAGAAAGAGATGCACATAGAAAAGAGAAAGAGACACACAGAGAAAAGTGAGAGAGACACAGAAAAAGAGAAAGAACTACAGAACAAGAGAAACAAAGACCAGCAAAGACCCTATAGTCCGCTCATGGCCAGTCCGCTTACATAAGATGTTAACTACCACATTCTAACGTTAGTGTATCATGCTTTTTTTTGTTTTTTTACCTATTTCAACTCTACGGTACACACTTATCTACATGTCTACCCTTTATATATATATTTTTTTACAGGATTTTATTTTAAATAGCATGTGTACCATTTGGCCTTTTTCTACATGTCTTTTCTAACTATTTCACTTCTACGGTACACACTTATCTACATGTGTACTCTTGACATGCAGGTGCAGCTATCCCTCAAATACACGAACACGCTTCTTCGAACCAGGGGGGGTAGGGGTGATTTGATAGGACAGTACTCTCTTCTCCCGCAGGCTTCGCTTGCTAGTGATGAAAATAATATAGGTATAGGACAGACAGTAAAGGAAAAAGGGAATTCACATTCACCCCATGCAGGGAGACGTCGCTGGCATCTTTTTATTGTTCCTTTCATTTTATTCTCAACTCCTTATTTCGTATGACGTTTTCTTCTATGCTCCTACTACGTTATATTTACACTATTGAAGTACTCATCAAGTCGGTTTTTGAACATATTAACTGACGTGCTTTCTACTACACGGTTGGGCAGGCTACTCCACGTTTGTGTGATTTTAAACGAGAAGTAATTTTGAGCTATAGTAGAGTTAAATCACTTGTTCACTAATTTTAAACAATTTTGGCGTATGTTGGCTCTTTCGTCCATCTCGAACAATAGTCTGTAATCAATATTAGTAAATCCTTTTAAGATTTTGAATATCTCGAAAAGAGAGAGAAAGTCGCACACACATAGAAAAAGAGAAGGACACACACACACACACACGCAGATAGAATAAGAGAGAAAAAGACATGCACACAGAGAAAAGGAGAGATAAAAATACACACACAGAAAAAAGATAGAGAAAGACACATACAGAGAAAAAAAGAGAGACGCACACACAGAAAAAGAGAGAGAAAGAAACACATAAAGAGAAAAGAGAGAGAAAGACACGCACACAGAAAAAGAGAGAGAAAGACACACACAGAAAAAAGAGAGAAAGTTACACACAAAAAGGAAAAGAGAGAAAGACACACACATAGAGAAAGAGAAAGAAAGACACACACACAGAAAGAGAGAGAGAGAAAAAGACACACGCAGGGAGAAAAGGAGAGAGAAAGACACACACGCACATACAAAGAGGAAAAGAGAGAAAGACACACACAGAACTAGAGAGTAAGACACATACAAAAAAGAGAGAGAAAGAGACACACGGAAAAAGAGAGAGAAAGACACACACAAAGAAAAAGAGAGAGAAAGGCACACACACATAAAGAAAAAAGAGAGAGAAAGATATAAACACAAAGAGATAAAGAGAGAGAAAGACACACACGGAAAAAGAGAAAGAAAGACACACACAAAGAAAAAGAGAGAGAAAGGCACGCACACATACAGATAAAAGAGAGAGGAGACAAACACAAAGAGATAAAGAATGAGAAAGACACACACAGAAACAAAGAGAGAGAGAGAGAGAGAGAGAGAGAGAGAGAGAGAGAGAGAGAGCAGTCTTAGGCTTACCTACCGAACGCAGTGGGAAAAAAATGAGAATGACTGAAAAACGTCAAATTTCCTTGTCTGATATTTTCCTCCTGAAACATACCAGGGACTTCCAAAGGTAAGCTACTATTGACGCCCTGAAGCAAACATAAGGCTCATGACTTGTTTTTACACGGCGATTCAATCAATAATATCGCCCTTCTCTTTCCTTATTTCACCCCTTATCGAAGAGTTGCTGTTAACGATCAAGACAAGGAGATGGACTTAGGAAATTTTCTATAAAACTTTATTTTTCTCTGATGTAGTTCATTTTAAACTTATAACTTTGAAGGATAGGGTCCCTCTCATCGATTTAGAGTTCGATCCCTTGAAGTTTTTGATGCAACGGAGTGTCTGATGGTTTGTGTCTATGACCAATCTTTGACCAAAAAGGTACTGTTTAATTTTTAGTCGCGTGTGAGTCTAGTCGTGGGCGACTCTACATCTCACTATGTCGGTCGGTCGTTCGGTCTCTGTTTTGCTTTTTTTTGTTTTTGTAATAACATTGTAACTATTCGGCCGATTATAACGAGATTTGAAACCTTTATGTTGTTTTACATTCTCTTTCGAATCATCACCTACAGAGCCTACACTACCACCACTTACACCACCACCACCTACACCACCACCACCACCTACACCACTACCACTTACACCGCCTACACCGCATACACCAACAACACCTACTCCACCACCTACACCAGTACCAACTACACCACCACAACCTACACCACCATCACTTCCCCCCCTATCACTTACACCACCTACACCTACACCACCACAACCTACACCACCATCACTTACACCACCATCACTTACACCTACACCACCGTCACCTACACCACCGCCACCTATACCACCACTAAGTCCTCCCAAGGTTATGCTGAGAATTCCGAAATTAATATATAATGATGAAACTTACAAATTTTATATTTTTCGATTATCTTTTATTCATAGTCTGTAAATATATTACGCCTCTCTTTGCTATTTATTCATTCGATTATGGGACATTCCTTAAAATAAAAGGTTTATTAAAATACCTACCAGCTCCTCTCCCGATGTTGAGTTGCATATACAATCAGTGTAGAGGTATTTCTTGTACACTTGCTCTAGAATGTATTCATATCCCTAACTAATGCAATCATTTTTTGCAATAGTTCATGAACTGTTTATTGCAATGTAATAAAATTTGGAGAGTTTGAAAAAATGTATTATTAGACCCATCGATAAAATTTTAACTAGTTTAATTGAAAAATAAAAAAAAATAATAACAGGAAAATTCGCAACCAAAAGGTATTCATATGATATAATTTTCGTTAAATTTGGGTTAGTTGTCTTCATGACGTTCTTTAGAACTTACTCACTGAACCTGCCTGTGACCTCGATGACAGCTCCTAGGCGACCTTGGAACCCGCCACAGACCTTCGTCCCTATCTCTTAATTTAGGCCCCTGAAGGTCCAAGTAATCCTGGCCCTCAACTCGCCCTTCGTGTTGCAGCTGGATTTGTTGGTCTTTCATTCCACCAGGACCCACACAAAAAAGTCGAGGAGGATGCAGCCAGGCGAGTTGGAAGGCCAAATACCAGGTGCTGTGTGATCGAAGGAATTCCCTGACAGCTAAGTTTGAGTTTGAGTTTTGTTGCCACATGTAAATTCTCCCTGCAGCTACCCGTTCTATCCTGAGGCCCTCAGGAAAGAATTGGGATGGCACGACGTCACCTTTACTGCTGACGGCACCAAAGACCATGATTGTCGCTGGAAATTTCCTCTGCATGAGCCTGAGCACGTCCTTTGGTGCGACAGCGAGGCAGCTGTTGTTCTGGGAATTAATCTCCTGGTCTTGGCAAAAATTCTTCTCGTCGGAGAAGAACGACAGCATGACCGGCTCCCTCCAACGGTGTTTCAACTTGTTGAACAGCTTCTTGGGGTGCTTGTGTTGCTTTTCATGAATCGTCTTGGACAGAAATTGCTCCTTCATCATCTTGTAAGAAAAGTAGCGAATGTCCTTATGTACCACCAACCTGTTGAGCTTTTCATCCCACCTTTCTCCTTGCAATAGCAAGCATAGAGTTTCTTGGATCATTGTTGATTATCTCTTGGATTTCAGCGACGAATTCCGGCGTTCTGATGACGTCAGATTGTCGACTCTGGGTTTTCCTCTCTGACGTCGCCTTGTAGTCGAGTTCTGAATCTTCTAACTCCTTTCTAACCTTTTCCACCATCCTTATGCTGACGTTGAGGAAGTATGAAATCTCCTTGTTTGTCCTTTCGGTACGGATTCCAAGGGGTAATCCATGCCTCATCAACAAATTGATGGCTTCAAAATTCCTATAGTAAATTGTTCTGCAAAAAAATAAAGGAAAATGGCTATTGTTTTTAAGATGAAAAAGACCGACAATGGAGGTAAAAAAATATGCTTAAAATTAGCTGTTAAAAATTGCCAATGAATACCGTCCGACTCCTGTAATTTGGATTCGTTAGGAATAGTCGGAGACGTTATAACAACCCTTTATTCGGCATTGCAAACTCGACAGTTATATTTTACAAGTTTTAATCATTAAGAAAGCTAGCAAATACGTATGGAATTCAAATCTAAGATGAGCTTTAAGAAGATTGTTGAAGAACTAATTATCCCTAAACCTACAGTGCATTCGCTAATAAGAATGTTAAAGGATTTGGCACAACTGAAAATCTCCCTTATTCGGGTCATCCTAAGAGAAATTCCACTCCGCGCAGTTCTGAGGATCTTTAGATCTGTTAAAAATAATCCAAGGATGAATTAGAATGAAGATGAACATGTTAAGAAGACGTCGATGATAGCTTGAAAACAGCGCCCAATATGTTGCATGAAGAAGAAATTCGTGGATGTCGTCCGAGGAAGACACTTTTATTGAAAAATCTGCAAATGAAAAGCAGTCTGAAGTACGACAACGATCATTCGGAGAAATATTTCAATCAGAAGCATTTATTATAGCTACTCATCCTAAAATAGTATATTATGCCAAAAGCGAGTCTTTACTTATCTCGTAAGCCCACTTTTCCCAAAATAAGTTTAGTGCCCTTTTTTAGATTCAATCTCCAGATGTCACCTGATGTCAGGTATGTTTGGTATAACAGTGGTGAGGCCTGTCTTCACAAAACACTTTCTAAAGCAAAACATGGAGGTGAATCTACTATGTTATGGGGCAGTTTCTGTGGAAAACACGTTGTTACACTTTATCAAATTAACGGAACAATGAATAAAAAATACTACAGACAGATTCTTGAAGATTAACTGAAGAGTGATAATCGAAAAATTTGCCTAGGAAGAAGATGGGTCTTTCAACAAAACCAACCCAAGCACACTGGAAATAGTTTTCTTTCTTGCTGAAGGAAGCCAAAAGTTTTGGAATAGTTATCACAGTCACCAGATCTCTTGATCGAAAATTTATGGCATTAACTGAAGGTCTGTGTCCATGTAAGACATCCTTCAACCCGATGAGCAGGACAAAATTCCATTCAAAGTTTGTTTGAACCGACTCAAAAACTATAATCTATTGGTCATTTAGCAAAAAGGTTATAAATACTATTGACTATTACTTATCAAATTTTATAGAGTATGAATACTTTTTATTGCAAATTGTCGTATAATGTGTCATTATTCTTCTAGTTGTCTATCAATATTCGCCTCAAAGCCACCCAATTTCGTTCTTCTGCAATAAACGGTCCATAAACTAGGGAGAAATATTTGCCTCAAGTAGCGGTAGGAAAACCTTCTGGAGCAAGTGTATAGGAGGAAGAAAATCTATGGTTCGCATGTTTCTGTGCCCGGGGGGGGGGAAGGGGGGCTACCCCCGACGCTAGAGCGTTCTTTCTTCTTGTGACGTTTTTTTTCTTTGTTTTCTCTTGTTGTTGTTGTTGTTGTTTTTAGCCTTGCCTTTTTATCGTTGTTATTTGTTAATTGCATAGTTATTCGTTTTGTTGGTATAGCCTAGTAGTAGGCTTCTGTACTAGTAGGCAGTCGCCAGATGGAAGAAAATCTGCAGAAGGTTTAGGAAGGTTAAGTTGGTTTGTTTAGGTTAAATTAAAATAAGACTTTGTATGGATTTCTTTGCATGCTTTTGTAAAAGAGAGCTACGAATCATTTTACAATATACTCTACAGGGGACAACACTCTTTTTTACAGTGAATTTTACTTTACTGCCTAAGGAGAGGTTGTATGCTATACTCCCTTTCGCGTTATGATTACCAAATGGACCATAATATGAACAGAGGTGCCAATGACCTTCGTGGTTGACATGCCCTTTAAAATGTATAAATAAAATCAATATAAAGAGGGCCATTTAAACTCCCCCCACCCTCTCTTGCTCTGCTTGTACTGCAAGTTAATTGCATTTGAATAAATAACTCAGGGAGGGCATATCCCTCCCTTTGTAGTGAAGAGTTAATTTAAATGTTGAATGCAAAGTAGAACAGATATGGCACACTGATAGTATCCAGTCTTTTAGAAGAACCCCATAGAACAATTTTGGGCAGTACACACCTAAGTAAAAACTCTCCTATATTAACAACATGATTAGAAATGTCGAATTCTATCACCAATTACGCCTGACAATGTCACACTATTAGATGTGAAATTCGTAGCTCTGATATATGAAGAGTTTTGTCTCATCCATCTGTGAATAATCGGGCTCAACGTTTGAATTGTGCATCAGTTGACATTTTGTAAACACCATTACAAATTCTAGGTGGCAAAAGATAGAAATTGAAGGGACTTCGTTTTAATACTGAAGTCTGAACGGCGGGAATCGCCCATTTTCCAAGCTTTATTTATAACCCGTGTCATTAAAGTAAGTTTTTAAGGAAATGTTAGGGGATGGGTAGGATTTGGTAGATAGTTTAGCAACTTTCAAAATTGACATTTGTAGATTATGTAGATTTGAAATCCCCAAAGTTAATGACAATAGCATTTGAAGCATTCACTTACTAAATTCACTTAGTGAGTAACATGAGACAATCAAATTATTAATAAAATGGCCATTCTCTTTTCAAACATGGAAAAAAACCTATGAGCAGGAAGTATGAAGTTGGTATTTACTTTTATTAGTCGCGTGCGAGGTCTAGTCGCGGGCGACTCTACATCTCACTATTTGGTCGGTCGGTCCCCGTTTTGCATTTTTTTTGTAATAACATTGTAACTATTGGGCCGATTCTAACGAAATCTGAAAACCCTTATGTGGTTTTACATTGTCTTTCGAATGATATAATTGCCAAAGTCCTCCCAAGGTTAGCCCAGGAATTATTTTGTTTTGGCAATTACATAATAACTATACGGCTGATTCTAACGAAATTTGAAACCCTTATATTGTTTTACATTCTCTTTTGAGTGATATAATTGCCAAGGTCCTCCCAATATTAATCCGGGAATTATTGAAAGTTTTGAAGGTTGTAAGGTCATAAATCATAATAAGTAAGAGTTCGCGACCTTTTTGTCAGCAGACCTTGTTTTTTTTAATTTGATTAGGTAACTTTTGAAATTTGGTATTTCACACACCTTTTATTCCTACTTGCAACCATAATTACGGTTCCAACGAGCTGTATTTATGAGTCTTTTATTTTCTGTTCATTTCTTTCCGACCCAAACGCATTATTTGCCAGGCTGCATCTCTTTAATGAGCTGTCTTTCTAAAATTATAGAGAACTTCAAAGCAGCCCACAATAACGAACTCGATAAAAGTACGACATGAAATTTTCACTTTTGTTTTCAATTCTTGAATGGTTTCGAGAGATGGGGTGGTGGTGGGTTTTCTTATTACTCTTTAAACTTGAAACGGCCCCTGGCAGGGTTGGTTGGGAAAAACCTATTGACCCTTTTACCCATTTTCTCCCGGGTAAAACTGGGTAAAACTTGGAAAAACATACAAACATAAAATTTAATGTAATTATAATATGAGATCACAGAATGAGCCTCAGTGGTCTTTGTTATATAGGTTCCATAGCGTTATCAACTTGAATTTTTAGTAATATTTAGTCCAAAACTTTGAAATTTTACATTTATTTTCTTCTGTTTTACCTCAGCTACTAATGTTGTATATTTTTTATATTTTATTTTATAATATTTAGTATGCCAAAATATACAGATTTACAGAGAAATCATGATGCTCTTGGTGGACGGTCAAAGAACCCATTGTTGGTCTGAATATGAAGATATTTCTTTCAATAAAGTTCGTTGCAAAAAATGTTTAAGAATGAAAGCAAAAAGAATTGATCGAGTGAAAGACCATCATAAAAAGTGTTCTGTAAACACTTCAGCCCCATCTGTAAACGCCGAAGCTATTAATCCTAACCAAGAAATTAATAAAAGCAGCATTACTCCCATGGATTGTCAATATGCTAATAACTGCACCACCGATGATATAAATGTAACAAATGAAAGCAATGATCAAACATGTTCTACTCGAGAGAAATTGAAAACTCACAACCAGTTTCAACAGCATCTCTCTCAGAAACGTCTGATTCTGATATACTGGCTTCAATCAACCACTCACAAAATCAGTTTTACCCAGTTTTTCCCAGGGAAAAACTTATCCTTTTACCCGGTTTTTCCCAGAGTTTTTCCCGAGCGAGACAAAAGTGGGAAAAACTTACCTTGCCAACCCTGGTCCCTGGTGGTTCAAATAAAACGTGGATGGGGAAGACTTTGAAAATTGTTTTTTATCCGATTGTGTTTGCAGTTGGAATCATTTAACCATGGGATTAGAATGTCTTTGACATAGTGTATTAGGTTAAAACTCTTTGAAGGGGTTTAACGCCCACTTTCCTCCTTACTTGAACGTACTCGTATTTAACTGCAAGAAAGAATAGAAGCAAATGGGGACTGATCTGAAAATAATTGTAATGATTTCAAAATTTGGGGCTTAGGGTGCATTCCAAACCACTAGGAATAAACTTGTGAAAGAGCACAAGTACTCCCTCCCCCCTCCCTCCCGAATTTGAATCGCTCATTAGGTAGCGCGAGACAATGTGAGAGAAAAGACAAATTTCGAATTGATTTTTGCATCATTGTCGTCTCAAAATATTCGATAGTTTGAAAACTTTTGCAATGGTGCCACACAGATGAGTATGCAATTTACTCGGATTTAAATATTTTATATATTTTTCTTTTTATTAAAAACGATACAAATAAAGGTGTGCAGGTTTTCTAAACCAAAGAACGGAAGCCCTTTTTGTCATGCTACCACAAACATCAAGAGGAGTGATGTCAGACATAAGTAGTTTGGCCCGCAACTCTCTAGGCAGTTATGGAATTGGGGCTAGGAACAAATTTGTATTAGCTTAAATTAAAAAGAGTAGGTTGGTTAACGTGACGATCTGGCTTATCGGGCTTTTCGACATGATACAATTTTTTTGGACGACTGGACTAATGATATGATCAAGGGAATCTAGCTTTTGGCAAAACTTACTTTTCTTTAGAAATTTGATATCAGTTTTTAATTTTATTGTTTTTAGATTAAATTTTTAGTTCACGAAATATTAAATTTTAATTTTAATTGTTTAAAATTATCTTTGATAGAAATAAACACCTGGCTCTGAATATCTTCCAGTTATTCATATTTATTTATTTGTCCTAACGAAAGGTTAGTACAAATATATAACAATACCTAGAAGATATTCAAACCTCATTTAATAAAAAGTAAAATTACATAAGTAAATATTTGGTAAACTGGGGATTGAATCTAAAAAAAGGCACTAAACTTATTTTTGGAAAAGTAAGCTTACGAGATGAGTAAAGATGAGTAGCTATAAATGCTTCTGAAGATCCCTCCCCGCAGGAGTTGATGCAAACAGACTACAACCGACCAACAAACATGACGTAAATGTTATCTTAGAGGTATTGTTTAGAACAATAGACTATCTAGATTGATTCGATAATGCGTTCGTAACATTAATTCCAAGAACAATATTATTACTTGTTTTTAGGCCAATATTATAAGTTTCGAAGGGATTTAACGCTCTCTTTCATCCGTAGCCGGTTCTATCGAAGCATATGAACAAATGAATCGAGAACAGAGAAATGAAATAAAGTAGATAGAAAACAGTAGAAGTAAAATTTAAAGTAAAAGAACTTTTACAGCTTATCTCATCAATCCTCAATGCTGGAGTGGCAGGAAGGGCACATCTAAGGTCTCTAGGAACGAAGATGTACAAAGAATACAAATACTTGTACGAATTTGGACCTACTTGAGAGGAATGTTTGAACTAAACCTCTTTCTAAGAGTCAGATTTCTTGATAAGAATTCCAAAGAACACGTTTGGGCAATACAAACCTCAGTAAAAACTCCTCTTAAACACCAACTTGATCAGAAATGTTGAATTGTTTCGCCCATTACAACCACGATCAACAATGTCACAACCAACATTTCAGAGCTCATTAAATCTATGCTTAAAAATGTTTCAATTTTCAAAGCGATTACAGGAAAGTTACAAAATCGATAAAGAAAATCTTTAGGTCTATTTAGTTCTTGTATGTTTCAGTATTGTCTAGAAAAAGGGTTTGATGTTTTTTTTATAGTTCTTCAAGGCTTTACACTATTCGAGACTTCATCTCGGGTTAGGTTTGATGATGTGGTGTCTGTCAAGGAGTGTCCGATTTGTGGTAGGACCACTTCGTTATTTCCTTGATCGAGATCGGGGATTTAAGAAAAAAATAGTATAAAAAAACTCTTTACTTGATTTCTGTAGGAGAGTTTTGGGGAAGGGAAAATAGGTAGCTCAAAGATAAGATAGGACAAGAAAGTGGGGGGAGGGTAGTTGCGGTAAGAAAGGGGAGAGTTGCGGTATTCTAAAGTAGTTGTATGTATTAGGGAAGCTTCTGGAACTTGGAACACTAAGCCCACTGTTTGGCCTCTTCAGGAAACCCCCGGCGAGTACGCTCTTACTGTCCGAAGTAGGATTCGGTAACTAGTTAACATTTAATTAGAAAAGCAGCGAATGTAGTCGCGGTCAGGGAGAGTTCTGGCGATCTTATTCTGACCTAAAGGGGGACAGCGGAAAACTATACTATTACGGCTTCCCAAAGGGAGGAGGGAGCTAAATGGCTCTATGATGTTTCGCAAGTAACACAGGGAAGGAGGCGGAAAAGAGACACCAGGAAGAAGGTGGCGTTGAATCAAGATTAAGATTCGTTACTCTTTAAACTCGAGCTCAACCTTCAGACAAGGGCTAACTAAAAAGTAAATGAAGGAGTTTATGACGTCTTTTATTGACGGTGTCCCTTAAACGATCATGATCGATTGCAACAACCAATTCGAATCACAACAATGACAAGGGTTCATTTCAATCATTGATGCGTTTCGCTTAAATACTACGAGCTAGCGAGAACAAATTAATTGCCAAATCGAACGTATCTATCGGCAGATCAACACTAGCCTATGATCCACGGGTCCAAATGTTACGTAGATGAATAAGCTGCTGCTGATTCTGCTGGGGATTTGTTCTTTTTTTGAAAGAGGATTTGTCCGGAATGGCTGCGGAACTAGTTTAGGGTACGCAGCTTTGTCTTCCCCGTCGTTTCCTTTGATCGACCTCCATCCTCTCTCGATTTTGCTATATATGTACACAACTTGGTACGGGCGATGGCTGATGTTCGCGCTACTGTTAATCGAAGCTGCTTTGGTACCAAAGGAATTGACATTCTGTTCGCATCTCTTCGTTGAGACATAGCCCGCCCTCCATTACAGCTAATGTATGACGGATAATATTTCGTTATTTCTAGAAGATTGAAATTCTTAGTGCTACAGAGTGGCACCAAGCAATTTACTGTCTTTTTAGATTGCCTGAAATCTGCTTTCATTGACGCTGCTCACCCTAAGCAGCTCCGGTCTCTGGCTCATTCTGCTTCAACTATTATTAATGTTGCAGAGATCCCCAATGAAAACCATTTCTTAATTCATTCACTCGCTCTCATTTGCTTAACGCACTCATGCTTCTAAAATGTTTCCGCTGCATCCTCTTTTGCAGTAACATTTATCAGCGATAGGCAGTAAGGAGCAAGAGTCGTACTTGTTGGTAGACTCTTATTCGGTGAATCAAATCCAGAACACTTCTACCTGCCTCATCAAACGCCAGTTCGAGAGAGCGGCATAAACGCCTTATATTCGGCCACAAAAATATTTGCGCGTGCCAGCGTCCCTTTCTTCGTCAATAGGCACGGCCTGTGTATCGTGTCCCCAAGGCCATATTGAGCCAAAGGGTATTTATTGTTACACGTTCTGGTAGTATGCGGGGGAACCCAATCATTTTCTGGACTAATTTTATTTACCTACATATATTATTTTAAGGGTTGAGCGGATCTTTTTCTTTTTGAAGGAGTGCGCACTTTTTGGGGAGGAGTGATGTATAGTGAGTGGTCTGCCACTCCATAAATTATTCTTCTTACCATTATTCATCAGCAAACATATATATATATATATATATATATATATATATATATATATATATATATATATATATATATATATATATATATGCAAATTTTGTTGAAGACCATGTTGTATTTCGCCTTAGTTAATTTCCTTGGGCAACTTTCTATTCTTTGTCTTTTTTATTGCATCTTGTAGATGGTAGATTACTTGTCCTATGTTCATCTTTCTTTTAAATGAATGAGTTTGGTAAAAAACAATTTAAATTGCTGAGCTTTCGATCTTATTCGATCATCTTCGGAGCGTTTGGATATATTCTTTCCTCTTTTACCAATGAATGTGGAGTCGGAATCAGAGTGAATGAGAGTAAACCATATTTAGGTGGTATTTATTCCGCCTAGTTGATCATAAAGCATAGCTTTATTTCCCTCTTTTCTTTTACGAGGGGCGGTCAATAAGTTTAAAGAATCGGTAGGGCAAAACAGAGGAAGAGGGATGGCTGTTTGTGGGGGTGTTAGGAAAAGTTATGACAAATCAGGACCTGCAGCCGCATGCTCCTGCCTCGTCTATTAAGAAGCAGTAGCTGATCGCAGATCGTCAGTCACAAATTTTTCAACAATGGAGAAAGTTGAGCAACGCGCACTGATCAAATTTTTGACCAAGGAAGGCAAGAATGCAAAAGAGATCCATGAACGCATGTTTGCAGTGTACACCGACACCGCCCCTTTCTATGCAACCATTGCTCGCTGGAATAGGGAGTTCCGCCATGGTCGTGAGTCCCTTGAAGATGACCCCCGTCCAGGACGCCCGTCAGACGTGACCAACGAGGACAATGTGGCCCGCGTGGAGAGAATGATCCTCGAAAATCGACGGGTGAAGGTCGAAGAAATCGAGCGAGAACTTGGAATATCACATGGAAGTGTTATCAACATCATCCACGACAATTTGGCCATGACCAAGGTCTCTGCCCGTTGGGCCCAGAGAAACCTCACGCCCCATCATCGACTTCAACATCGTCAAAGTTCGGAGGAGCTGCTGCTTCTGTACAACCAAAGTCCGGCGGGATTCGAGTCACGCCTAGTGACAAGTGATGAAACGTGGTTCCATCACTGGGATCTCGAGACCAAGCTCGAAAGCATGGCCTGGAAACACAGGGGCTCTCCGACCTCCATCAAAGTTCCGGGCCCAACCTTCAGCTGGGAAGATCAGAGCCACCAACTTCTGGGATTCTGAGGGAGTGTTGATGGTGGACTATGTGCCTTGTGGAAGGATCATCACAGGCCAATATTACGGCGAGGAACTGGCTGGGTTGAAGAAGTGCATCCGTCAGAAGCGGCGCGGCCAGTTGACACGCGGTGTCCTGCTCTTCCACGACAATGCCCCTGTCTACAAGGCCATAGTTGCACAAGCTGCCCTGCGCGAGTGCAGATTCGAGGAGCTCAACCATTTCGCTACAGTGCAGATCTGGCCCCTAGCGACTACTTTTTATTCCGCCAGCTAAAGGCTGCACTGCGTGGACGCCGGTTTGGGGACGATGAAGATGTCCAGCTCGCCGTCCAGGAGTGGATTGAACAGCAGTCGGGAGATTTCTGGTGGTCGGGAATTCGAACGAAGCCTCAGGGACAAGTGGCGCAAGTGCATTGAAGTCGAGGGTAGTTATATTGAAAAATAATAGAACACTTTTCTTCCTATCTTGTTTCCTTATATCCGAATTGCAAAACTTATTGACCGTCCCTCGTAATTATGGTGTTATCAACTAGAATATCTCTCGTTAGATTGATGTTATGTGCGCTCTCCATCTGATTTTTAGGCCCTCCGATTTGCAGATGCATCGTTAAACGTCTCGAAAGTGTGGTAGTTGTCATGCCAATATATTTAAAGTTATTATAAAGCTTGCAGTCTTTATTGGGGCAGGTGAACTCGTAAACTATGTTGGTTGACTTGAGATTCGAGGAGTTTTGGCAGCTGTTGTTTTTCATAAGGAGATTGTTGGCTTTTGTTGTTTTATAGTAAATAATCAGTTGAATTTTATCCATTTGATTCTTGACCTTGATGTTACGGTTAATTATCTCCTTGATGTTTTTTCATCTATTTAATAGGCCGTGGACATCTGATTTCTGTAGTGCAGTTTGATGTTGTTTACTGTGCCCTGATTACTTTCCGTTGTATCCGTATCTTTGAAGCGATTATTTAAAATTGATTGGAGTTGTTTGTCAATCATGCTGTTTGGGAAACCGTCGTTCACGAGTGTTTGTTTTACACGTGAGATCTTATGGTTGAAAAGTTCCCACGTAGAGCAGCATTTATATGCTTGGCGGATGGATGAGCCGATTACACTTATTTTATATTTTTCAGGACATTCGCTATCCACATTCAGGCATCTTTCCATGTCCATACTTTTTCTATATACTTTTGTGATATAGCTACCATTGATGTTTTGAACTTCAACGCCCAAAAAAGAGGGGTTATTTTATTGCCCGTGTTCAATTCATAAGTGAATTTTAACACGGAGTTCTCCTCAAATTGATGTTTGATGTTTATCGGATGTTCTTCGTTTTGGACGTTGATGTAGATGTTGTCTACGTATCGGCAATATGTGTGTGGCTTTCAAGGGCTCCAATTGAAAGGCTATATTGGTGGTGCAGCTTTACGATCAGCTCACGGACAGAGAGAGAAGTGTGACAGATATTTTTATTCACTTTAACTCGACGGCAACTAGTAAGAGAATGTCTTAACGTACACGATATTGAACTAAAGTTAGTTGCTATGTAAACAATGACTGTTCTCCTCACAAGAAACAGCGTCTGGGTCATTTGGAACACGAATCTTTCTAGTCAACTGCTTATCTCTCGATAACTTTAGTTTAATTTATCTAAATTGCATGACCTTTACTCATTGGTACTTTATACCTGTAGGACACGATTTCGGAAACTTTGGATTTCCTCTGGCAAACAGTTGGGAAGATGGTATGAAATAGAGGTGTTCTGATCTTTTTGGATGGTACTTAATGTCCTTGATCACGATTACCAGATTATACTACTCCCAAATTCTTTCGGAGCGTTTCCTCAGATTCACTTCTACCATCGCAGGCGTAGAAAAATCATGCTGTGACAGCAATTCATTATACACTTGTGCATTCCATCGCAGTTTTCCCGAAGCCACCCATAATTAGGATAACGCCAAATGTCATTTTAGAGCGATTCATTCCTGGGCACAAGGCCCAAAGCATGCTCCCCCCCTTCCCTAATTCACATCTATCATATACAATATCATCCACTCATCTTCAGTCAGCCCTTTCTCTCTTAAATACTCGTTCACATAATCAACCCATCTTTTACGCAGCCTACCAACCCTTCTTACACCCTGTCACTCGATCTCGTCTATTCTCTTCGCAACTCTTATTTCCATCCAATCTTCTTAACTGCCCACACCACCTCAGAATACACACAGATACAGCCTAGTTCATACTCTTTTTCATACCATATCTCTTACCCAGCCCTTCCTCATTATACCCTTTGTACCCCAAGATCACACGGTGCCATCTGGTGGCTTGTCTGGCCACCTGTCCCCAACGCCCTATGTTTCCCCTCTCGGCCCTAATGGTTGCAGGAGGATTTGTAATTGTATCTTCCACGCATTTTCACTTTGTCTATCTCCACCAACTTCTTTACAGATCTCTCCTAACAAACATTCTGCGTGATATAGCCTCGCTGTTATTGCGAGTTGAATTAGAGGACAAAAAAATATTTCTTCTCGAATTGTCCATTTGCACTGCAAACATTAGAAATCTTTTTTTTCTACTTCCATACCATTCTCACTCCAATGCACCAACGTTGGCACCAGCATAACCTTATTCAGCTTCCTGGCACAATTCACACTCACCCCCTTAGCATTCATTATGCCCTGATCCCCCTCCCCCCTAAGACTTTCATTCCATTTAAAACCCTTCGCTTTCAATCTAGTTCATCTCTGCCACAAATATTCCAAATGCATTCCGAATACTTAAAACATCGCACATGTTCAAGGGTAACACCAGACTATATTACACATAACCTCACCCCCAAATACCATACTTTACCCACTTCTGATTTTATTTTTATCTCCCTCCTCACTCACACCCTGTAAAAGGCCTCTATCAACATCTACTAATACCTTTCATTCTCAGCCACTAACACTAACATTGAATATATCCCTCACCATTCCCTACAAGAGCGACACACCTTCCCGGCAGTAATGGACCCCCGCCTCCGAAGGTTTCTAAGGTATCTAAGTTTCGAGGCAGAGAGAAGAAAAGACTCGCATGGCGAGCCCGATGAGTCCTCGAAGGTGACAGCACCTTCAGCTCATTGTCTGGCCAAAAACGCCTAAAGTTCTGCATCAAGGAAGCGTACGGCCATTCCCGTGAGGGTCTTCCCTTCGAAGAGGGACCCGGCATCTCATCCGATCTAGGCCTGTCGGGCATATTTCTTAAATGGAATTGCTGCTGACTCCGGGCCAACTGGGAGGAGCTGCAGAAGGTCGTCTCCTCCCGTTTTTCCTTGATGTCTCCGTTTTTCTCTTCGCTTTAGACACCTTTCAGGCAGTAGTTGGGCAGCTGCACGTGGATAGGAGGTATACTGTTATTTCTGCGTACATTCCACCGTCAGCCGGGGACTTCCACCCCGTCGTGGCACGATTGCAAAGGGCCTTTCTCTTGCTTGGAGACTTGAACGGGAGACACCCCATCTTGGGAGACTACTCAATCAATCCTAGGGGTAAGGTTCTTGTCGACCTAATCGGTGAAATGGAGATAGGTGTCGTTAATGTGAATGAGTTTACGAATCACTGCTAGAGAACCGCTTCATTTTCCTGTCTTGATCTATCTTTGTGCTCTCCGGATACGCAGCCTGATTTGGGGTGGGGGTAGTCGATGACCTCCATGGAAGTGATCACTTTCCATCCAAATATCATTTTCTTGGCCACTGCCGCCTGAGAACCCGCCCTGGTGGTGCTTGGCGCGGTGGTCTGTATTTCAGGAAATGACTGATTTCTCTGTCTCAGTCGAGGAGTTTACATATGTAGATGAGGCAGTTGAGTTCTTCTGCGGCATGCTCATCGCCGTGGGCCTACGACTATTCCTAGAACGTCTGGCCGTTTTGAACGCCGACCGATTCCGTGGTGGTCAGCCGGGTTTGAGGCAACCCTCAAACAGAAGCGCATTACTTACATGCGCTATAAGCGTCGTTAGAACGATTTAACTGTCGGCGAATTTCGTCGAGCAAGGGCTATTTTCCGGTATGTTTCGAATCACGCCCACTGCTCTTCTTTAGCAGAGGCGTAGATGCGAGTCAAAAGGATTCTGGGTAAATTCTCGCACGACTCCCCTCCCGTTCTCCAGGGGAATGGGACGCAATCTCATACCCCACGTCCGTGGCGAAATCCTTAGTGACCACTTTCTCTGCATTCTCTAGCCGGGATGATGCTCCACCAGCATTTAATGCGCAACGTGATGTCGCAGAAGGCCGCTGACTGGAATTTACCTATAGAGGCGGAGAACTCTTCAACGACAGGTTTACTTTGAGTGAATGGCGTTACACTTTCGCTTCGTGGCGGACAACGCCCCTCATCCGGACGATGTCCCGTACACCATGCTTCGACACCTGGGTAAGCGAGGCATGGCCTTTCTCTTAGATTTGTTCAACAGGATCTGGGTAGAAGGTATCCCCCCAGACCCTTTGGCGAATCCCTACTGTGTTCACTTTTCGCAAACCGGGGATAGATCATGCTACCTCGGCCGGTTTCAGCCCTGTCTCTCTAACCTCCTTCGTGCGCAAGTTGGTAAATGTTAGATCAACCTTTTTTTTCTGGATGTGGAGGCAACCTGCTTCTGCACAGTGTGGCTTCCGCAAGTACCACTCCACGTCGGATGTTCTGCTCCGACTGGAAAATGCCGTCGGCGAGGCGTTCTCTCGTAGACACCACTACGCCACGGTGTATTTTGATCTAGAGAAGGCCTATGATATCACATGGCGATACGGTATTATGGAGATTCTCCACAAGATGGGGGCAAGGGGACGCTTCCCAATATTTATATCTGAAGTTTTGCGCGATAGTCGATTCCGCGTACGGGGGGGGGGAGGGGCTCTCCAGCCCATTGGAGCAGGAAAAGGTTGTCCTGCAGGAAGTGTCCTCAGTGTCACACTCTTTGCCCTGAGCATCAACGACATCACTCGGTGCTGCCGGAAGATATTTCTCGCTACGCTCTACGTGGACGACCTTTCGATCTCTTTTGGCGCGGCCCAAATGCAAACTCTGGAGCGTCCACTCCAGCGGGCATTGAACCGTGTCTCTCGTTATGCCGAAGCCCACAGGTTTCGGTTTTTCTTTGATAAGACTAAGGTGGTGCACTTCTACCGTCTCTCACGGCTCCATCCTGACCAAGACTTGTTTCTAAATAGGGTTCACCTAGAAGTGGTGGACTCACACCGTTTCCTTGTTCTTGTATTTGATCGACGCCTCACCTGGGAGGCTTATATTAGCACTTTAGGGTCTTTTGTAGCCACACTATAGATATTATTCGCTCCGTGTTATTCAGTGCTTGGGGCGCTGATAGGGCTACTGCCTTACTTTTTTATCTATCCTTTGTTTGTTCGAATCTCGATTACGGATGCGATTTTTAGGCATCCGAAGCCGAGCATGTATTGCGGAAGGTGAACTCGATCCACCACACCGGTCTTCACCTGACGATCGGTGCCTTCCGCACGTCCCTCATTGAGTGCCTACTTATCGTGGTTAGGGATATGCCACTCGCTCTGTGACATACACAGTGTATCATTCGCCTGTCTCACGAGCCCGGCTCTCCTTCAGTCGCCAACAGCTCTCACCACTATATCCGCAGCTGATTTCGACGGTGCTCCTTCCGCCAAGAGACGCCAGTCATAGCCTAAAGGGTTTAGGGCTAGGAAAATCCTTCGAGGGCTATGTATAGCTCTCGGGCCGGTGTTGGCCCTGATTCTGCCCAGGATGACACCTTTTGACAATTTGGTGCCACCCACGCCTTTGCTCCCAAAGATTCTACAGCGCCGGGAGTATTGCCTTCGACCTTTTTAGAGCACACTTCGTGTCACGCTGGAACCGTGCCAGTGTATACAGATGTCTCTAAGTCCCAAGAGGGGGTCGGTTTCCATGCCTTATCCCCTCTGTTTGAAGTCAGCGGGGCTCTGCCAGGCGCTGCGTCTGTCTTCATGGCCGAGCTGGTTGAAATACACTGCTTGCTACAAGAGATAACGCGCCGTGCCCGGCTCGGAGACCGGATTATGATTTATAGCGACTCACAAAGCGCCCTGAGTGCTCTCGGGGCATTGGAATCTCCGCATCCTCTGGTTTGCGATATCTATGACGCCAGGGTTTTGGCGAACCAGGCGGATGTCGAGGTTATTTTCTGATGCGTTCCTGGATATGTAGGAATTGCGGGGAATGAGCGCACCGATGATGGCGCCAAAGAGTCCGCGAGGACTGGGCGATCAGATCCAGCCTTTTGCTGTTCCTCACATCGATTACATGACAGGAATACGGGCTGCCCTCCGAGTGGCTTGGCAAAGAGAATGGCAGACGGTTGAGGGCAACTTAAGGGGATACCACATTCATTTTTTCTACTTTTTACTACGTTAGATTATCACATATGAAAGTAAAGCTCATTAAAAGCCCTTTTATTCCTGCCAAAATCATAATAACCTACGGCGCCCTTTTTTGGATACAGGAGTGCCTTTCAGAACCCCCCCCACCTTGAAACCTGATATCATATAAATGGCTATAGAATTACTAAAAATTAAGCAAGTAAACTCAATTCACGAGCAAAATATGCATATATGATTTAGTTATCATTTCAAATCAGTTTTCTTTAGTTTTTTTACCAGGAGTATGGCGAATTTTGCCCTAGTAAGCAGTTGCCAGATGGGCTCTCAAATTAAAAAAACAAAAACAAACCCTTCCTGGCCCTAACAATTATAGACTAGGTTGAGAATACCGGGTTCCATTCCTTCTAGATACATTCATTTTGCCATTTTCCGCCATTTTATTTACACAAGCGTCTTCTCCACTATTTTCTTCGCTGATGGCAAATTTTGTAGGCTATTGGCCAACCAGCTTTCGTCCATTCATCCCTACTCGGGGTGGTGGGAGGGTCTGGTCCAAAAAACTGAAAATATTTTTCTCTCCACTTCACGAAAGGGAATTACACGTAAAATTTCGTCTATCTCATCATTTAGGGGTTGCCCCACTTTTACTTGATAAGGTTGGTCTTTGAGGGTGTTGGATTAAAAGTGAAGCGACCTCTAAATATTATTGTATTCTGAGGAATGCAACACGAAAAAAAGCAGTGGTGTGGAGAAAGGATCAGTGCCCTTGAAATTTTACCCCGGTTTTTTGGACCACCCTACATGCCTTTCTTTTGTTCTACAAGGTGGCTACTTAACATAGCCTTTCCCGCTGGGCGTTTTCCAGTGTAAATAACGTTGTACTGTTGAAGCTTGTACGTCTAAGCCGCGTACTGCAAGATTTGCTTGTAAATCATTTGATGTTGTCTTAGTGTTGTTTCTATGATAACTTCATCATAGACCGAACATCTCTACGGCTCGGTTTCTTTGATTGCCATTCACGTGGACGATTCACTGCGATATCATTAGATTTATACTGCAAAATAATGTTCCTTAGAGAAAAAATTGAAATCTTCACAATTGAGGAAAATTTTCTATATCCGTGACCACCTTGTTTTTTTTTGGGGGGGGGGCAGATTCTGAATGCTCAGCGGTCTTCGCCATTGCACTCGGGAAAATGTTTGCTCGTTGAAGGCATGACCACGATCGACAATTCTCGCATGTAAACTAGCAGCTAACCTATCCTTCTAGAACGTAATAGTTTACTTTCGAATCGTTCTAAAAAGTTCGGGAGTGTCGGTCTATATGAAAAGATGCGTGTAATGATTGAAACACAAAAGCTATCTATAAAAAGTTCTCGCTACAATATAACCACGAAAACGGATTCGAACTTGAATATACAAATGGGTCCCTCCATTAAACACCGCGTTTAACGTTGCCAACACATGCGCGCGCATCTGTATATGTGATGTGAGAAAGAGGGGAGGGGTAGTTTATATGTTTAAACCAGGGAGATTGTAGATAATTGTTGTGTGTGTGAAAAACGTGAAAGAGAATGAGTTTGTGAAGGATAGAGTGAATGGGGTACGATAAGGATGATAGGGGGAAAGAGGGGAATCCATTTCGAGATTTGTTGCATGGATGTGTAACCAAAAGTGAAAGTTATTTGATCAGAAAATAAGTGTGATCATGCCATAGAGCAAATTGTAAAGCCAATTTAAGGAAGTAATACGAGTAGTGTAAGAGCTGTGTGGGTGTGCTAGAATTCTAAGGAAAAAGCAAAACGCTGAATATCGGAATGACTGGGTGAGACGTACAGTGGAAAGCAAAGAGGAAGTGTTCTAGCAAAAGCTTAATAGCACAAATGAAACTCAGAAAGAGATGCGCGTGAATACTAGGAGGAAAAAAGAAAAGTGAAACGAATGATTGACCAGAGTAAGAAAGCAGTAAACGAAGCATTTGGATGGAAAATGAATGAAGATCAGGATGAAAATAGGAAGTTAATCTGGAAGGAAGCGGGAAACAAAGACAAGAATAGTTATGAGAATATCAAAGATAAGAATGATAAGGGACTCGTGACCAAATAGGTAAAAAAATTCAGATGGCGAGTATACTTTGAGAAGTGTGTAATATAGGCAGGAAAGATGATTGGTTTCATGGGTGTAAACCATGAGCTCTAACAGTATTGAAGAGCAATGAGTAGCCACCTTCATGCTGACTTGGGCGCGCCCTGGGGGAGCCTCCTCACCCATGCCAAGCAACTAGCTATATCTAATAGACCAATCTAAAAGAACTGTAGCATCTGGCTATTTTAACCTTCACTTTTGTCAACGCAGTACAAGGGATCGTTTTCGCCCACCCGTGGGGGCAAGCTGTACTTTTACAATAGTATGGTCGACTGTGTACATTGCAATTTTACCTTACGAAGGTATTAAGGAGAAATTTACAAGAGTTTGTTATTGCCTTAAAAGGGACAACACTGTGAAGGAGGCTGGAATAGATATAATCGCAGAGATGCCCCAAAAGCTAAATTAGATAAAATACTATTGTTAGATGCGACAAAAATCGAAATTTGGTATAAATGACAGATGCGACCGTTAATTATGAAAACTTTCAGTGCATTCTTGAAACTGTGAAACGATCGGCAAGGAAACTGGGACTTTGAAGGCATTCCACCTTTCAACGAGACAATCTCAAACATAACCGGAGCACCACGACATTACTGTACATAAATGACCTCAAAGTCCAGAATTGAAACACAATCGAATATCTGAAGAAGAAGCTGAAGAAGGCTGTGCACAGAGAGATCGTAGCAACATTGTTGAATTTGAAAAGATTGCCGAATAATGGAATAAAATCCATATAAAAGCGTGCCCGAATTTTGTACACTTATAAGAAACGAGACACCTTATGGCTGTGATTGATCCAAAAGCAAGTCATACCAGATATTATTTTCACGTTGCCATTATTCCTTTCCTGTTTTCCTAGAGAAATCTTGGTCATCGTTATAAGTTTTTATTTTACCATTTTGTATTGAAATGTAGTCGCAATGGAGTAGGAAGCTAATGAAAGAGCTATGAATTATGCAAGTGAAGTCTAAACCTGAAAATATGTAGTTATAACTGAAATTTTGTACCAATCATATCGTAAATATTTAAGAAACAAAGAGCAAAGGATAATTCAATGGCTAAGACGTCAAACAAAATGGGTTCCATCGTTGTTCTCGTCAAACTAGATGAAATCACCGAAAGATGACTCGAAGGAGTCTGACTCAAGAGTAAAAAAAATGATCCGCGGAATCATCAGGTTCTTTCAATAATACTAATTGGGTGGTAAAAGGGCAGTGGTAATAGCAGTACCATAACCTACCACAGAGGACTTTAAAAACCAAAGAATAAAATTCAGGGTAACTTTTTTTTTCTCCAAGTGACTACAGGACACGAGATATGAGACAAAATGCTGGTGGGCTTTGCGCTCGATGAGGAGTACGAGAGGGGGCGGATAATTTTAGTGGCAGTGATGCACGTCGATCCCATGTTGCGGATTAAGTGACAACGCACCGTCCATCCTACCAGGATTCTAAGCCATTGTCAGGACCTTAAACCCATCCCGCTTTGAAAACTAAAGAAATTGTCCAGCTTAGAGGTTGTGCAAGGTAGAATTAAATTCCTCACATAGAAGAGCTCAGGTAGCCACAACAAATTCCCCCCGCCCCCCCTCCCCACACACACAAACTTGACCCAAGATCACAAATAAAATGCAAAGGGATTATAAATATTTTTTACTTACAAAAATATAAAAAAAAAAATATATACAGAAATACAAAATTAGAAGCATCTAATTCATTGCAAATACTCAATGGAACACTGAATCTTCAGTTAGAATCACACTCGAATACTTTTTTGTCTACCCAAAGCACTTTTCACACTTTTACACACTTACCTTAACTTAACCACTTTCTTTGTAATCTTATTTGCAATAATTTGGAGGAATATTCCGTTAATTTTGGGGGTTTTTTTTAAATAAAAAACATAAGGTAACATTTTACGTTAAAACTAATGGAGTTGTTAACCAATTTAAGACATTCTAAAATTGGAAAATAGAATGTAATATTAGCATGTTCTTCCTTATAAAGGAAGGTAGGCAAATTATATGACTAGATATAATTTATGAATTAGAGAACGACGAGTGGAAGTTTCATGTACATTGAAGAAGTTCTTGGAGAACGAACGGAAGCGTTTACCTCTTCCCCTGAGAACGAAGGCCACGAGTGACTGAAAGCCAACAACGGACATTCAAGAGCTCGGTTTATTCTCGCCGTTCTGCTGAATGATGAGTTTATTCTTTTGTCGGGTCACTTTGGTGGTGTTCGAGCCACCTAGTGATGGCATGGCAAAGCGCCGCCCCCGACGGGGAAAGACCTGCGGGGTTACGGGGGGAGACGGGTCGCTAGGATGAGGAAGGAAGGTTCTCATAGGATCCCGGTCGGAGCGATAATTTTTCACCCCGGATGGACCTGCGATGAAAAATCAAAATGTAACGTGCGATTTCAAGTTAACGAGGGATCGCTTCGGCGATTAGATGCTGATACATGGGGAAGTTTGAGGATAGAATAGAATGCTAAGGAATTTTTTGAGGAAGGGGGGGCTCAATACAATAGGCAAACATTCGGAGTTAGATTGATATCGTATGGCTAACCGAAAATCCGACGGATCAGTAGAAAAGCTTTACCTGGAATGTTTTCAAAATCCCGGATTTGCCTCGTTTGACCCTGGTGCAAATACTCCTTGAGTTTGTCCTTAAGCTCGCGACTGAGTTTCTTGTAGTAGTAGACTTGCTGCTCCATCTCATACAGCTTCATTTCCTGAACTCCGTGTCCTGAAGGATATATCAAATTCAAGATTAAGATGACAAAGTTTCCAATAAAAGTGGAGTAATTAAATGCTGGGTTCATTGATGGTGGGGAGCCTAAGACCTGTGAGAGAACAAGAAAACTAACCATTGATCCTTTAACAGTTTGATTTCATTTAGACAATGAAGTGAAAACTAATTAGAAAAACAAAAACAATACGCACAAAAAAGTGTCGGGGTGGGGGAGGGAGGGCACTTCCTCTTGACACACAAAAAGCCAAATAGTCCAGTCTGGAGTACACGTCCAGAGTACAAGTGATATCAACCCTTCTCGTCCCGGTACCGGTAACGTGCGCAAAGAAACTACTAATTGGGAGACAACAAGAAAGGGCCAAACAGTCTGGGGACCACGACGTCGTCGCAGTAAGGTGGAAGGGAGCGCTTCATCAAATGGCGGTGCTTCTTGTGAGTGTACCCAATTCGAAGACGACAGAAAGAGACCTGAAGCCGCCGAGACAAGGGGGGTGGCGGTGGAGGAAAGTAGGTCTACTGAAACAGTCGCGGTCTGATGTCACACAACTTTAAATCGCCATCTTCTTTGCCAGGCAGACGGGAGGACTACACAGATTCTTGTCATGTAGTTACGGTGAGGAAGAGCGAAAGGGTCGGTTTTGGCCCAATAACCCTCGCCCTGCGTGTAATGGATTGACCACCTCCCTGAGGCCGTACTGCTTATGGTAGGTGGTACGTCTAGAAGGCAAGGCAATGCTTTTTAATCTAGCCCTCCTTTAGGGAGGGATACAAACATTTGTAGAGTGGTCAGTCATTTCCAAGTAGATCTGACACGACCACCCCACCCCAGCGCCAGGTTAAGTTGCAATTGAAATTCCACTTCTTAGCTGTCTCATAGACCACTGGCACAGGGAGGGTTAGTATAAAATTACAACAGCCTCCATCCACTCTAAACTGGGCTTTCAGAAGGCACCACCCAACTTTATTGTGGCAACGTTGACGGGGACCTACAGCACAGGCTGTAGGAGCAAAGCCTTTCTCCTTTTATCTCACAAGGGAGGTCGGCTACTCCTGTGGAGCAATAAACAACAACAATTCCCTACAATCCATAATACATCTCTAGGTACTCGGCATTCTCGCTGCAACCGTGGCATCACGGATAACGCGAATCAGTGTGTGTGGAGATTTCAATGCCCAGAGCACTCAGGGCGCTTTGTGGGTTGCTAATGATCATAATTCGGTCTCCGAATCGGGCACGGCGCGCGCTATCTCCCGGAACGGTGTATTGCAACCAGTTTGACCGCGAAGATATACGCAGCGCCTGATAGCCCCGCTGACTTCGAACAGAGGGGGATGCGTGTCGGAAGACGACCACCTCTTAGGACTTGGGAGTCATCCGTATACACGAAGTGCGCTCCAAAAGGTCGAACGCAATACTCATGGGGTTGTGGAATCTTTGGGAGCAGAGGCATGGCAACAAATAGTCAAAGGTGGTACCGTGTAGGGTGGCATCTTGGGCAGAACCAGAGGCGCCGAGCTCTAAATACGGCATAGTCACAGTCGAGATCGGTTGCAGATGCGATGAGAGCAGTTAGCGACTGAAGAAAACGCTGAAGCCACGTGTACAAGCGCATAGTGCACGGCGCAAAATAAGAGTCATTTCTTCAGCAAGCTCTCAATAAGCGACGTGCAGGAAAGCACAGGTCACCAGGCGGAGACCCGGTGCGATGGATCGCGTCCATCTTCCGTAATTCAGGGTCGGCTGCGGATGCATAAAACTCACATCCGTAGTCAGGCTTAGATCAGCACCTCAAGTGCTGAACGTCACGGAATGAAGAATGTCCATGGCGCGGATACGAAACCATAAGGCTTCGAATATGGGTCTCCCGGGTGAGACGTCAATCGAAACCAAGAGCAAGGAAACGGTGAGAGTCCACCACTTCCTGGTTGTGGGTAAGCTGCGCATGTCGACAGAAGTGCACTACCTTAGTCTTGGCCAAGAGATGCAGTTAAATGCCTCTGGAGTCAACGCTCCAGCTGGCATAAAGGGCTGTAGATCGTTAGAGTATAACTGGGAGAAAATATGTGTCAAATGAGCGTGTTAGATGTATATAATAGATATACACGATATGTGAAGAGACGTGCGAGGGAATGCACCTTTGACATAACGAAGACGTGTAGGTACTAGTTCACAGAACCAACGAAACATCTTGGGAAAATTTCATGTCCGTACCGCGCTCTGTCATAGGAGTATTTTCACTATTCCTGGTCTATTTTTTAGCAATTTCCCCCTTCATTTGACAGTCTTTCCCAACGTTCTTTCAAAACAATTAAAATGCCATCGTTGATTATGCAAATTACCTTTAAAAAAAAATCATCTATATGGGCAACAAACCTGCTGAATCATCGTTAAATTGGCGTAAGAGGTACGAAATCTTGTATTGATACTCCCTCTGCAGAGAGGTCAGTCGCCTCTCCATTTCCAAGCTCGCCTGTTGATAGGCTGCTTTGAGGTTGCTGATATATCGATTTTGCTCATCAAACTGGTTCTGTGGATGAGTGGTACTCATTAACTTTAAGACTTCAACTTCTTCCCTACAGAGTGGAGTTGGAGCGGTTTAACGTCAGTAAAGACTCCCCCCTGCCCCCTTTATGCAGACTGCCGCGGATTAACGGGCGGGTGAGAGCAAATTTCACCTTGATTTTATTGATTTGAAATTAAATTTAATTGTGGTACCTTGTGATGCCAACAATATTGGAACAAGGTTATATATGGATTGGTTATCACATTAGCCCCACTTTACTTCTAACATTATGTAAGTATTAGGAAGATTATGGTCGCTTTCAAGGAATTAACCACTTCACACGGGTACACAAAAAAAGAGCACAAAAGTGCACACCCACCCCAAAGTTCCATCCTCTTAACCACCACTTTCCGAAGGATTGACCTCTTTTAAAGATCAGTGTTTTTTTTTTGTATGATTTTTAGCATAGATTCCCGTCTAAGCGTCGCCCCAGAAACACCACAATCGAAGAGGGTCCCCTATTTTGAAGATGGGGAAACAATCCAGTCCCTGGATTGAGCAAAAACAAATGGGAAAAGACACTGACTGTAGTGGTTTGAGTTTTGGGTTAGAATATGGGCACTGGCTTACCTCAAGCTCAGCGAAAGCGAGTTCCTGCCTCCGGAACTCCATTCGCAAGTCGATGACTCTCGTGAAATACTTGACCAGAAGGAAGTGAAGTTCAGCCACTGGCAGATTCTTCAGCCGTTCTTCTAGGTCATTCTAAGCAATAAAAAAGAAGGGGTTAAAAACCTGGAATATAAGAACATCACAAGTATCCTCGAACTTACTTTTATGATTTAGTGTAGAAGAGATAATAAAGACGATTTGCGAGTTATACCATCCCTCCCTTTTCAAACGGACTAGATCTAACGACTGGAAAATGAAATTCAAATAGAGAGCATCGTTGGCAAGTCCCGGGGCACCGAATGCTGGGTATTAGTGTGATTTTGACAGCGAGCAGAGAACCCCCTTCGAGACCGGAAAGGGCACCCGTTCAAATTCAGGGGCGTGTGGTATCTTCGACAAGTTCCGGGATGGAAGAGCTGAAATGCGTGTGCCCCCACGGGGATGGGTCCAGCGTGTGCTCCAATAGGCGGCTAGCTCTTTCGCGTAAGCTCTAGTTTTTTGTCCGGTGTGCCTGGGAGATAGGCAAACCCTTTATCCTAGAGGTATTTTTTTATATTATTTTAGGAGCCTATTTGGCGACTGCCCACTTGGGCAGAAGTGGCCGCAATCAAAACAGCCTATCACTAGGCTACTTTAAAATAAGAATATGAAAACACAACAACGATTAAAAGGGAAGATGGCAACAATCAGGAATCAAGCTCCGGCGTCGGGGGCAGGTCCCCTACCCCCCGGCGCAGGAGCGTGCGACCTACAGAGGAAACAACAATAACAAAAAAACCAAACCTAGTTAAATAAAGGGGAGATGGCCGGCCTCCCTCCAAAAGTCTATAAGTCCACCAGTCAATGTGCACAACTCGTCCAGAGTACAAGGGACAGGCGGTAGCGACCCCGCCCATCCCGGTACCGGGACAAGTAACGTGCGCGGAGATCGCCCAGCCTGAGACATTCAACAAGAATGTACCGAACAGTCTGGGGGACAACGCAGTCTTTAGAGTAGGGCGATGGCGAGCGCTCGATCAAATGGCGGCGCGTCCCACGAGTGTGCCCAATTCGGAGACGGCAGAAATCAACCTGAAGCCTTCGCGGCATTGGGGGGTAGGTCGAGGGAAGCAGACGCGGCGCAATGGCACGCAACTTCAAGTTCCCTTCGACTGTTTCCCATCTTCTTTGCCAAGCAGCCCGAAGAGCTGCCCGTATTCATACCATGTAGTCTGTGAGAGGAAGAGCGAAACGCTGGCCCGGTCGCAGAGTCCTCGCGGGCTCTTTGGCGCCATCTTCGGTGCGCTCATTCCCCGCAATTCCTACATGTCTGAAAAACAGCAGAAGATAATCTCGACATCCGCCCGGCTCGCCTAAACCGTGGCGTCACGGATATCGCGAACCAGGGGATGCGGAGATTCCAATGTCCCGAGAGCACTCAGGGCGCTTTGTGATTCGCTATAGATCACAATCCGGTCTCCGAACCGGGCACGTCGCGTAATCTCCCGTACCGAGTAGTGTATTGCCACCAGCTCAGCCGTGAAGACAGACGCAGCGCCTGGCAGAGCCCCGCTGACTTCAAACAGAGGGGATACGGCGTGGAACCGACCCCCTCTTCGGACTTGGAGCCATCCGTATACATTGACACGGTTCCAGCGTGACACGAGGTGTGCTCCAAAAAGGTCGAAGGCAATACTCCCGGCGCTGTACATGCTTTGGGAGAAGAGGTGTGCCGACAAATAGCCAAATGTGGCACCCTCCAGGGTGGCGTGCTGGGTAGAACCAGGGGCGCCACCGGCCCGAGAGATATACCTAGCTCTGGAAGGAGTTTCCTGGCCCTAAACCTAAAGGGCTTAGGGTATGACAGGCGTCTCTACTCGGCATAGGCAGCGTCGAAATAAGCTGCGGATGCTGTGAGAGCTGTTGGCGACTGAGGGAGGCGCCGGGCTCTTGCACTGTACACGGCGTAGAGCGAGTGGCATCTCCCCAGCGTCGACTAGTAGGCTCTCAGTGGGGAAAGTGCGAAAGGCAACGGTCGCTAGGCGAAGGCCGGTGTGGTGGATCGAGTCCACCTTCCGCAATACACGCTCGGCTGCGGATGCATAAAATTCGCATCCGTAGTCGAGCTTCAAACGAACAAAGGATCGACAAAAAAGTAAGGAAGTAGTCCTATCAACGCCCCAAGCGCTGAACGTCACGGAACGGAGAATATCAATGGCGCGAATATGAGACTCTCAGGTGAGGCGTCGGTTAAATACAAGACCAAGGAAACGGTGCGATTCAACCACTTCCAGGCGTACCCAATTAAGAAACAACTCTGGGTCAAGATGGAGCCGTGGATGGCGGCAGAAGTGCACCACCTTAGTCTTGGCCAAAGAAAAACGAAACCTGTGCGCTTTGGCATAGCGAGACACGCGGTTCAATGCCTGTTGGAATCGACGCTCCAGAGTTGGCATCTGGGCCGCGTCAGAAGAGATCGAAAGGTGGTCCACGTAGAGCTTAGCGAGAACATCTTCCGGCAGCACCAAGGTGATGCAGTTGATGCTCAGGGCAAAGATGTGACACTGAGGACACTTCCCTGCGGGACACCCTCTTCCTGCTCCATTGGGGCGTAGAGGGCTCCTCCCACCCGTACGAGTCTCCATGATACCATATCACCATGCGGTATCATAGACCTTCTCCATATCGAAAAACACCGGGGTGTAGTGCTGTCTACGAAGGAAGGCCTCGAGACGGCATTTTCCAGTCGGAGCAGAGCATCCGACGTGGAGTGGAACTTGCGGAAGCCGCACTGTGCAAAGACAGATGGCCTCTAGTGTCCAGGAAAAAGGCTAATCTAACATTTACCAATTTCTCCATCAACTTGCACAAGCAAAAGGTTAGAGAGATTGGGCGGAAACTGGCCAAAGTAGAGTGATCTCTGCCCGGTTTGCGAAATGCGAGCGCAGTAGCGATTCGCCAGGAATCTGGGAGAAGACCCTCTTCTCAGATCCTGTTGAACAAATCTAACAGAAAGACCATGCCTCGCTCACGCAGATGTCGAAGCATGGCGTACGAGACATCGTCCGGACCATGGGCGGTGTCCGCGCAGGAAGCAAGAGAGGAACGCAACTCACTCAGCGTAAACTTATCGTTGAAGGGTTCTCCGCCTCTGGAGGTAAAGTCCAGCCGGCGGCCTTCCGTTAAATCACTACGTGCATTGAATGCTGGCGGAGCAGCATCACGGCTAGAGAATGCGGAGAAAGCGCTCGCGAAGGATTCCGCCACGGACGCGGGGTCCGAGATTGCGGTCCCATTCTCCTGGCGAACGGGAGGGGGTTCCTGCGAGAACTTGCCCCGGATCCTTTTGACTCGCCTCCACACCTCTGCTAGAGGGGTCTTCCCATTAAGTGAAGACACGTATGCCCGCTAAGAAGAGCGGCGGGCGTGCTTCGAAATATACCGGAACCTAGCCCTAGCCCGACGAAATTCAGCGATAGTGAAATCGTTCGGGCGGCGCTTATAGCGCATGTAGGCATAACGCTTCTGTTTGAGGGCCGTCTCACACTCAGCCGACCACCATGGGAGTGGTCGGCGTGCAAAACGGCCAGACGTTCTAGGAATAGTAGTCAGGCCCGCGGTGATGAGGTTGCCGGAGAGGAACTCAACGGCCTCATCTACCGACCTAAACTCCTCGACTGAGATAGAGAATTCAGTCATTTCCTGAAATGCAAGCCACCACGCCCGCGCCAAGCACCCCCTAGGTGGGCTCTCAGGCGGCAGCTGCCCTGAAAATGATATTTGAATAGGAAAGTGATCACTACCATGGAGTTCATCGACCACCCCCCAATCAAAATCGGGCTGTGCATCCGGAGAGCACAGAGATAGATCAAGGCAAGAAAATGAAGCGGTTCTCGGGCAGTGATGCGTAAACTCATCCACGTTTAGGACACCCATCTCAAGCTCTCGCATCAGATCGGCAAGGACTTGTCCCCTGGGATTTATTTAGTAGTCTCTCCAGAGAGGATGTGTACAATTCAGATCTCCAAGCAAGAGAAAGGGACTCGGCAACCGTGCCACGACGCGGCGCAAGTCACCAGCGTCGAAGAAAGCGGACGTTGGAATGTACGAAAAAATAACAGTATACCTCCTATCAATGTGAAGCTGCACAGCCACTGCCTGAAAGGAGGTATTTAAAGTGAAAAGAAGAATGGAGACATCATGCCGGGTGTAAACCGCGCATCCTCCAGCCCGGCCCCCATCTCCTGGTGGTGGGGTCGCAAAACCCTTATACCCCGGGAGGGAGGGCAGGGAGCATGCGCCTAGCATGGTCTCATACAAAAAGATAGCTAACGGGAAACGGGACGAGACAAGCATCCGCGCTTCCTCCCAGTTGGCCCGGAGGAGACGCGGGGGCCCTCTTCGAACACAAGACCCTCACGGAAATGGCTGTACGCTTCCCGGAGGCAGAACCCCGGGCACTGTTAGCCGGACAATGCCCTGAAGTCGCTCTCGCCTTCGAGGACTTATTGAGGGAGGTTGGGCTCGCCATGCGAGTCTTTTCCTTCCTCCAACTCAAAATCTTAGGCGGGCGTTGCGGTTTCGGAGACGGGGGGCCCTCTTTTCGAGGATCCACCGTCTCCGAGCCACTCAGCCCACCACTAGGCGTGGGCGAAGGATCCGAAACTCCTTTGTTGCTGCCCTCCTTTCGGGGGACAGCTTTAGGAACCCCGGAAGATGGCTTGGCGACCAACTTCAGGGGTGTTGCCTAATGTGAGTCTAACGACTCGGTGGAGGCGCGTGGCCATTTCGCCTTACGCGAAACGGTCACACTGGGGGGAGGAGGGGGGGAAGCCCTGGTTTTAGCAGGAGTTAGGTGTTAACTCTTTGTGCCGCCAGCTTTACCTGGGAAGCGCCCGGGTTGAGTAGAACCCACAGAAGGGCCCCGAATGGGCGCGGAAACAACCGTGCTCGTTGGCCTGGATGGGCCAGGAGCAGAGGGTGCCTTTTTAAGTATTGAGGCGTAAGACGTCCCAGGCAGAGCCGGGCGCGCCAGGACCAAGTCCTTAGCCTCGCGGAATTAGAGTCGATCCTGGGGCTGAACGGCCAGGATTTCTTTCTCAAGGACATATGCACCAAATTGCTTCGAAGACGCGGGGTGCGGCTCTCCGCAATTGACACTCTTAGCCACACACGATTTAGACTTATCGTGTGTGGCCTTGGAGCAATTTACACAGACTTCGGGTGACCCCGACTTTGCACGTCTACATGAGCGATTCGTATGGCCGAAGCGGTGACAGTAATAGCACCTCCGCGGCAGTGGCACGAATGTCTTCACACGGTAGTGGTACCAACCGGCACGCACCGACTCAGGGAGCTTGTCACAGTCGAACGTGACGAAGAGTGTAGGAGTGGGTCTCGAGGTCCCTCCAAGGTTTCTTATCACACGTTCAACCTTGACCGCCCCATGGTCAGCCAGCTCTAAGGTGATGTCCTCTATGGAGTAGTCAACGAGTTCCCTCGCATAAACTACTCTTTTCACAAAGTTCATGTTAGAGTGCGGCGTCACACTCACAGGCGTGCCATCAAGTGTCCGAAGGGCGCTAACTAATCATAGCCACCTCGGAGGGATTCGAAGCATTCGCCAAAAGGCTTTCGTCCGAGAAACGGCTCACCTTCGGCTCTCCACAATCACACTAGCTAAAGCTCTCCTCTGATTGACCATGTTGCCCTTAGCCAACATGGTGCCATCAGTGGAACGAATAACGAGGAAGCGTTTGAAGCCAGCGGGTTCGAAAACGCCGGGTAATCTCTGAATGAGAGGCCCCGATGTAATCGAGGCTCCGCTCTGCACACTACCACTATTTGTCAGAGTAAGGGGCTGTGCACCCGGGGGGTCAGAGTGGCCGGATGTGCCGATCTTGGCTTGGTCGCTTACAGAAGTGGCAGCAGACCCATCCGTCCCCGCAGCACCCGCGGATGGAGAGGGGCCACGAGTGTTTTTAGTCTTTTTTTGTTGTTTTTTTCCTTTTAGGAGAGGATGGCAGGGACTGAACCCTATTCTCCCCTCCGCCGACAGGAGCCCCCAGGCCAGATGGACCGGCCTCAGCAAGGTCATTCTCCGAGATGGAGAAGGTCCTGGCAGTCGTAGGGGCACCGTTCGGAGGAGGAAATCCCTCTCCTCCTTGTACTGCCTTGGAAACCCTAGCCGTTTGAGGAGGAGCTTGCATAGGCACGGACTCGAGTTCGGTGCTTGGCGCCGAGCCTGGATTTGCTCTAATGGAAGGTCTTACCGTCTGAGGCTGGGTTGCCTCAAGGATCATATCTATCTCGGGTGGGCTTCCATTTGGCCACCCCCCCCCCCCGGGGGACATCACAGGTCCTATTGGCAGCAGTGTCTTTAGTCTCATCTTGGGAGGCACAGGCTAGGTTTAGTATTCTAGCCAGCAGGTCTTTTGAGGGAAGCGACCGAAAGGGCCTGGCTTACCTCTTCTCCCTAAGGGGGTTTGCCCTACCGAGCCGCTTCAATGGGAAGCAGTCGGCTATGGGCTGCCTGCTGGCTATCTTGGCAGTCCCGTTGGAAAGTAAAGGGGGGAACTGCGGCTGGAAAGAGGGAGGTGCTCGAAGGCATCTCCAGACAAGGGGGTGAGAGGGAGTCTCCTACACCCATAGGCGAAGGAGAGGAGTAAGCCTCCTCTCCGGTTAGAGAAATTTGGAGGGTCCACTGCGCAAGCACAGGGGAGGGGGGAAGGGACCTCCATCTTTTCTGTGGAGCTGCCAGAAGGCGGCTCCGTTGATTGTGAGAGGAAAAGAGAAAGTTTTTTTTAAAATTTCCATCATTGGGCACGGGGACCCTAATTTTCTCACGGGATGCACACGCTCATCACCCCTCGCAGTAGCCCGCCCTGCAAGGAGTGCGTAAAGGCCTGGCAGAGCCAGGTGCCGCCATTTAAGACCACCCCTCCCGCCTGGTGGCCTGGTAGTCCCACAGCATGGCGGCTCCACCTTAGACACGGCGTAAAATTGAAAGAGTGTGAAGAGAGAAGCAAAAGGGTGAGGAAGGTATGGGTGGGGATGAAGCAGGTTGTTAAAAACCCACCATCCCAAAATGGATCTCAGGGATTAGGAAACATTGTCCCCTCCCCCCTCAGCCCCGATCCGGGATAGTTGGCTGTGAAGAAGGTCGGCATCTACCCTGTGAAAATAGAGGCCGACCAGAGAAAGTTGTGGGAGAGGTTGTAGGGGAAGTGAGGAAGTAGGGATGAAATACAGGCTGTCTGAAAGAAGGAGAAGAGGCTAAGCTGGGGCCGGACGGGGCGCTGAGTCCCGTCAGCACGGCGACCAGGATGGCAAATCGTCGCGCCCCTTACGGGGGAAGCAAGGGGGTACCATATGACCTCTCTGTACCAAAGACATGAAGTACCGTGCAATCGTTACTCTTACCTTGGTGAGGAGAGGCGAAAACGGAAGGACCTGGGTGGCCTTGCCGGTTAGTATTTCATTTTTCCTCTCAATGACGGAGTCGAGGCCTTCGACTGCTTCGTCAAACTCAAGTAATTTCCTCTCTTCCTCGCGACCGTCACCCTTCGACCTCCCCTGCAACCGAGAATCACAGACACTATAAAAAAGACTCCTGAAAATTCTTAAAGGAAAGGACAAAAGCCAAACTAAATGGTAAAGGATTCTTCTTTTTATGATCCCGTTTGATGTTCATCAACCAGGGTAAAGCCCCCCCCCCTCACCCAAGTAAATAAAGAAAGATACCCCAAAACAAAATATATAAACAACCAAAATCACACAACTATAGTGAAAAAACAATAAGACATGTTGGGGTACTCTTGAAGTAAACCATCAACAAATTAAATTCAATGTTCAATGGAAGAGGGCCGCCTCCTCCAAAAATTCAATCGAATTACAATCGTAGCCCAAAGCAAGAGGTACAAGCAATAGTGACCTCACTTATCCCGGTACTAGGACAAGTACTAGGCACAACGCTCACCCTAGATTAGGACATTAAGCCAAAAAGTAACAGACAGTCAGCGGGATCAATTCATCTTTGCAGAAAGGTTCATGTGAGCGCTCCATCAAATGTCGCTGCGCCCTTCGAGTATGTCAATTCGGAGTCGACAGAAAATGACGAGATATCCTCGAAGCATTGGGGGCAAGATAGGTCCACGAGAAAAAGTCGAAGCGCAGAGACACGCAACTTTATGAACATGTCCGGGTGTACCTATAATGGCGAGAATTGAACGGTTTTTTGTATTGACACAGGAAAACCGAAACCCCGTGAGTTTCGGCATATACAAAGACAATTCAGAGATTGTGAAGCTAGCGCTATACAGTAAAAATCTGAGATGCACCAGAAGAGATCGAAAAGTCAAAGATAGATGGGTAGCGAAGACATCTTTCGGAAGCATCGAAGTGATAACGTTGATACTCGCGACAGAGAGTGACGCTGAGGACACCTTCTTGGCTTGAATAGGGTTTTTCCCAACTCGTACGCGGAAACGACGAACTCGGAGAAAAAGATTGGAAAGCGTCCACTTGCCTCCGATATTATTCAGGGTTTCTATGATACCGTATCACTCTGACGTATCAAAGGCCTTGCAGATAATCACTTCACAGACCAGGACCGGTTGCCGCAACGAGGCAAAGGCGGAACGCAGCTCGCTTAGCAAACACAAGGCGGTATTGGGAGATGAAGTCCAGTCGGCATCGGGGTTGGAATACTGGTCGAGCGGCATCCTGGCTGGAGAATGTGGTGGTCGCTAAGGACTTCGCGACGGGCAGAGAGGCCGAGATGACGGGTGTGTATGTGTGTGTGGGGGAGGGGTCTGGTTGAATTTGCCCCCAAAACTTTTGATACACTTCCACACCTCTGCAGGAGTCGTCTTCCTATTAAGTTACACTTATGACTCCGCTAAGAAGAGCGACGTAATCTGGCCCACGCCAGACGAAATTCAGAGGGAACCCGTACGTTCGGCGGTTATAGGCGTAGCGCTTTTTTCTGTGGGCCGTTTCACACTCGGCCGACCAGGAAAAAGGGGTAGCATGTATAACGGCTCGACGTTCGAAGGCGAGATATTTATTTTCACTTTTAAGATCAAGATATTTGAATGTGAAAGTAATGACTACCATGAAGGTTATCGACTACCTCCGTCCCTCATTAAAAGTCCACTTGTGTATCGGGAGAGCACAGGGATAGATAGAGAGAGGGAATAGAAGCGTTCTTAAACAGTAGTGTGTAAATTCATCCACGTTAAGGAAACAAAACTCCATCTTCTCCCTCAGGTAAGCCAGGACCCCGACCACTGGGACTAACTGTGTTTTCACCCCAGAGCCGCTACAATTCACACATTTAGTCTAACTTTTCAGAACAAACGGCCAAAACTTGGCTTTCAAATATGAGTTGCAAAGCTTTGAAGCGTTGAGTTCAGTTAGCCGGACTCAACGCGAATTTCACTGAAGGATATTTGAAGGAGGCGATGAGGTCCCTATTCAGGACGAATCCTCACGGGGATGACACTAGACCACCTGGATTCATAGCTTCAGGGGCTGATGCCTTATACTACCTAGAGTCCCTCCGCTGACTGGGCACTCATTGTCGTTCGTAGGGGGGCGGCCACGGCTACATGTTTCGCCACGTGAAGCTGGAAAGGGCATGAGCGGAGGGTGCTTTTGGTAAGGGTAGGTACGAGTATGTGCCTGATCGCAGAAACCGCGACACCACTATCTCTTTAACTTCCCGGAACGATTCTGCCTGAATTGCCAAAAATTGGTTTTCAAATATCAAGGTCTCGCAAAGCTTTGAAGAAATGGAGTGCGAACTACCACAACTTACACACTTGGCCTTGAACAAAACTGCATTATCACACAAGGTCTTGAAACAGTTTGCACATATCTGGCTGGGGTTGACTCGATTTTGCATGGGCAAGCTTCCTTCATATGGCCTAAGTGAAACATCTCCAAGGAAACGGCACGAATGCCTTCACAGGGTAGCAATACCAGCCAGCCAGCACGGACGACTAGGAAAGCCCATCCAGGTTGAGAGCCTCGATCCTTCATCGTCCTTGAGAGCTCTGGTTAGCCAGCTATTCCGTATCTTCAAGGGAGTAAGTAGTTTACCAGCTCGCTGGCAAAAACTATCAATTTCAAAAAGTTCCTCAAGGTAGAGTGTGAGGTCACCCACATGTGACATTGATTGTCCAGACTATTTACTCAGTTTGGCTGGTTACCGAGAGGCGCTACTAAGCCCTGAAGTTAGCGGAGCATGTTTCCCTGGGAAAACCAGTCTTCCAACAGTGGCAATGAATAATCAAAAGACAATTACAACCGGCGGCTCGAAGACCTAAGGCAGTCGCTCAATGAATGGGCATAATGCCTTCGATGTTCCACATGGATCTCTTTTCTTGGTTTTCGACGTGGAATGGGGGAAGGTTAATCCCCTCAACCCCATCCGAGGGCATTTATTTTTTTTTATTTTAGTAGCCCATCTGGTGACTGCCTACTTGGGCATAAGTCGCCGTACTCACCACAGCCTGGGAATAAACTATATTAAAAAAACCCAACAAATTCCAATATGTAAATAACAAATAACGATAAAAAAGGACAAAGGTTAAAAAACAATAACAAAGGAAAACAAAGCAAAACGGCAAGGAAGCAGGCTTCGGCATTGGGGGTAGGCCCGCCTACCCCCAGCGCAGGAACATGCGACCTAGAACAAATAATCAAATAAAGTGGAGGCCAGCCTCCTCCAAAAAGTGTATAGTCCGCAAGTCTGTGTGGACGAACCAGTCCCGAGTACAAAGGACAAGCGAGAGCGACCCGCTCCGGGACAGGTAACGTGCGCGAAGATCGCCCAGAGTGAGACATTCAACAAGAATGTGCCGAACAGTCTGGGGGACAACGCAGTCTTCACAGTAGGGTGCAGGGGAGCGCTCCATGAAATGGCGGTGCCTCCAATTCGGAGACGACAGAAAGAAACCTGAAGCCTTCGCGGCATTGGGGGTAGGTCTATGGGAACAATCACGGCGCAATGGTACGTAACTTTAAGTTCTCCTCGACCGTCTCCCATCTTCTTAGCCAAGCAGCCCGTATTCCTGCCATGTAATCGGTGTGAGGAAGAGCGAAACGCTGGTCTGGTCGCCAAGTCCTCGCGGACTCTTTGGCGCCCTCATTCCCGCAATTCCTACATGTCCAGGAACACAGCAGAAAATAATCTCGATATCCGCCCATCCGAGGGCAGACGCACAAGCCTGGGCCGAAATGACGAAGGGACTAGCGTCTTTTTTTTAGGGGTGGGGAACCCTTTGTTCCCAAACCAGGGCCCTTCCCAGGAAAAGATACTGGCTTGGGTGTTGTACCCGCTGAGCATTGATCCACACGCTGAAAGGAGTTTTCATCCTGGGGAAGGGGGACCTTTTTAGTCCCTTGATGTGGGTTCCTTTTCAATTAGGGGACTACTCCATCGTGAGATCAACCTTGAGGGGCGGTGCGCGGGCTACCAGCGGGAAGACCGGTACCTCTAAACGTCACTAGTAGAGGATCAAACATCGGGCCAAGAGCCCAATAGAGACTGCCCCTGAGAGAGCAACAGAAACCCCCAATTTCAGTATATCCTTAAGGGCACTGTTATTGAATCCACCGACACTGAGAAAGACTTGGGTGTAACAATCACTAGTGACCTCAAGTTCTCGAAACAGTGCATTGAGGATGCTAGGCTATATTAAGCGCCAGTTCAACTCACTTGTCCGACCGCACCTGGAGTATGCCGTACAATTTTGGAGTCCTTCATTGCGAAAGGACATCGTGAGATTGGAACGCGTACAAGCCAGGGCAACCAAGCTGATTCCCTCTATCCGACATAAAAGTTATGAGGATAGACTAAGGGAATTAAATCTGTTCTCGCTGGAAACCCGTAGACTGCGTGGTCAGCTCATCGAAGTTTTCAAAATACTTCGAGGGTTCGACAATGTTGACTACCGGGATATTTTCACACTGAGTGAGAACAGAACGCGCAATCACGGCTTCAAACTTGAACTGAAGCGTTACAACCGCAATCTGTGTGGAAATTCTTTCACCTACAGTATCTGCGGTAAGTGGAACGCACTTCCAGTGGAAGTTGTCAACAGTGAATCTGTTGACCAGTTCAAGTCAAGACTAGACAAGGTCTTGAAAAATGGCCGTTTATGGACGCAAGACAATTGAGCAGCCATGTGCCCGCTCGATTGCTAGTCCAAAGGTACCCTCCTTGAATGGACCGTAAGGTCTCCTAGGGTACCTTCTTTCCTTGTTGTTACTCCTTGTTGTAACATACACTACAGGAGTAGCTGAGCTTCCTCTTTTGATTTGTTTTTAGTTTGGAGGGGGCCCATTGAAAGGGTATAGTGGGGGTACCACGGTATTTAGAGGGAACGTTTGAGGTGCTTCCAAAGAAAAGGTGTCGGAGGGAAAGTCGCTTTACCCACTAGAATAGGACAGGGGGAAATCCCCTCCCCGCTAAGAGAATTTCGGAAGGTCTCCGGGGATAGAAACTAGGGAGGGCCTCCACAAGGGATTTAATTTCTTTTTTGTACTTCGAGATCCCCTCTGGCGACTGCCAACATGGGCATAGCCGCAAAAAAATCAATTCAGCATAAGGATAGGTTGGATTACAAGATACAAAAACAATAATTCCACAATGAGTGCGCAAACTCGTCCCGAGCAGAAGGAACAAGTGGGCTCCCCCTTTTACCCGGCGAGTGGAACTTAGCTCGACGGGCATTGAACTGCATTTCCGCTGTACTAAAAAACACAAGTTTCGGTTTACTTGTTCCTAAATGGGGCTTGCCTGGAAGTGGTGGATTCGCACCTTTTCCTTGATCATCTTTTCGACCGACGCCTCACCTGGGAGGCATATATTCGCAGCCTTACGGGCTCTTGTAACCGCGCCATGGACATTCTTCGCTCCGTGACGTTCACCCGAAGACTGACTACGCATGCGAGTACGGTTAGTCAGTCACCAAACAGTCTTCTTGATGCTTTATGCTGTAGCAACCCTTGCCAAGATCCTAGGTTAAACTCGTTCTCGAGTGAGATAGACCATAAGGTTCTAAATCGTTGGTATATATCATACCAAAGAAGGCGTTTTTTATCAGCTCCCTTCATGCGGCCGTCAGCAAGGTCATAGATGCCGAAATTATAAACAAGCCTATTTTAAGTTAATTTAATAAAAAAAACAAGAAAAACTCCAAAACAACAAACCAAAAGTACAAAAAAAAACCAGAAAGGCAAGCTTAGGTACCCCTTTATCAGGCACCTGAACATGCAATCAACAACTATACAAACTAAATTTTATGGATACGGCCCGCCCCTCCAAAAGCTCAATCATTACGCACCAATCCAGTGTGAGCGAGTTTCGCCAAGGAGTCTCCTCTTGCGACTGCCAATAAGGGCATAGCGCCCCGCCCCCCAGTCTATTTTGAGGCTTTAAAAAAAAAAAATCGTGTGTCTGTTGGACTGTTGGAGAACTTCTCCCGTCAGTCGAGCGAATGACCAAGAAACATTTGAAGCCAGCGGGCTCAAGACGCCCGACAACCTCTCGATGAGGGCCCCGACGTCTTCAAGTCTCCCCTCTCACCACTGTCTTGTGTCATAGACGTCCTACCTCTGCTACACCATCCATCCCTTTGCAGTCATAAAGTTAGTAAGGATTTATGTGTGAAAATATAGGCACTGGAGCCGGGAGGACGTGTAACCGCCCCAGTATAAGAGGTAAGTTTACAAGGGGGTGCAAAATGAAACGCATTCCTAGCGAATTTGGAATGAGTTTAGGGAGTGTCATCAACTTCAATCAACCCCATGGGGGAGAGCGAGGGCCAGATATGGATAGATGTTTAAATGCGTCTTGAGAACTCACCTTCCTAATCCTCTTGTCGATTTTCTGCCGCTTCGCCACGAGGTCGTCCTTCGCAAACCGAATCAACTCGATTTCTTTGCGAATGAAGTCGGGGGGGTGCGATTCTCTCTCTGGCACACGAAACTCAAACTGGGCTGCCCCTCTCTCCTTGAGTCCGACTCGGCTGTCGCTTCTCATCGACTTATCACTCTGAAGTTTAAAAAATGACAATTATATTGGTACAACAATAAAAACATCAACAATAATTTTTAAGAACTTAGCCTTGTTCTTACTTGTGAATCTCCGGTTGAATTGGCTAACTTGCGTTTCTTAGAGGTGCCTTTCTTTTTCGCTATGTCACTGTACTCATTAGGTAAAATTCTCCCAGATTCAAGTTCAAATGGCTTCTCCGGTCGGTCGACTTCAGCCTCTCGATCACTATCCTCATCCATCAACTGGAATTAGGAAAAATACTTAGGAAAAATCCTATGTGAGGAGTGAGAAAGCATAATCACATCTGTTCAGTGTTCCACTTCCCCAGTAGTAGTACTCTGTTTGACTAGGAAAAGGTACAAAATCTTGAACACTCACTAGCGACGTTTGGAAAAATATTTGATTGATATGTAACACAAATAATAAGCAATAAATTCTAGTAATATAATTACCGTAACCTGGCAAACACTGTGAACTGTCAGGTATCAACAATACCAACGTATTTGAACATATTCATGGGTTTATTCAGTTTTCAACTCGGCGCCCCTGGCCATTTTACGGGTAAGCTAAAATATAGTCACTTTCTACAGTCAAACGTGGTGTAGTAATCAAATCGAATTAGGGGCAATGACCAAATAATTTCGACTAGATTACACACTTTTTTTTGGCTTATTAATGACCCCAAAGTTGTGGCTTAATTCCAATCCAGGTGCTTTCCACACTGTCCACGCCTCCCCAAAATTAAGACACAGGAGCCTAGCTACACCTTTCTCATATTTATTTTTGAACCTTAATGAATTTGTGACATTTATTGGGATTTTTTTTTTAAGAGCTCATCTGGCGACTGCCTACTTGGGCATTAGTCGCTGTATTAAAACTAGCTTAGTTCTAGGCTACTTTAAAATAAAATTAAAGAGACAAAAAACACCCCAAAAAGGGGGAAAGGAAGCAAGCTCCTGCGTCGGGGGAGGTCCCCCCGGCGCAGGAGCGTGCAACCTGAAGGGAAAAAACAAAAGCAAAAAACAAAACAAAACAAAAAAACAAACCCTGCTTAAATAATAGGGAGAAGGCCGGCCTCCCCCCAAAAGTCAACAAGTCCACCAGTCAATGTGCACGCGCTCGTCCCGAGTACGAGGGACAGGCGGTAGCGACCCCGCCCATCCCGGTACCGAGGCAGGTAACGTGCGCGAAGATCACCCAGACTGGGACATTCGACAAGAATGTGCCGAACAGTCTGGGGGACGACGCAGTCGTCGCAATAGGGCGCTGGCGAGCGCTCCATCAGATAGCGATGCATCACACGAGTGTGTCCGATTCGAAGACGACAGAAAGCGACCTGAAGCCGTCGCGGCATTGCGGGATAGGTCCATAGGAACAGTCGCAGCGCAATAGCACGAAACTTAAAGTTCCCTTCGACCGTCTCCCATCTTCTTTGCCAAGCAGTCCGAAGAGCTGCCCGTATTCCTGCCAGGTAGTCGGTGTGAGGAAGAGCGAAACGCTGGTCCGGTCGCAGAGTCCTCGCGGACTCTTTGGCGCCCTCATTTTCCGCAATTCCTACATGTCCAGGAACCCAGCAGAAGATAATCCCTACATCTGCCCGGCTCGCCATTACCGTGGCGTCACGGATACCGCGAACCAGGGGATGCGGAGATTCCAATGCCCCGAGAGCATTGTGAGTCGCTATAGATCACAATCCGGTCTCCAAACCGGGCACGTCGCGTAATCTCCCGTACCGAGTGGTGTATTGCCACCAGCTCGGCCGTGAAGACAGACGCAGCGTCTGGCAGAGCCCCGCTGACTTCAAACAGGGGGGATACAGCGTGGAAGCCGACCCCCTCTTGGGACTTGGAGCCATCCGTATACACTAGCACGGTTCCAGCGTGACACGAGGTGTGTTCCAGAAAGGTCGAACGCAATACTCCCGGCGCAGTACAAGCTTTGGGAGCAGAGGCGTGGCGACAAATAGCCAAATGTGGTACCCTCCAGGGTGGCGCCCTGGGCAGAACCAGGGGCGCCACCGGCCTGAGAGCTATATCTACCTCTCGAAGGAGTTTCCTGGTCCTAAACCCAAAGGGCTTAGGGTATGACTGGCGTCTCTCGGCGGCATAGGCACCATCGAGATCAGCTGCGGATGCAGTGAGAGCTGTTGGCGACTGAAGGAGGCGCCGGGATCGCGCGTACAGGCGAGTGATGCACTGCACGCGGCGCAGAGCGAGTAGAATCTCCCCAGAATCAACCAACAGGCTCTCAATGGGGGAAGTGCGGAAGGCACCAGTCGCCAGGCGAAGGCCGGTGTGGTGGATCGAATCCACTTTCCGCAATAAACGCTAGGATGCGGATGCATAAAACTCGCATCTGTAGTCGAGCGGAACGGAGAATGTCTATGGCGCGGGTACAAGAGACCCTAAGGCTGCGAATATGAGCCTCCCAGGTGAGGCGTCGGTCGAATACAAGACCGAGGAAACGGTGCGAGTCAACCACATCCAGGCGCACCCCATTAAGAAACAAATCTGGGTCGGGGTGAAGCCGTGGATGGCGGCAGAAGTGCACCACCTTAGTCTTGGCCAAAGAAAACCGAAACCTCTGCGCTTCGGCATAGCGAGAGACGCGGTTCAATGCCTGTTGGAGTCGACGCTCCAGAGGTGGCATCTGGGCCGCGCCAAAAGAGATCGAAAGGTCGTCTACGTAGAGCGTAGCAAGAACATCTTTCGGCAGCACCGAGGTGATGCCGTTGATGCTCAGGGCAAAGAGTGTGACACTGAGGACACTTCCATGCGCGACACCCTCTTCCTGCTCCTTTGGGCCAGAGAGAGCTCCTCCCACCCGTACGCGGAAACCACGATCTCACAAAAATTCAGATACAAAGACTGGGAGGCGTACCCTCACCCCCATCGTGTGGAGAGTCTCCATGATACCGTATCGCCATGCGGTATCATAGGCCTTCTCCAGATCGAAAAACACCGTGGCGTAGTGCTGTCTACGAAGAAGGGACTCGCAGACAGCATTTTCCAGTCGGAGCAGAGCATCCGAAGTGGAGTGGAACTTGCGGAAGCCGCACTGTGCGGAAGACAGATGGCCTCCGCTGTCCAGAAAAAAGGCTAATCTAACATTTACCAATTTCTCCATCAACTTGCACACGCAAGAGGTTAGAGAGATTGGGCGGAAACCGCTCGGAGTAGAGTGAACTCTCCCCGGTTTGCGAAAGGCGAGCACAGTAACGATTCGCCAGGAGTCTGGGATAAGACCCTCCACCCAGATTCTGTTGAACAAATCTAACAGAAAGGCCAGGCCTCGCTCACCCAGGTGTCGAAGCATGGCGTACGGGACATCACCCGGACCATGGGCGGTGTCCGCGCAGGAAGCGAGAGCGGAGCGCAACTCACTCACAGTAAACTTGTCGTTGAAGGGTTCTCCGCCTCTGGAGCTAAAGTCCAGCCGGCGGCCTTCCGCGACATCACGACGTGCATTGAATGCTGGCGGAGCAGCATCCCGGCTAGAGAATGCGAAAAAAGCGGTCGCGAAGGATTCCGCCACGGACGCGGGGTCCGAGATTGCGGTCCCATTCTCCTGGAGAACGGGAGGGAGGTCCTGCGAGAACTTGCCCCGAATCCTTTTGACTCGCTTCCACACCTCTGCTAAAGGGGTCTTTCCCGTTAAGTGAAGACATGTATGCCCGCCAAGAAGAGCGGCGGGCGTGCTTCGAAATATACCGGAACCTAGCCCTAGCCCGACGAAATTCAGCGACAGTGAAATCGTTCGGGCGGCGCTTATAGCGCATGTAGGCATAACGCTTCTGTTTGAGGGCCGTCTCACACTCGGCCGACCACCATGGGAGTGGTCGGCGTGCAAAACGGCCAGACGTTCTAGGAATAGTAGTCAGGCCCGCGGCGATGAGGTTGCCGGAGAAGAACTCAACGGCCTCATCTACCGACCTAAACTCCTCGACTGAGATAGAGAATTCAGTCATTTCCTGAAATGCAGGCCACCGCGCCAAGCACCACCGAGGTGGGCTCTCAGGCGGCAGTTGCCCTGAAAATGATATTTGAATGGGAAAGTGATCACTACCATGGAGGTTATCGACCACCCCCCAATCAAAATCGGGCTGTGCATCCGAAGAGCACAAAGATAGATCAAGGCAAGAAAATGAAGCGGTTCTCGGACAGTGATGCGTAAACTCATCCACGTTTAGGACACCTATCTCAAGCTCTTAGATCAGATCGGCAAGGACCTGTCCCCTGGGATTTATTGAGTAATCTCCACAGAGAGGATGCCTGCCGTTCAGATCTCCAAGCAAGAGAAAGGGCTTCGGCAACCGTGCCACCACGCGGCGGAAGTCCCCCGCGTCGAAGTCAGCTGACGATGGAATGTACGCAGAAATGATAGTATACCTACTATCCAGGTGCAGCTTCACAGCCACTGCCTGAAAGGAGGTATCTAAAGAGAAAGGAAGAACAGAGACATCATGCCGGGTGTAAAGCGTGCATCCCCCAGCCCGGCCATCCCGTGGTGGTGGGGTCGCAAGACCCGACCAAACCCCGGGAGGGAGGGCAGGGGTCACGCGCCTAGCATGGTCTCCTGCAAAAAGATAGCTAACGGGGAACGGGACGAGACGAGCCTCCGCAGCTCCTCCCAGTTGGCCCGGAGTCCACAGAAATTCGATTGAAGAAATATGCCCTCCAGGCCTAGCTCGGAGGAGACGCGGGGGCCCTCCTCGTACAGAGGACCCACACGGAAATGGCCGTACGCTTCTCGGAGCTGTTGGCCGCCATTCGAGTCTTTTCCTCCCTCCGCCTCGAAACCTTAGGTGGGCGTTGCGGCTTCGGAGGCAGGGGGCCCTCTTTTCGAGGAACCACCGTCTCCGAGCCACTCGCTCCACCTCTAGGCGTGGGCGAAGGAGCCGAAGCTCCTTTGTTGCTGTCCTCCTTTCGTGGGACAGCTTTAGGAACCCCGTAAGATGGCCTAGCGACCAACTTCAGGGGTTTTGCCTAATGTGAGTCTAACGACTCGGTGGAGGCGCGTGGCCGTTTCACATTACGGGAAACGGTCACGCTGGGAGAAGAGGGGGAAGCCCTGGTTTTAGCCGAGGCTAGGTATAAACCCTTTTTGCCGCCAGCTTTACCAGGGAAGCGCCCGGGTTGAGTAGAGCCCACAGAAGGGCTCCAAATGGGCGCGGAAACAACCGTGCTCATTGGCCTGGATGGGCCAGGAGCAGAGGGTGCCTTTCTAACTATTGAGGAATATGACGTCCAAGGCAGAGCCGGGCGCGCCAGGACCAAGTCCATAGCATCGCGGAATGAGAGTCGATCTAGGGCCTGAACCGCCAGGATTTCTTTCTCAAGGACATATGCACCACATTGCTTCGAAGAAGCAGGGTGCGGATCTCCGCACATGATTTAGACTTATCGTGTGCGGCCTTGGAGCAATTTACACAGACTTCGGGTGACCCCGACTTTGCACGTTTACAAGAACGATTCGTATGACCGAAGCGGTGACAGTAATAGCACCGCCGCGGCAGTGGCACGAATGCCTTCACGCGGTAGCGGTATCAACCGGCTTGTCACAGTCGAACGTGACGAAGAGTGTAGAGGTGGGTCTCGAGGCCCCTTCCTGTTTTCTCATCACACGTTCGACCTTGAACCCCCCATGGTCGGCCAGCTCTAAGGGGATATCCTCTATGGAGTAGTCAACGAGTTCCCTCGCATAAACTACTCCTTTCACAAAGTTCATGGTAGAGTGTCGGCGTCACACTCACCGGGGTGCCATGAAGTGTCCGAAGAGCCGCATTCGCCAGAAGGCTCCCGTCCGCGAAACGGGTCACCTTCGGCTCTCTATCAATTACAGTAGCTAATCCTCTCCTCTGATGGATCATGTTGCCCTTGACCAAAATGCTGCTATCAGTGGAGCGAATGGCGAGGAAGCGTTTGAAGCCAGCGGGCTCGAAAACGCCAGGTAACCTTTGAATGAGGGGCCCCGATGTCATCGAGGCTCCACCTGTGCACTTTTGGTCTTAGTCAGGGGCTCCGCAACCGGGGGGGCAGAGGGGCCGGATGTGCCGATCTTGGCTTGGTCGCTTGCCAAAGTGGCAACAGACCCATCCGTCTCCGTAGCACCCGCGGATGGAGTCGAGCCCCGAGTCTTTTTCTTTTTTGGAGAGGAGAGCGGGGAATGAACCCGCTTCTCACCTCCGCCGGAAGGAGCCCCAAGGCCAGATGGACCGGCTTCAGCCAGGTCCTTCTCCGAAATAGATAAGGTCCTGGTAGTCGGGTGGGCACGGGTCGGAGTAGATCCCTCCCCTCCTTATACTGCTTCGGAAACCCTAGCCGTTTGAGGAGGACCTTGCATAGGTGCGGATTCGGGTTCGGTGCTTGGAACCGAGCCCGGATTTCCCCCCATGGAAGGCCCTACCGTCTGAGGCTGGGTTTCCTCAAGGACCATGTCTATCTCCGGGGGAGCCTACAGTTGGCCATCCTCCCCAAGTCATCGCAGGTCCCGTTGGCAGTATCGTCACTAGTCTTGTGTGGGAAGGCACAGGCCTTGACCCCGGCAAAGTTCAATATTCTTGCCAGCAGGTCTTTTTAGGGAAGCGACCGAAGGGGCCTGGCTTCCCTCTCCCCCCTAAGGGGGTTTGCCCTACCGAGCCACTTCGATGTGGAGTGGCTGGCTAAGGGCTGCCTGCTGGTTTTCTTGGCAGTCCCCTTGGAAAGAACAGAGGGGACTGCCGCTGGAAGACAGGAGGTGCCCGAAAGCACCTCCAGAGAAGGGGGTGAGGGCGAGTCCCCTACACCCGTAAGCGAAGGAGAGGAGTAAGCCTCCTCTCCGGTTAGAGAGATATAGAGGGTCCTTAGATGCGGTGTAAAACTGAGTGTGAAGAAGAAAGGAAAAGGGATGTGAGGAGGGTATGGGTGGGGATTAAGCAGGTTGTTAAAAAAAAACCCATTCCGAACCAGAGCTGAGGGGTTAGGGAACGTTGTTACCTCCCCCCTCAGCCCCGATCCAGCACGGTTGGCTTGAGAAGAAGGTCAGCATTTACCCTGTGAAATTAGAGGCTCACCATTGAAAGTTGTGGGAGAGGTTGTATGAAAAGCGACGAAGTAGGGGAGAAATATAGGCTATCTGAAGGAAAGAAGAGAGGCTAAGCTGGGGCCGGACGGAGCGCTGGATCCCGCCAGCACGGCGGCCAGTATGGCAAATCGCCGCGCACCTTACGGGGGACATTTATTGGGAAGAATGTACACGAGTGAATGACATAACACTCAAAACGCTCACTAAAGCACTTCTCCACTATCAAAAACACCTCTCGCAACAAACAAAACAAAAAATGTCAAAAACTGCCGTCACGGAAAGCACTGAACACTTCCCTGCATATCCCAACTTTCCAATACCTTAACCCTCAATGCAAGTCTCATTTGTGTGTCGGTTCAGTCCTTATTTTGTATGAGAAAACAAAATACTGAGAGAATAAAATGCGTAAAACCTTCAGTAATAGAAATCTTACCTTCGACGAGGAACAGAGAGGATTGCGAGCGCAACGATGTTCCCTGAGAATTTGCTGCTCCAGTTGTTCTTTCCACTGCATCTCCTCGCGAAGCTTCGTGTGGAGCTCTTCCTGTTCTTCCCGTAACTCCCGAATACTCGTCTCCAGTTCCTTGACCCTACGAAAGCAAAATCCCAAATGAGGAAGACAAAAGGGGTCTACACAATTGCATAATGCCAGGTAGAAGACAAACCAAAAGAATGGATAACATCATGTCCAAAGAGTGGGCAATCACACGTCTTTGCCAAAGGATAGAAGATCAGAAAGTAGAAGGCCTAAGGTCAGGAGTGGAAAGTCCTTGATCCGATCCGAGATAACATATTCATGTGATCATTATACGAAAGCTGGTAACCAAACCATCCATTTCAAGCATGAGTGGTTACACAATCGTAGGCTATGATATGCAGCTGACTCCATTGTCATGGTCATTTTACTCTCACTATCTACAGGATTAGAGAGAAGTAGTAGAGGGTTTCTTTAGAAAATCTCATCAATCTCGAATACTCGAAGGGAATGAGCGTTTCTAGAGTAGGAACTTTAATTTCGAGGGTCAATGCACATTAAATATCCTTTGATTTAGATATGGTTACAAAATTAACGCAGACAGTTATACTTCATCACCCACACTCATCCCATCTAAAACGCCTACTTTGTTCTCATCCTCACCCCCCCACCCAAGGCACTCTCGTTAGCCTAGTGGATAACGCGTTTGACTGCAAACGCCTAGGCACCGTGTTCAATCAGCGTACTTGATGGAGCTAGCCTCTTATTGTCAGACACGATGAGCTCCCCCCCCCCTACCTCAGGGTGAGCAGGTAGCTCCTTACATCATGCACAACACTGCTGCCTTTTCTTCACGTCTTCACAAAACATCTGCCTTCCAGGGCCAAGGCTTAGCCGAGTGGAAACACCGCTTCCGATTAAAGCCAAGTTAAGCCACATCGGATGTGGTAGTCGACAGATGGAGCTCCGATTCCGGTCGACTTCGCGGCGGCTGCCACACGCTGTAGATACCCGTGGTTCGGATCTCACGCTAATCAGTAGGCCCCACTGAGAAATAAAAGGCATCTTCAATCAGTGGCGATCGGTGGTAAAAACCCTACCTCTTTTTTTGAAAAAATATATCCATCTCTCAGTCGCAGAGTTTTCTGATTGATGTCAAAGCACCTTTTTTTTTAATATAATTATTCTGGCGACTCAATAGTACGACAAAAAAGCGGGGGGGGGGGGGGAAGGTTTCACCCGGTGCAGGATCATTCGATCATCATCAAAGTCAAATAAAATGGAGGAATCCAGCCTCCTCCCAAAAGTCAGATAGTTCATAAACGTGTGCACGAAATCGTTCCAGGAACGAGGAATAAGCAGTAACAACTTCGCTCGTACCGGTACCGGGACAGGTAACAAGCGGGAAGATCATCCCAACTGGAGAATGGTGGATAGAGTCTACCTTCCGAAATACAACCTCGGCTGCGAATGCATAAAACTCGCATCTGTAGTCGAGCTTCGAACGAACAAAGGATCGATAAAAAAGCAATGAAGTAGCCCTATTAGCGCCCCAGGTGCTGAAAGCCATGGAACGAAGAATATCCATGACGCGGGTAAAAGAGACCCTGAGGCTGTGAATATGAGCCTCCCAGGTGAGGCGTCGGTCAAATACAAGACCAAGGAAACGGTGCAAATCCACCACTTCCAGGCGAAGCTAGTTTAGGATAAAGTCAGGGTCAGGGTGGAGCCGTGGATGGCGGCAGAAGTGCCCGACCTTCGTCTTGGCAAAGGAAAACCGAAGCTTTCGCGCTTCGGCATAGCGAGAGACGCGGTTCAATGCCTATTGGAGTCAACGCTCTAGAGTTGGCATCTGGGGCGCACCAAAAGAGATCGTAAGGTCGTCCACGTAGAGCGTAGAGAGAACATCTTACGGAAGCACCAAAGTGAAACGGTGATGCTCAGGGCAAAGAATGCAAAACTGAGGACACTTCCCTTCTCTACTGATCCGAAGAGGGTTTCCTCCACACGTACGCGGAATCGACGATTTCGAGAAGATTTAGAAATAAAGATAGGGAGTCATCCCCTCGAGCCCATTGTGCGGAGAGTCTCCATGATACCGTCTGGCAATGCAGTATTATAGACCTTCTCCAAATCAAAATCAGTTTGGCATAGTGCTGTCTACGAAGGAAAGCCTATAGCCAACATTTTCCAGTCGGAGCAGCGCATCTAACGTGGAGTGGAACTTGTGGAAGCCGCACTGTGCAGAAGACAGATGGCCTCCGCTGTCCATAAAAAAAGGCTAATCTAACATTTACCAATTTCTCCATCAACTTACACACGCAGGAGGAGGTTAGAGAGATTGGGAGGAAACCAGCCAGCGGAGGGGGGCTGGGGAGGAATCTCTCCTAGGTTTGCGAAAAGCGAGCACAGTAGCCATTCGGCAAGAGTCTGAGAGGATACCCTCTACCCAGATCTTGTTGAACAAATCTAACAGAAATTCCATGCCTGGCTCACCCGGGTGTCGAGGCATGGCGTTAGGGAACATTGTCAAGGTCAGGAGCGTTGTCCACCTACGAAGCGAGAGTAGAATGAAACTCACTCAATATAATCCTGTGATTGTAGGGTTCTCCGCCTCTAAAAGTTCATTCCAGTCGGCGGCCTTTAGCGACACCACGACGCGCATTGAATTCTAGCGAAGCGCAGCATCTCGGCCAGAGAATGAAGTGAAAGGGGTCGCGAAGGACTCTGCCACGGACGCGGTCCCATTCTCCTGGAGGGGGCCTGCGAAAACTTGTCCCGAATTCTTTGAACTCGCTTCTGAAAGAGAGGTCTCCCGTTCAATGAAGACACGTATTTCCACCAGGAAGAGACGGGCGTTCTTCGAAATATACGGGAACTTAGCCATAGCTGGACAAATTTCCCCGAGGGTGAAATCGTTCGGGCGGCGCTTATAGCGCATGTAGTAACGCTTTTGTTTGAAGGCCGTCTCACACTCGGCTGAGTACCACGGAAACGTTCATCGTGTAAAACAGCAAGAAGTTCTAGAGAGAGGGGGGGGCGGGGCGGCCGAGGCCGCCATAAGGCTACCGTCCGAGAAACAGGTCACCTTGTGCTCTCTACCAATTAAACTAGCTAATGCTCTACACTGATGGATCATGTTGCCTTGAACCATCATGCTGTAATATGTGGAGCGAATAACCAGAAAGCTTGTAGCCAGCAGGCTCAAAAACGCCAGGTAGTCTCTGAATGAGGGGCACCGACGTAATCAAGACTCAGCTCAACGCACTTGCGACTTTTGTCCTTGTCTGGGCCCCCTCGGAGCCGGACGTGCCGACTTTCGCTGGTCGCTTGCCGAAGCGGCAGCCGACCTGTCCTTCCTCAGAGGCCCCAAGGAGGAAGAGGAACATCTAGTTCTCTTCGAATTGTTCTTTTTACGAGATGATAGCGGGAAATGTACCCAGTTCTCTCCACCCCCGGAAGGCGCTCCAGGCAGGACGGACCGGCCTCAACAAGATCCTTCTCGAAGATGGAGAAGGGATGGCTGTAAAAGGAGCACCAGTCGGGAAAGGTCTCTCCTTTCTTTGCGAATCCTCGGGGTCCCGAGCTTGCACAGGGCCGGACTCAGGTTCAGAGTTAAGCACCGAACCCGGGAAGATCCTGCCATTTGGGGCGGGGTCGCTTCACCTCCGTGTCCATGTCCAGCTCAGTGGGGGCTTCCATGTGCCGCCCTCCCCCCCAGGTATCACATACTCCAATGGGGGAGGGCTCTTCAGCCTTTTTAGTCGGCGAGCCGACCTCCATCGGAATAGAGTAAGGGGTAGGTACGCCGACCCCCTGCAAACTCATAATGGACTGCATAGGGCATGGCAAGACGGGCCCAGCTATCATTTACCCTTTTAAGGGATTGGCTCTATCGATCCGCACCTACCGGGAGCGGTCGATTCTGGCCGCCTGCCTGTTTTCTTGGCAGTCCCCTGTAAAAGCAAAGGGGGAACCGCCTCCTTGTGCAAAGATGGAATCGTCCATGGGCGACCCTAAGGATGGGGATTAAGGGGAAGCCACCTCACCAGTAAGGGTAGAGGAGGAGTAAATTTCCTCTCCGCTACAAGCAGGTTGTAGGGGACCCAGAGAAAGCACACGGAGGGAAGGAGGGGGGCATATTTTTCAGAGGAGGAGCTGCCCGAGAGCGGCTCCAAAGATGACAAAGGTGAAGTTCCTTTGCGGCAGAAGCAGTGTCTCATGTTACCTTGTCTTCCCCGCCAACTAGAGAGGGCGAGGCCTCTCTATTGTAGCCATAGTAAGTGAAAAAGAGAGAAAATGCATGGTTCTATGACAAAACACTACTTAACCGCACAAGAAGTTACTTAGAGACACCCAACACGGCTTTCATAATAAACGCTCTTGTCTAACGAATCTATTAACTTCTTTAATGAATACGACGAGAGTAAAGTTTCTGACATACTCGTAGTTTACCTCGACTTTCAAAAGGCCTTCGATAAAGTTCCCCACAAAAGATTACTAAGTTAAAAACTGCACAAAGTTCAAGGCATAATATCGAAGTTTGCTGACGACACCAAAATTGTGAATTCAGTACCCACTAACGTACAGATTAATGAAATGCAAAACAATCTCGATAAATTGTTGAACTGGGCGCAAACGTGGCAAATGCCTTTTAACGCGGATAAATGTAAAGTGCTCCATATCGGATACAGTAACGGCAAAGCAAATTACTCACTAAATGGTACTCAACTCTTAAGCGTAGACAGAGAGATGGACGTAGGAGCAACAATAACGAGCGACCTAAAACCCAGTCAGCAATGTTCAAAAGTTCTTAAGAAAGCAAATAAAATAATTGCATTCATTGGTAGAGCGTTCGAGTATAAGTCTCGAAATATAATCCTTACTCTCTATAATTTCTTGGTACTTTCCATTATGGAATACTGTGTTCAAGCCTGGTGCCGGCACTACCAGAAAGATATAACGTAATAAGAACGAGTCCAACGAAGGGTTACTAAAATTATACCAAGTTTAAGGAACAAAACATACAAAGAGCGACTTAGAGACTAAATCTATTTCCATTAACTCAGCGTAGATTAAGATGGGACCTAATTCAGGTCTTTAAAATTATCAAAGGCATAGACAATATGGATTGCAACAAATATTTCACTATCGATCAGTCAAATTACACGAGAGGAAACGGCTGCAAAATTATAGGTAAACATTTTAACTCGCAAGAATCTAGGAATTTCTTTTTTAACCGAATCGTCAACTTATGGAATGGGCTTCCTCGTAAAGTAATAGACTGCAACACCCTAGATACTTTCAAATCTAATCCCCGACTAACAGCGTTTTCTAGCAAATAATTAACTACCTAGCCTTCAGGTGACGGGTTCACCGATTTTGCAAGGTGTACTATCTATCTTACCCATAATCTTTATCCAAGGTCATCTAGTATAGACCACAAGGTCTGTTGTGACTTGTTTATCTATGTAACTGACCATCCTAACAAAACTCACATGGGAAAGCTTTAACCAAATCCGCCCTACATTATGTGCAGTCATGGTCGCAAGAGACAGCCACAAAGCATTCAACACTACTCCCTACTTCAGGGAGAAGAAATGGATCGCAAACTTCCTCTTTTGGCAGACTCGGCAAAGTCCTTCATTCAAAACAGTAGCCAATCAAAAAATAAAAATCTCCATAACCAGGTCCTCAGTGCTACATCCTCTCCTTTACCTTCTTCAGGCATGGCACACTTTCCTACCACGCAATCAGTCCGCCTTAGCATCTAGGCAGAGGATCTACCCATCCCATTTTCAATCTATCTCTGTACGCACAGTCTCTAGGAACCTAAACACGTACCTACAACACCCGCAATGCTGGTTGACATTAAACAGAATGCCCCCTCCAATCTCCACAAATTAACAGGACCTGCACCACGCTTAATTACAGATCACCAGATTGGGCATTATCCATATCTTACACAAGTTGCACCAAAAAGTGCCCTTTGAATTACAACCGGCTGCATAAAAAAAACCTATACACCTTCCCAACAAGAGACCATTTAAACATGATAGCCATAGTTTTTCATTAAGTTGTTCTGCTTCTCACACCCACTATATAACCGCACCATTGACATCTCTGCCCCCACCCCCAACTACACGCAATTATTTTTTAATCTTCTCTAAACACCAATGAACCCAAAACACAATACAGCACAGACATCCGCTTTCACCAGCATAGCATTTTAAGATCAGCTACAAAATGCCCTACTCCAAACGTCCCACCAGACATTCACTCATCCGAATCCATCCTGAGTCAGTGAACCAGTCTTTCTGTCCCATCTACGGTCAGGTCACGAGCCCTCCTTGCACAAATACAAAAAATAGAATAAACCGCCACACGATCATTGACTGCCTCATCGCTGCAGCCCGAAAACACTGCCCCTCTCATCACATCCTGAACTACCGTTGAATTGCCTACAAGAGAACCTGTCTGGGATTGATTACTCGCCGCCGCGCCTCATTCCTGACTCATGCCGGTGGGTTTGACTGAAGAGACCGGGGGAGAACAAAGAACACAAAGGACAATGACCACAATGAAGGGAGATTCGCACATGCAAAACCAGTCAGATGGAAAGTGTAGATACAATAAGAAAATCACTTTTGCAGTCTATAGGTGGCGCATAGAAGTGTCACTCATATCAAAATAAATTTTCTCCCTACATACCGTGATTTTTCTGCCCATGAAAGACCCTCAACTACAAAACCAGGGTCGGGGTCAGAATTCTACAAATACAATCAAGGGACAGTCCAAACTAGCCCTTTGACCTCAAATAAAAGAACAATAACCGACATAACCTTACTTGACATCATTGTGCTTTGATATGGAAGCCACCTTATCTAGACTGGCCATTTTCTTGCGCAGGTGGCTCATCTTGCGACTATAGTCGTAAATCTTATTCCGGTAGTGTATTTTCTCATCTTCATTATTATGTGCTTCCTGTCAAGATGAGAGCTTGGACATGACCAATCTTCTTCACTAATTAATCCCTAACTTTACAATTAAAGCAGCAAATCTTAAGTTCAAAGTTTTGAGGTCTCTCCTTTATGGTTTAGACAACATTGAAAGGAATAACGTACTTTCCAAATGGCAAAGAATAGATTCCTTGGCTATTTCACCTTCCCTTGTAAAGGAAGAATATAGTCAACCCCGTCCTTCAACAGTAGCCACTTTCCCGCAGGCCGTGGTCGGAACGCCTCACCGCCACTAAAAACTATCCCATTATGCTCTATCAATCAAAGTCACCCATCCATTTTTCCCTACCAAATTGCATCTCCAGTGTCATCTCTGGAATAATGCCCCAAGCACACTCTCTCCATGAAGACCTATCATACATAACACCAACCACTTGCCCTATATTTCCATAATTATTGTAAAAGGAAATTATAATCTACCGATGTGATGTTAATCTAGAGAAGGAATGAGGGGACCAGAGACATAGGAAAAAACGAATGGAAATAAATGCTAAAGCTAAACACATTATCGATGAGGACAGCAAAGCTAAATACTAGGATAAGGGGCATTAAAAACCTTCACGAACAAGTCTATAGAAGGTGTATAGACACTCAAAATCACAACCTAAACTCCTCCCCAGGGTCCTAAAGGATCGGTGGGCCAACGAGGAAAACAAATTATTAGGACCAATCAAACACAATAGACTTTGCGAGTGAGGCATCTACCCTTGAATAGTGAGCATAAGACCTCACCATCATTTTGTTCTGCGCTTTGTGATGCATTTTCGTAATGTCTCTAAGCTCTTCTTCCAACCTCTCCATCTGCAATTTGCACTTCTTGCGCGTCATTTCCGCCTCCGCGCCGCTGATCCGCAACTCTTGAATAAAGGCTTCCTTCAAACAAAAAATGCAGAGATTAGAATCGCAACAACACAAATGCCTTTGCCGGGCAAAGCTGATGATACCCGGAATATTCCTGTAAGGTGACTTGGCTCCAGAACTCACAACACCCGTCCCCCCCAGGTAGTTACTCCTTTTGGCTAGTAGGGGACATATCTTTCACTTTCCCTAATACTTTACCAGCCTTTCTTCCAAAGCACCTTCTATTGTATTTCCCGTTAATTTAGTACCTACGACATACGCCTGGCATCGCAATACTGGTATTTTTACTCATCCACCAATTTTCCTGGAGATTTAATGAGGACAGTAGCGTAAGACTAGCCTATATATGAGGGAGGAGGAAAACTCATAGCGTCTTTCGGCACGTGGCATAAAACGTGACTAAGCAAAGATATGAGCCGCTGGCCTCGGAACCTGATAAGTTTTGTCTTGCAAGGCCAATACACAATGATCAGGGCTGTTGCAGACAATGCCTAGTCATGTCGGCAGTGTCGTGGATGCACACCTTATGGGAATGCAGTTAATAATGAAGATGAAAAAGAGCAGAAGTGCAGTAGTAAAGTTAGACTGATTCTCGCCCCTTACTTTGACTTTAATGGTGGCTTTGAGTTCTTCCAATCTCTCTTTGGCTACCTTCAGTTCGTCGCTCACCCTTCGGACCGAGCAGGGGACGTCCGTGGAATGAGAACTCTTGCTCACTTCCGCAATTCCCTCGACTGGAAGCTGAAAAAAGAAAAAGCGAGCTGATAGAAAACTCGCTCGGGGTTTGACCACCACTAATATACACTCGTTTAAGGCCTTTTTTTTTTCTTAGTGGGAGTCTACAGTTTAACGTGGGATCAGAAACACATATCTACATAAGTGTGTGTGTGTGTGTGTGGCACTGGGAAATTGTAGGGAAAAAAGATAGAAGCAACCTTGAATAAATATAGAACTTATTTCAGGTGAAACGGAGCCAAACTGACTCCCCCCCACTCCATGTCTATTACTTCAGGGCCTAATTTACTCTTTTACTAACATGGAAAGAATAAAGGGGAGAAGAGGCAAACAAATAAACGAAAACGACAAAGTAGTGAGAAAATATGTGATGAAAAGGATTGTTATCAGGAACAAATTTGTAGATTAATAGTAGTAAAAAATGAGGACTATTGCGGGGAATCACTGACCAGTGCAGGAAAATACCACCCTCTCCACACACACACTTTCTACCAAAATGAGGTCAGGGCATTTCAATGCCACTAAAACTACCTGACGCTTACGACCCCATTTATTCGCTATCAAGCACAAAACCACCCATCATTTCTTTCTAAGACAAAATGGCCTTTCATAGCGAGGGAAGGGGGCTATGTGCTGAGGATTTCGTCCAGTCGGGGTTTATCTTGGGGAAGGCCCCCAAGCACGCACCTTCAATACACACATATCATACACAAAGTGACCCCTTTCTCTCTCAAACAGTCCAGTGTAGTCTTCAAGCTCTTCACTTCTCAAAAGTCTATTCCCACCCATTCTTCATACATACTCATACCTTCTCACAGAACTTCCAGTCACAACCTCATTCACACCATAATCCTCTCTTACCCACTTTATCCTTTCACACACCAAGCATCCATCTCACTCTTGATCTTTCCTTCCAATTCCCTAACAGCCTCATATTCATGTAGCTTCCTGGCACATTCCACACCCAAACCCGTCCCATTCACTAACGCTCTAATCGTACACAAACCTTCTTTTTCATATGTAAAAAAACAACCTTTTGGTCGCAATCTGATTCACACAACCATCTCCCCACCTCACCCGTATGTCAAACCACTCCTGCCATCTTTCTCCCAAAAGTCTGCCTTACTTCCAACATAAATACTCTTCACACCATCCAATAGTTTACAACTAACTTCATACATTCTTAACATTTCTTCCTTGTTTTTACAGCTGGATGCCACAATGCAAATACTTGATTCACATCCCCCTTACCCAATCTAAATCCTCCTTGTTCATATCCAATCAAAATCTCACTTATCCTTCTTATACACCCATTAGAATTTTCGCACCCACTTCCTCTTCCCTTTAACCTCATACAAAGCTAACACAGCTTTCTTCCAGCCCTAGCCACGCTTCCACTTTAGAATGCCTAACACCAGACTAATTATAATATCTATTCTAGCTGGCTTCACATTTTTAAGACGTCTATCGGTTCCATTAGGCCTGTTTAAACCTCAACATTTTCTTATTTTCATAGGTTTATGCACATTTTCCTATTCCTTTTGCCATAGAAAAGCAGAAAATCACAAGTATTTTGACCTATGATGTTGGGGAGCATTGCCGTATGGAGCTTTAAAATTTCAGCCTTGAAATCGACCAAAAGCAGCAATTCTGGCTGGGGTCCCTTGAATCATGTTTTGCACTAGCATTTTATCTAAACAAGATAGCAACAAAATAGACACCAAATTAAAGTGTTTTTAATTCTCTTTCTAACCTACACAATTATGATCATCTTGGAACAAGAAATGGCACATTGCTGTATTAGAGTATGAAACAGTATTCCATACCCTGATATAGCACTGTTTATACCGACAAAACAACCGAGGATTCGGCCCCTGGTGTCATAACTAGAATAGTAACAACCCCTACCTCATTCCTCACTTAGAACCATAAGACATAAATTGCTCTTTTACGATAACACTTTATTTATTTGCAAGAAACTCACCTGATTCACTTTATTCCGCCTCTTGAAGATGTGACTGCGAATGGAACGCTTCAGTTGGCACGACTTGGACTTGAGGCTGTTAACGCATTTAGAAGACCCTGTGATGGAAAAGTATGAAATAAGCCCTAATAATGAGGAATAAAGGAGGCAATGGTGTGAGTAAATATCGCCATGGATAGAATGAATAGACGAATAAGCATGTAACCGGGTAATCGCTAATTGTAGAGGAAGGAGGCAGTGGGATTAGACAGATTTTGCCCCTAACTAGCCCTGTATAATGTTATCTCAGAGGCAACAAACAGTTTAATATGGGTCTGAGTTCACTGATTGAAACAACATGGCAACGGAGCTCTGGCCAGTCTAGTAAATACGGGCCGCCAGCACGGCTAAGTAGCTCCACGGCATCATCATGCACAAAGGCAACCACAAAAACTTATCAGTCCCTTGTCTTCACAAAACAACCTATCTATTCTCTCCTCTGTTCCTGAACCCCGTTGATAGAGTAGCGTGTCATATCCACATACCACTGACGAGGACGGGGTGCCCTACCCCTCTCCCTTGGGTTATAGAGGGCTCCACCCTCACTGGTTGATGCAAGAAAAAATCCCTGACCTGGACATATCCCTCCCCAAAAAAGGACCGGTGTGTGACACCACAAACCGTCAGCGTTGGAGGAGGGAGATGTCCGGGTGGGGTTTTTATGAGACTGACCAGTGATTGTCATTCTGATCTTTAAGCACATTTCGTTATGCCTTGGGGGAATCTCGTCCACGATGCGAGAGACGAATGGCGGTACTTAGCTAGTACCTATATATGGCAACTACTACTCAAATCGGCTCTTGGTCAAACGACTAAACATCCCCATTGTACCTTAACTTCATTCATGTGGGACAATGAAATCAAATGAATTTTTCTCAGCAGGATGACAGCAGACAAAGGGAAAACTAATAGATAGAAATAACAACGGTATTAGTCAAGGGTGACTAACTCTAATATAAAAGGCATCAACCTAAGGTGCTCTTTCAAACACCGCAGGGAAAAAAATCGTTAGAAACGAATAATAGAAGAGTACAAACTGGAGTGGGAGACTGAACGAGCTTTTTCAAGAGGAACCCAACCTTTCGAGACTGACACAAGCTTTGAAGACACGCGTCTGATGAGCTCCTTCTCGGATGAGGCACCAAGGCCATCTTCTTCCTCCTCCAGACTCTCCTCTAATTCGCGGCTGAAAGCATCGATGTCGGCCACTGACGAGGAACGCGAATCTTCGTCCATGACGGCGGCGGCAGAACAGCTAGGTCGAGAATCTTGAGGATGGTGGGAGGATTTGCCGAAACTCGAAATCCTCTTAAACTTGTCCACCATCCTTTCGCTCCTCTTCGATACTCTACTCATCCTCTTCACCTTCTTCGTCTCATTCGAGGACAATGAAGAGGTCTTCGAGATGAGCGAGAGGCGAGACCCGAAGTTTGTAGCGAGGTTTTCCTTGTCACTTTCCCCCCCTTGGGTCGTCTCTGGCGCAAGGCCGTGGGGGGCCGAATCCGGGGACGGTTCTCTCTTATCGACGCCATCACAGGAAAAAGAGCTTCGCTTCGTGGCATCGCGAAGGTCTTTTCTCTCCTTCCGTCGACTACTGCCGTCGCTCTGTCGGGCCTCTCTCGACTTCAGCCCAACCTCACAGAGAGAGGACGCGGAGCTGTCCTCGCTAACAGACATACTCTCCACCCGGTTTGCGCTACCTCGCTCGAAGGATGGACTTGGGTGGGTGGCTTGTTTTTGTCGGTCTCTATCAAAGGATTTCTTTGGTGATAATTCATCCCAAAATTTGTCCTGCGTGAGATACCTGCAATCACAGAAAAATGAACAATATTCATTGGCATTTGCTTCAATTTCACATTCACACCATATACAAAAGTCACACCACTTATCAGAGGACCTAAAACGAATGCATTATTTTTTTTTAAGAGCTCATCTGGCGACTGTAAAACGAATGCAGGTGGTAGAGCATTCCATAACCACGATAAACCCGCGAAGCGGAGCCATGCATAATACAGCAAGGAGAAAAGGTTAACTATATCTCCGCATATGAACTTAAATGAGGAGGGACTGAATGGACTGTAATAACTATCTGATCATCTGGAAGGTTCTGAGTGTTACTCAAGTATAGAAATAAAAGAAATTTATTTGCATTACAATAATTTTTATTCATCAAATAGACTATTTTCATTAATGACTTCAGTTCATCTATTTGGCAGCTTCATATTTCCATATTACATCTAAATCAATAAACGTTTTTCCACCGAAGGGGATTTTTTTTCAGGGACCTATACAAATGAAAAACAAATGTTGCATTGTCGGAGGAGTACGGTGGATGCGTTAAGAGATCCCACCCAAGCTCCTGCAACTTTGTGTGGGTAACCAAAGCCACGAGCTCTGGCGTTGTCTTGTTGGAACACAACCCCTTTTTGTTTGGCTAGTTTTGGCCTCATCAGGTGATTTTTTTTCATTCAATTTCTCCAGAAGGTGGCAGTACCCATTAGAATTGATGGTCTAATTGTATGATTGATCATAATAAACAATACCTTTGAAAACCCACTATACACAATCCAATTTTCATCTCCAGTCACCAATCACTTAAAAATAAGTTCAGTTTTATTGTGCTATAAAATCATGTCGCAGATGGCCTATACAGTTTTTCTCCGAAAGATTGTGAGGAACCCATACATCATACCAGGAAATGTACGTCAAGTTTCACTAAGTGTTCATGAACAATACTTTATGGAACATCCAATATCTCTACAAGCCCCCTAGTTTTGATTTTGAGGTTGCTTCAACGTTTACCTTCAAAAGATCGCCGTCCAACAATGGAGGGCTTCCAGAGCAAATTGGTCTTCAAAGGTGAAATCTTGTGTTTGAATTTTGCAAATCATCTCTGAACAGTTAATTAACTTACAGCACCTTCACCATAAGCATTAGAAATGGTTTTACACGTTTCTGCAGCATTTTCACTATTTTTTAAGAAGCGTTACATGCATTAAAGGCTGAGAAAATAAGAGATATACTTAATTTTGATACGAGACATAGCCAGTAGGTTACCTGGCTTCAAGTAATGCCAATATATGTCATACCAACATTACAGCTGTAATATGAAGTTTAAAGGCAACTGTCAAAATTGCTCCGAAATTTCAGGAAAACCAGATACTAAAATTTCTTGGTTACTTATATTTAGAACTACTCTTTAAGCTGACTAAATTTACTGCATGGGTTATGATGATCTAGCCGAAGGGAAGCACCCATTCCCACCAAGACAGATTTAGGCATATTGGGTATGTTTAGTCACAGAATGTATGCCCTGATTCAAGTTGACTTAGGGGCAAATACCATATGCTACAGTGAATCCCGGTTCTGATCTCATGTTAAACTGTAGATCCCCAAAGAAGTCAGAGTGTGAATCAGTGGTAAAGACCTGTAGAAAACACTCACTGGCATTGCGCTTCTTGGACGAGATTTGACGTGAGGGTGATAAACTTTTCCCTCAGCATCTCCAACTGGTCATAGAACTCTTCACCCAAGGATGAACCGGAGGAGGAAGCTTCAGCATCGGATTTGGGTGACGTGAGCGACCTGTCCATTACATCATTTGGCTCACTCAATTCCTCTGAAAAATAGAAGGTTCTCTGGCAAGTGCATCAACTATGTACCTTCTGTATCGCATTTCTCGGAGATTCAGATGAGGTTTTACAGGCACCATTTTTGTTTCAGAACATATCTGGTTGAGTGGTCGTGGTGCTGTGGCAGTGTACTGTGGTTGTTAGGAACCAAGTTCAGGAGAGTTGCTCACGTTCTAAGCACCTGACCGAGTTGCATATCTAGACTACGTATCTTGTTTTATTTCTAACTTCTCTTTAGAAATCTAACTCCAAAACATCTAGCAGACATACTCTGGTTGGTTGTACCTTTTTTATATACAATGCCATTTCGTATAAACCCCGATAGGGGGCGGTGATCTGGGAGGCCCCCCCTTCTCGCGACCACATCATCGCATTTGTGATGATGCGCATTGACCACACAATAATTAATACAATAACCAGTCAGTGCATATTTAAACTAAACACCAACCAGAGCAACTTTAGGGACAATCCCTTTTCACACAAACTCGAGTAAACACATGTGATCCAAAAAGCGAGGATCAACTTACCAATAACTTCGAGAGGACGAGATCCTTCAGTCTCATTCTGAAGAGGCGGGAGATCACTTCCAATGCATTCATCGGTTTCCGCTTTCATACAGAGCCAAGACTGAATTTTGGACTTATTTGCCGGTGAAACACTTCCACTCTGCAGGATTTCTGCCAGCAGATCCTCAGCACTGGAAACCAAAAGGTGCCACTGGGAAGCTGCAAACTGGACCCTGTTCAAGAAGGAATCTGTCGAGTTACTAATGCATCTCATCCTATAGTAAAATATTCGATAGGTTCAACCTCACTTACTTGAAAATTTCATCATTTTCATGCAATGGCAACTCCTCCACACTCCCAATGCCAGAATTCATTCCATTAGCCATTGGAGGCTGGAAATTCTGGTATGGTTGGGTTAGAACCCCCTGTTGCTGGGAAATATTCAGTGACTTCGAGGTGAGGCCCTGGGATATTGGAGTAGTGCTCAGGTTCCCAGTATGAGTAGAAGGCCGACTGCTCCAAACCTGTAGCAAAGAGGAAATAGTCAACATAAATACCTTGAGTCATGCACCAGTGGATAAGAGATTTGTTTTGTAGCGTCGAGGTACTGGGTTAAATCTGAGCGAGAGCAGATGTAGAGCTCTGGGCCCCGATTGGTAGACATGACGTGCTTAATCTCTGCAAGAGTAGATAAATCTTATACACATCATCACAACACCTCTTTCCTGTCCTGTATTCGCAGCAAAACACACACACTTCTCTGTTCCATGAAATCCTGCTGATGGGTAATTATATCCACATATCCCTGGGGGTGACAAAGGTTCATAACCGATTGCTAATTGGTGTAAAAAAAAAGTACTTGCTGACCCCCCCCCCCCCAATTAGATGAGGACTGGCCACGGGTGCCCTCGGACTCATCAGCATCCGGTCAGGGGAAAGAGGTGCAACAGAGTAGTAGTCGCGCAAATGATCAAGAATCGCTTGAAGACCCTCAGCATCTTCTCCATGAGAGGTCTCAGGGTCCCAGTGGCTCCAATCTTTTTCTTTTAGGGGGAGAGGGCGAGCTATTCTCTACCTTTTTCTTATCCCCTGAGGGGACCCCGGAGTCAAAGAGAGCTATATCGGCCTGGTCCCTCGCGGAGATAACAAAGGAGTTGTAGGCACTCAGAGCCCCATGTAGGAGGAAGAGGCCCTCCTAGGGCGGTATGAGGCTTGGGTTGGCATCCACGAAGCTCCAGCGTGACAAGTGCGCTCCAAGAAATTTGAATGCAGTACGCCTGGTGCTTTGGGGACAGAGGTATAGAAACAAATGATCCAAGGTGGTACCCTCTGGGGTGGCATCCAGAGGCACCAGAAGCCCTAGTTACATCGAGGTCTAGGAGGAGTTGTCTTGCCTTAAATCCAAAAGGCCTAGGGTATGATTGGTGTTCTCGGCACCATCGAGATCAGTCGAGGATGAAGTGAGAGCCGTTGGTGACGACCCCTTTGTAAAAGCGGGATGCGAACGCTAAAAGCCAACCCTGGGAGCAGACGAATAAGGCACCGATGGCTACTTTTTACTGACTGTGGCCAAATGTCTCACGGCCTGAATGTAAAAGGATATACATAGAAGCAAAAGAAAAGGGAAAATAGGAGAGGGAAGGTCTTTTAAAAACCACCATCCCCAACAGGAGTCAAGAGGGAAAGGTATTCCCTCTTTCCAGACATCGACCGGCGATGTCTCAAAAATTAGCCACTGGCCCAGAAAATTAGCGAAGAGGACGTGGCAAAAAAGTGGTAAAATAAGGGTAAAAGCAAGCTGTCTTGAAAGAGTAAAGTTCAGGTGATCTTTTTTAAGAGGTCTTCTTAGGCGACCGCCAACAAGGGCATAGTCATTGAAACTGTGAACTAGCATAACTTTACATTACATTAGAAATAAACATGTTTTAAAAATTTTATGAGTCCATCTGGCGACTGCTAACTTGGGCATAAGTCGCCGTACTCACTACAGCATACGACTAGGCTATATAAAAAAACAAACAAATAAGTGAATAACAAATAACAAGGATAAAAAGATCATAAGTAAAAAAAAAACAAAGAAAAAGGATAACAAGAAGGAAGCGCGCTCCAGCGTAAGGGGTAGACACGCCTCCCCTTCGGCGCAAGAGCATGCGGCCCACTACAAACGGTCAAATAAAGGGGAGGAGGCCAGCCTCTTCCAAAAAGTCGTATAGTCCGGAAGTCAGTGTGCAGGAACCAGTACCGAGTACAAAGAACAAGCGGTAGGGACCCCGCTCGTCCCGGTACCGGGAGAGGTAACGTGCACGAAGATCACCCAGACTGGGATATTCAACAAGAATGTACCGAACAGTCTGGGAGGACAACGCAATCGTCAAACGGTGCAGGCGAGCGCTCCATCAAATGGCGATGCGTTCCGCGAGTGTGTCCAATTCAGAGACAACAAAAAGCAACCCGAAGCCGTCGCGGCATTAGGGGGTAGGTCCATGGGAACAGTCGCGGCGCAATGGCATCTTCTTAGCAAAGCCACCTGGAGGGACGCCCGTATTCCTGCCCTGTAGTCGGTGTGAGGAAGAGCGAAACGCTGGTCTGGTCGCTCAGCCCTCGCGGACTCTTTGGCGCCCTCATCGGCTTGCTCATTCCTTGCAATTAATACATGTCCAGGAACCCAGCCCAAGATAATCTCGACATCCGCCCGGCTCGCCAAAACCGTGGCATCACGGATATCGCGAACCAGGGTATGCGGAGGTTCTAATGCCCCGAGAGGACTCAGGGCGCTTTGTGAGTCACTATTAATCACGATCCGGTCTCCAAACCGGGCACGTCGCGTTATCTCCGGTACAGAGCAGTGTATTGCAACCAGCTTGGCTGTGAAGAGAGACGCAGCGGCTGGCAGAGCCGCGCTGACTTCAAACAGAGGGGATACCGCGTGGAAACCGACCCCCTCTTGGGACTTGGAGCCATCCGTATACACTGGCACGGTTCCAGTATGACACAAAGTGTGCCCCCCAAAAGGCCGAACGCAATACTCCCGGCGCTGTACAAGATTTGGGAGCAGAGGCGTGGCGACAAATAGTAATATGTGGTATCCTCCAGGGTAGCGTCCTGGGCAGAACCAGTGGCACCACCGGCCCAAGAGCTATACCTAGCTGTGGAAGGAGTTTGCTAGCCCTAAACACAAAGGACTTAGGGTATAACGTCACGGAACGAAGAATATCCATGGCGCGGATACAAGAGACCCTAAGGCTGAGAAGATGAGCCTCCCAGGTGAGGCGTCGGTCAAATACAAGACCAAGGAAACGGTGCGATTCAACCACTTCCAGGCGTACCCCATTAAGAAACAAGTCTGGCTCGGGGTGGAGCCGTGGATGGCGGCAGAAATGCACCACCTTAGTCTTGGCCAAAGAAAACCGAAGCCTGTGCGCTTCGGCATAGCGAGAGACGCGGTTCAATGCCTGTTGGAGTGGACGCTCCAGAGTTGGCCTTTGGGTCGCGCCAAAAGAGATCAAAAGGTCGTCCACGTAGAGCGTAGCGAGAACATCTTCTAGCAGCACCGAGGTGATGCCGTTGATTCTCAGGGCAAAGAGTGTGACACTAAGGACACTTGCTGTGGGACACCCGATTCCTGCTCCTTTGGGCCGGAGAGGGCCCCCCCCACCCGTACGCGGAATCGACGATCTCGCAAAAATTCAGATATAAACATTGGGAGGCGTCCCCTCGCCCCCATCGTGTGAAGTCTTCATGATGCTGTATCGCCGTGCGGTATCATAGGCCTTCTCCAGATCGAAAAACACCGTAGCATAGTGCTGTCTACGAAGGAAGGCCTCGCAAAGCATCCGACGTGGAGTGGAACTGTGGAAGCCACACTGTGCAGAAGACAAATGATTGCAAAAAGAGAGCACAGTAGTGATTCGCCAGGAATCTGGGAGGATACCCTCTTCTCAAATCCTGTCGAAAAAATCTAACAGAAAGACCATGCCTCCCTCACCCAGGTGTCGAAGTATAGCGTACGGGACATCCTCTACACCAGGAGAACGGAACGCAACTCACTCAAAGTAAACCTGTCGTCGAAGGGCTCTCCGCCTCTGGAGGTAAAGTTCAGTCGGGGGGCTTCCGCGACATCACGACGCGCATTGAATGTTGGGGGAGTAGCATCCCGCCTAGAGAATGCGGAGAAAGCGGCGCAAAGGATTCCGCCACGGACGCAGGGTCCGAGATATCGGTCCCATTTTCCTGGATAACGGGAGGGGAGTCATGAGAGTGCTTGCCCCGAATCCTTTTGACTCGCTTCCACACCTCTGCTAGAGGGGTCTTCCAGTTAAGTGAAGACACGTATGTAGGACAAGAAGAGCGGCGGGCGTGCTTCGAAATATACGGCCAGAGATTCTAGGAATAGGAATAAGGTCCACATCGGTGAGGTTGCCGGATAAGAACTCAACGGCCTCATCTATCGACCTTAAACTGAGACAGAGAAATGTCATTTCCTGAAATGCGGATCACCGCACCCGTGCCAAGCACCACCGGGGCGGGCTCTCGGGTGGCGACGGCTCAGAAAATATTTGAATGTGAAAGTGATCACTACCATGGAGGTCATCGACCACCGCGCACCATAAATTAAGCTGTGCATCCTGAGAGCACAAAGATAAATCGAGGCAGGAAAATTAAGCGGTTCTCGGGCAGTGATGCATTAACTCATCCACATTTAGGACACTTATCTTCAGATCGTCGATCAGGTCAGCAAGGACTTGACCTCTGGGATTAATCTACTAGTTTCACTAGATGGGGTGTCTACAGTTTAGATCTCCGAGCAAGAGAAAGGACCTCGGCAACCGTGCCATGACGCGGTGGAAGTCCCCCGCCTAAAAGTCGACTGACGGTGGAATGTACGTAGATATAACAGTATACCTCTTATCCAGGTGCAGCTGAACAACTACTGCCTGAAAGGAGGTATCTAAAGCAACGAGAAGAACGGAGACATCATGCCGGGTGTAAATCGCGCATCCTACCACTCGGCCCCCATCCCGGGATGGTAGGGTCGCAAAACCCTTATACCACGGGAGAGTGGGCACGTGCCCAGCATGGTATTATGCAAAAAGATAGCTAACGAGGGACGGGAGGAGACGAGCCCCCGCAGCATCTCCCAGCTGGCCCGGAGTCAGCAGCAATTCCATTGAAGGAATATGCCCTCCAGGCCTACCTCGGAAATGAGGGGGCCCTCTTCGAAGAGAAAACCCTCACGGGAATGGCCGTACGCTTCCCGGAGGCATAACTTCGGGCGCTGTTGGCCGGACAATGCGCCTCCAAGGACTTATCGGGGGAGGTTGGCTTCCTATGCGAGTCTTTTCCTCCCTTCGCCGCAAAACCTTAGGCGAGCGGGGCAGCTTCGGAGGTCGGGGTCCCTCTTTTGGAGTTTCCACAGTCTCCGAGCGACCCAGCCTACCAATCATGGTTTCCTTAGCCAACATGCTGCCATCAATGGAGCGAATAACAAAGAAGCATTTGAAGCCAGCGGGCTCGAAAACGCCATGTAGCCTCTGAATGAGAGGCCCCAACGTAATCGAGGCTCCGCTCTGCACAGTTCTGCTCTTTGTCTGGGACTTCCCACCCGGGGGAGCAACGGTGCTGGACGTGCTGATCTTGGCTTGTTCGCTTACCGAAACGGCAGTAGACCCGTCCGTCCCCGAATGTTCTCCGTCTTTTTCTTTTTAGGAGAGGAGGCCCTAAGTTACATGGACCGGCCATGCAATATCCTTCTCTGAAATGGAGAAGGTCTTGGCTGTCATAGGGGCACCAGCCAGTGGAGGAGATCCCTCCTCTCCTTGTAACACCTTGGAGTCTCGGAGCCGTCTGAGCTCCTTGCACAGGGGCGGATTTGGATTCAGTGCTTGGCACTGAGCCCAGGTTTGACCCCATGAAAGGTCCTACCATCTGAGGCTGGGTGACCTATGGGACCAAGTCCATCTCAAGGGAGGGTCTCTATGTGGCCATCCCCTCCCTCTTAAGACATCACAGATCTCACACCTGACGCAGCTCCTCCTCAAACTCAATCAATCCAGTCTTGTATACACGAACCTGTCCTGAGTAAAAGGAAGAAGCGGCAGCGATTCCGCTCGTCCAGCTACGGGGACAGCTAGTGCACATGAAGCGTCTTCAGACTGTGACATTAACAAGAATCAGCTGGATGGCCAGGTAGTCTCAATCTAGTTTGAGACTACTGGGGGGCCTCCTGACTGGGAGTGTATGTCACCACCTCAGGCCTAAATTGCAGCTGTGCCCAGGGCACTCTGACCGGGAGCACGTATCGCCCCTCCAAGTACGTCTACACAGGGTTTTCCTTCCGGGCTTATTTGATTGGGGGATCTTGTCCCCAATGGTAAAGGACAACTCGTGATACCTACTTACAATCACCATTGACAGCTTTCCTACAGTGAGGTTGACATGCATCAACACCACTACTGTAATTGTGTATCCCGCTTGCAGGAACAAAACTTTGGGGTGTCCAAATTCTCAAGCTAGTGCCCAGTATCTGGGCTTAGTCGCCTTTTACGACACACGCCTGAAAGCAGGATTTTCACCCTTAAATTTAAAGTGGAATATCAATGAGACTGTATGACACAGAAAGCAGGGAGAGACCTGTAAAGAAAGTTATGAAGGTAGACAAAGTGAAAGGAATGGGATATTTTGCCATAGGTCCTCCTGCAGGAACTGGGGTCGGGAGGGCATTCCTTCTGCTACACCATCCACCCCCTTGAGGGCCATTACAACGGAATAGGCCTTCATTACAGAAAGGGGACAGGGAGAGTTGCGGCCCAGTCTTCTTCATAACACCAGAAGTCATTTTGTCAATCGGGCTAACTACTACTATACATAATTTCATCTTCCCTAACTTCACAACTTTATGAACCTAATTTTATACACGTTTGTAGATGCCTTCTTAGAATTTCACTATTTCTTTCAATTTTTTTTTTAATGGCAGGGGTTTTAGCATCGACCTCCACTCATTTAAGATCCCTTTTATTTCTTAGATGGGGGAGGGGATACCTACAAATTGACGTGGATTCCGAACCGCGAGTATCTACACTGTATGACAACCGCTGTGAAGGCAACCCAAATCATTACTCCATCCAGTGACTAATCACATCCAATGTGGCTTAACTTCTAACATTGGAAGCAGCTTTTGAACTCGGCCAATCTGTAGCCCATCAAATATATATCTGTGTGTGTAAGGTGTGCTTTTAAACAGCTAAATGTGAATGTACTTCATGCATGGGCAAAGATATGGGATCTGCGACGAGTTTCCAATAATAATACAACGTTATTTTTTCAAAATTTAAAGCGAAATATCAACAAGGGTGCACCAGGCAGAAAGTTTGAGAGGGAAGATCTGTAAAGAAGCTGATGAAGATAAGGCGAGGCATCAGGGCCAGGATGGCACACAACTGTGGGTGGTGGGGTCAGAAGGGCATGTAATCCTCCAGATGTCAGAAACAGTATAGTTCCCCATGCTATACCCATGTCCTTGTGGGAGATAGTAATAGAAAAGAAAGATGGGGCAGAAGGGAAAATGGGAGTGAAAGCTGGTAGTTGATGAAGAAAAATGAGTCAAAAGAGAATTGCAAAGTGGCAAAACTAGGGTAAAATGGAGATGTTTAGAAGGAAAAGCCCAGGTAGTTTATATCTGAGGTTGGGAGGGTGTGCCCAACCTTCAAGTGCTGGATGTAACAGTCCAAATGGGGCACCGCCTTGTAGGTCAATGAGTTAAAAGAGCATGGGCTGAGTCATGAGAGTAGCTGGACTTGATTTGCTTTTAAAGCATTTCAAAGAGGCAGAAGCCATCATGGGCACCACCAGAATACGTTTGGGGAGGTTTGTAAAAATAAATGTTATGAAGTTAGGGTGACATAAAAATGTGCAGAAGGTACAGAACTTGAGTATCAGAAAGAGGAGACTACTCAGACACTGAGGAGTGGTAGATAAGATTTTATAGTTTTCCTTTTATAAGTTCAAAAGGAGTGATGAAACTAACAAGCTGTCATAATTACCTCTGTAATAATTAATACTAATGCAAGATGCTTGCATATTAGAGAAAATAACTAACGGTACTTTAGTAGAAATATAGATACTATCACTATATGTCCAGACCACACAATACTTGGCAAGCTTCTGGATCGCATGCTTTATTGTGTGGTGACCAGGAACTCAAAGGTGGTCGCTTTGATGCCTGTTTTTTTTTCCTCACACATCAAAACTTTGGAACACTCAAGCTTCTCATGTTTTTCCTCATAACTATGATCTGTCATGTTTTAAACAAAAGGTCTTTCACTTTCACAAAAATTGCATGTCTCTTTTTTATGATTCTTAAATCTATACAAATTCAACTTGGGCCAGGCTTTGATGTGGAGATTTGTCTGTGCCAGGGGGCTTTCAACATAAAAAACACAAAAAACCTATAGTTTGAAAAGGACTTTTTATAAAGTCTTACACTCGTAATATTTGAAGGCATATGTGGAGAAGTGAGGCTCTGCATGCTGTTCTGTAGAACGAGATTCAAACTTGGGAAGTTAATGACATATCTTGCGATAGAACCCAGCTTCAAGGTGTTGTAGGAAGCATCATAATCTTTATTCAGCGGTGATACACAGCAAACCATTAAGGTAATACTATTCCCACCGAGTGAATCCTGAAAGAATTCAAAATTATATTTAAAATGTAACCATCAAATTCAAATTTCCATACAAATTCCATTTTTTAATAAAACTCGCTTAAAAATTTAATTATCAGCTTAAAAAAATCAAGTACAAGATCTTCAATAAATAGTTTTACTTGCCTTAAGAATATGTGTGAGCCGAGAGTCTCGATAAGGTATCAATCCTCTTTGCCTCCTATTAACGACACATTGGACAACATTGGTAAAAGCCTTCAAATCTGTGTTGATGAAGAGGTTATTCTTCATCAAATTTGGCAGCCCTCCAATGTCATAATTAAGAGCAAGAGTGTCTTCATTTCCAGCTAAATCCACAAAATTAACTCTGGAGTAGAGGTAATTCATCCGGCCGTCTGAAGGAAAAAAATATAGAAATTCAAATATTTCTTTCATTGACTTAATCACACAAAATAACTGGGCATTGGAATATGTCAAGGCCACAGAATGGAAAAAGACAAGATAGAATTTTGAGTGAGCAATATAGAAAAGGGCTCCTTTACCTCTCCATTTTTTTAAATATATTTTTTAGAAATTTCACACATTTTAAAGTTTAAATAGTATAAGAATTATTATGCATAATAAAATTCAGCCTATGAATAAGAGAATGGGCAAATATAGTTAAATTATATTCTTTCTTTTCTTTAGTTTTAGCTGTCCTATTTATAGGTCAGTGAGCATTAATGGGTTAAATTAGGTCATAGCAAGCCATACCCATAAATCTAATTGCTGGTAGTGTTCAGGAATACCACAGAAAAAGGTCTTTGCCACAGGTGTCCTAGAGGGGTACTACCCATCGCTATGAAGGTCGCCCGGCATGGATAAAAACATGGGTACACTTGTGCTTAATAGGGCATAAAGGAAGGGGGGGTAGTAATGCTGCCCTCAGTTTGTAAGAAACTAGCAGATATTGAAAGATGTTTTGAGATGGTCAATGGAAGGGAAGGAAAGGATGAGATAGGCAGTATTGGATTGGTGGCGGTGGCAGTAAGAGGTGTAGAGGGGTGTATTTGTGTTAAGGGGGGGAGGGGTATGACTGTAATACAGATAGGTGATTGTCAGGTGGGCTAATTTGTAATAGGGAATTGTGAGGATGGTTTTGAAGTGCTATGCAGGTGATGTGTGTGTGTGTGTGTATGGTTCAGTGGGATTGGGGCGGGGGAGGGTTCATAATTGCGTGTAGTGCAGGTGATGGCATTATCTTTGCTCTAGGAGTTGGCATGGGTTAAGTTAACTTGATTGTTTGTTATCTTGTGTAAATTTGGGTTAGATATGGATGGTGACCAGGCTGGGGATAAGTAATTTAGGGTAGTGCTTGTTTTTTTAGCCCATCTGGCAACTGCCCACTTGGGCATAAGTCGCCGGAAACACGACAGCCTAGAACTAGGCTACTTTAAAACAAGAATATGAGAACATAATGATAAAAATGGGAAAAACTTAACAATTAGGAAGCAATCGCCGGCGTCGGGGGAAGGTCCCCCTCACCCCGGTGCAGGAGCGTGCAACCTAAAAAGAAAACAATAACAAAAAAAATAGAACCTACTTAAATAAAGGGGAGAAGCCCAGCCTCCCCCCAAAAGTCAATGTGCACGAACTCGTCCCAAGTACAAGGGACAGGCGGTAGCGACCCTGCCCATCTTGGTACCGGGACAAGTAACGTGCGCGAAGATCACCCAGACTGGGACATTCAACAAGAATGTGTTGAACAGTCTGGGGGACGACGCAGTCGTCACAATAGGGCGCAGGCGAGCGCTCCATCAAATAGCGATGCGTCATACGAGTGTGTCCGATTCGGAGACGACAGAAAGCGACCTGAAGCCGTCGCGGAATTGGGGGATAGGTCCATGGGAACAGTCGCGGCGCAATGGTATGCAACTTTAAGTTCCCTTCGACCGTCTCCCATCTTCTTTGCCAAGCAGTCCGAAGAGCTGCCGTATTCCTGCCATGTAGTCGGTGTGAGGAAGCGCGAAACGCTGGTCCGGACGCAGAGTCCTCGCGGACTCTTTGGCGCGCTCATTTTCCGCAATTCCTACATGTCCAGGAACCCGGCATAAGATAATCTCGACATCTGCCCGGCTCGCCAAAAGCGTGGCGTCACGGATATCGCGAACCAGGGGATGCGGAGATTCCAATGCCCCGAGAGCACTTAGGGCGCTTTGTGAGTCGCTATAGATCACTATCCGGTCTCCGAACCGGGCACGTCGCGTAATCTCCCGTACCGAGTGGTGTATTGCAACCAGTTCGGCCGTGACGACAGACGCAGCGCCTGGCAGAGCCCCGCTGACTTCAAACAGAGGGAACACGGCGTGGAAGCCAACCCCCTCTTGGGACTTGGAGCCATCCGTATACACTCGCAAGGTTCCAGCGTGACACGAGGTGTGCTCCAAAAAGGTCGAACGCAATCCTCCCGGCGCCGTACAAGCTTTGGGAGCAGAGGCGTGGCGACAAATAGCCAAATGTGTTACCCTCCAGGGTGGCGTCCTGGGCAGAACCAGGGGCGCCACCGGTCCGAGAGCAATATCTAGCTCTCGAAGGAGTTTCTTGGCCCTAAACCCAAAGGGCTTAGGGTATGACTGGCGTCTGTCGGCGGCATAGGCACCGGCGAGATCAGCTGCGGAGGCAGTGAGAGAGGTTGGCGACTGAGGGAGGCGCAGGGCTCGCGCGTACAGGCGAGTGATGCACTGCACGCGGCGCAGAGCGAGGCTCTCAATGGAGCAAGTGCGGAAGGCACCGGTCGCAAGGCGAAGGCCGGTGTGGTGGATCGAATCCACCTTCCGGAATAAACGCTCGGCTGCAGATGCATAAAACTCGCATCCGTAGTCGAGCTTCGAACGAACAAAGGATCAATAAAAAAGTAGGGCAGTAGCCCTATCAGTGCCCCAAGCGCTGAACGTCACGGAACGGAGAATATCCATGGCGCGGGTACAAGAGACCCTAAGGCTGCGAATATGAGCCTCCCAGGTGAGGGGTCGGTCGAATACAAGACCAAGGAAACGGTGCGAGTCAACCACATCCAGGCGCATCCCATTAATAAACAAATCTGGGTCGGGTTGGAGCCGTGGATGGCGGCAGAAGTGCACCATCTTAGTTTTGGCCAAAGAAAACCGAAACCTGTGCGCTTCGGCATAGCGAGAGACGCGGTTCAATGCCTGTTGAAATCGACGCACCAGAGTTGGCATCTGGGCCGCGCCAAAAGAGATCGAAAGGTCGTCCACGTAGGGCGTAGCGAGAACATCTTCCGGCAGCACCTCGGTGATGCCGTTGATGCTCAGGGCAAAGAGTGTGACACTGAGGACACTTCCCTGCGGGACACCCTCTTCCTGCTCTTTTGGGCCGGAGAGGGCTCCCCCACCCGTACGCGGAATCGACGATCTCGCAAAAATTCAGATATAAACATTGGAAGGCGTCCCCTCGCCCCCATCGTGTGGAGAGTCTCCATGATACCGTATCGCCATGGGGTAACATAGGCCTTCTCCAGATCGAAAAACACCGTGGCGTAGTGCTGTCTACGAATGAAAGACTCGCAGACGGCATTTTCCAGTCGGACCAGAGCATCTGACATGGAGTGGAACTTGCGAAAGCTGCACTGTGCAGACGACAGATGGCCTCCGCTGTCCAGGTCTTTCTCCGAAATGGAGAAGGTCCTGGTAGTCGTAGGGGCACCGTTCGGAGGAGATCCCTCCCCTCCTTGTACTGCTTCAGAAACCCTAGCTGTTTGAGAAGGATCTCGCATAGGGGTGGATTCAGTGCTTGGCACCGAGCCCGGATTCCCCACCCCCCATGGAAGACCCTACTGTCTGAGGGTGGGTCTCCTCAAGGACCATGTCTATCACAGGAGGGGCCTCCAGTTGGCCATCCCCTCCCAGGACATCGCAGATCCCCTTGGCAGCGTCACCAGTCTTGTGTGAGGAGGCACAGGCCTTGACCCCGGCAAGGTTTAATATTCTTGCCAGCGGGTCTTTTGAGGGAAGCAACCGAAGGGGCCTGGCTTCCCTCTACCCCTCTAAGTGGGTTTGCCCTACCGAGCATCTTCAATGGGGAGTGGTTGGCTATGGGCTGCCTGCTCGCTTTCTTGGCAGTCCCCTTGGAAAGAAAAGGAGGGACTGCCGCTGGAAGCAGGGAGGTGCCCGATTTGGGCAGTGCAAATAAAATGTCTGTGGAGTATGTTGTGTTTCTTTGTGTTGCTTAAAGTTGACCTCTATTAGTGCTGAGTGTATTGAGCTTGGCTATGTAATTTGAGGTAATGTTTTGAGTGATTTTTTTTTTTTTAGTGACTATCTGGTGACTGTCAGCAAGAGCATAAGTTGGTATAATTAATTTTCAACCTAATACTAGGTTACATTAAAAAAACACAAAACAAAAGCAAGGAGAAGGAAACATGCTCCAGTGTCAGGGGAAGGCCCACCACACACTGACACAGGAGCATCCGGCCAACACCAATGAATCAAAATAAAATGGACGAGGCTAGACAACTCCAAGAAGTTGAATAGTGACAAGCCTGTGTGCACGAATCCATCCCGAGTACAAGGTAGAAGCTGTAGCGACCTCAGATGTCCTAGTACCAGGAACAGGTAACATGCGTAGAGATACTCCAGACTGGGACATTCAACAAGAATGTGATGAACAGTCTGGGGGTACAATACAGTCATCGCAGGAAGGCGCAGGGGAACGCTCCATCAAATGGCAGAGCATTGTGCAAGCATGCCCAATTCAAATGTGAGAGAAAGTGACCTGAAACAATTGTGGCATTGGGGGCTAAGTCCATGGGAACAGTAGCATTGCAATGCCACACTGCTTTGAATTCCCCTCAGCCATCTCCCATCTTCTTTGACAGGTAACTCCATAGGGCTGCCCTGAATCCTACCATATGGTTGGTGTGTTGAAGGGCGAAACATTGGTCTGGTCACCCAGTCCTCGCAGAATCTTTGGCACACTCATTCCCGCAATTCCCACATGTCAAGGAACCCAGCAGAAAATAATCTGAACATCCATGTTTTGGCTGAAGGACATGTGTGGGTCTAGGGTGATGCCCAGTAGTATGAAGGTGGAGGAGAAGTTGGTACACTAAGGGACTCCATTGTGTGTATGTTTTTGGATTGGGCATGTGTTAGAAGTTGTTTGTTTTTTTTTTAACTTTATGATATCTTCTGGTGACTATCAACATACTGATATTACAAATATAAGACTATCTTTAGGCTATTTATAAATAAAACTAACAATTTAAAAAAATAAATAAACCAGGGGACTAAACAAGCTCTCCAACAGCCAAATGAGAGATCCCTTGATACCATCAAAGAATTGGGGGGATAGGCCTAGGGAAAGACTCGGGGAGAAATGATTGGCAACTTTAAATTACCACCCACCATCTACTTTTCCATCGGGCCCTAAGGGCTGATGTAATCCCTGCCATGTAGTGAGTCACTGAATTACATATATGTCTCAAAACTAAGCACATCAAATAATCCCCTAACTGAGTAATGTATTGCAACCAGCTTGGGTGTTAGAAAAGATGCAGTGCCTGAAAGAACCCGCCAGCTTTAAGCAGGGAGGAGAGCACCTACAAGACAACTACCCTGGACTAGTGATTTTAAGCTCTAATTAGTTACAGTTATTTAACTAAAACTTCCAAGGAGACACCACCAAAACTAGATTGAATACATCACCATTTAGATTTAACTGTTAATAATTAATCATTATCTCAACTAAGATTTCATTATGGACTTTTAATTACCTGGATCTGCCCACTGGTGTTCCAAGGTTAGGCTGAACATTGTGTGAGCTGATGTCATATCAAAACCTTGTGTTGAAGCTGAATGGCGTTGCAATAATCCAGTTTCCAGACAATTGAATACCTCTGTGATGTTACTACAATCGACAACAGTCAAGCCAGGTATGACAACATTGCCCTATAAAGAATAAGGTTTGACATCTTTAAAAAAAAATCAATATAGTTGAAATTTAGATTTTTAGATGTCTCATTGGTAAAATGGTTATCACTAACTTTTGATCTAATAGTACCAATTCAATCTCTAGAGCCAAGGTAAAACTGGAGGTGAAATGGTGGTAAAAATCCTGAACCAATCTTTTGAGACCAAAATGAATGAAAAATAGAAATTTATCAAAGTGCAATCTGGCGATACCTACCAAACTATCTTCAAGAACATTAAGAGGAGAAAGGGGCTGTTTTGAGGATAGTAAGTCATAGACAGCTTCTCTCTGAATGATGAGGTAGCTTATATGAACACGATATTCTCTCTCAGGCACTTCATTCATCATCTTGAAAATATGTCGAATGGCCTGTGGAAGCAACCCAAACTCTTCTTCATTCATTGCCCATAAAAAATCTGGCCCAGTCATTGTATAGGTCTTTCCTGATCCTTGCTGGCCATAACTTAAGACAGTTGCATTGAATCCTGTGAAGATAAAATATTTTTAAAAAAGCTATTCACTGAATTAAAGGATTCACTTTGAAATAATTGCTAAATGCAATTTGTGGTGATTAAATGGGGAAAAAAATTCCAATTCTGAATATCAATTCAAAACTTCTTACATTTACCAGAAATATTTTCCCCAAAATGCCAGCAACCTACAGTGCCTGTGAAAAGTTTCCAATCACCCTCAAAATTTGTATTTTTAACATAAAAAACATGTTTAATATTGACTAACCTTATATTAGTATTTTGTAATCTTTCGTTTGTATTTGATGACTTGTTGTAGATGCTTCAGCATGGATTTGATCAAGGTTTAACAAACTTGCACTAATATTTTGCTGCACCATACCTTTATGATGGCCTCTTTTAAGTTTTTGACGGAGCCAGTGTTTTGGCCTTCAACTTTATTTTTTATATTATTAGCCATAAATTGAGATCTGGGCTATTATCAGGCCAATCAAAAATATTAAATTTATTGTCAGTGAGCCATTTCGTCAAAATTTTAGACTTGTGACAAGGTGCCCCATCATGCATGAATGTTTCTGTCTCATGGATTGTGATTACCACTGGAAGTTTCTCCTATAACATTGCTTCATAACATGCGCCATTCATAGTTGTGTTCTTACAAAGGAAATATATGCTTCCTCTCCCTTGAAAACTGAAACAACCCCATATCATCACACTTGTAGGGTGTTTCATTGTTTTGGGAGTGGCTTTAGGGTCTATTATATTTGTGCCAATGGGCCGACAAACCTTTTTAGGACAGCTTCTGAATGTTAAAAATGTTGACTAATCGCTGAATAAAACTTTTTTCCACTCCTCAACAGTCTAATGAATGTATTTTTTACAAAATGTGGCATGTTTGGTACGCGTTTTTTCATTAATGAATGGTTTCTTTGCAGCATAGCAAGATGGTAATCTGAGTTCTTTTTGTAGCCGTTCCTGGATAGTTCATACAGAAATATCAGATCATAAATTATTCATATTAAATTTAAGTTCTTTCGCAGTTATTGTTGGATTACTCACTACTAAACATTTCATAAGCATGTCTGTTAGCAAATTTATTTTTCTCAGTCTGCCAGATCATTTATTAGGTACTGGTGTAGATAAGCTAACATTGTTTTTAGCATGTGAAACCCATAAATTAACAGTACTTTGGGTTATGTTTAATTCATTAGGTATCTGTCTCTGAGATTTCCCACACTTATGAAGAGCAACAATCACTCGTGAGTTGTTTCTTAGCACACAGAAATCAATTTTATTTAGACTACTTTGTGTAAAAAATTGCAAAATAATAACAGAATGGCAAACAACATGAAATCGGACAAATTTGAACCATGCCCATAAACAACGAATGTTACCACAATACTAACTTAAGATTGCATTGGAAAGCTACCATACGAGCATCAAAGCATTATATGAAAGCTACCAGATGCCGCTAGAACAAATAGAAAGTGAATTATGCATTTGTGAATATCATTGAGAATAATACAAATTTTGAGGGTGAACTGATACTTTTCGCAGGCACTATATACAATAATGAGGGAAATTAATATGATTTCTGATTATTCTTAGAATGAAAGGTAGCTCAAAATTAAAAAAAATATTTTATGCTCCATCATCATTAACTACTTCCTTCAGTGGGATTGGAATGCATTAATGCCACCAATTACATATTGCGTTTGAAGGAACAAACCTTTTGCGTGAGCAACTACCCAATTTAGTGACCTTTATCCAGAGTAATTCACCCTTTATGACACTTGCAAATAGACAATATTGGCATTCTTCTGGCCCCACAGGTATAATCATATGCTTACCTTGAAAAAGGGATATGGACTAGCTGAGTGGAAACACTTGATTACAGAAAAGTTAAGGTGTGGTTAATCACCCAATTGATTTCCCATTTGAGTTGCCTTCATGGAGGCTACCATACCTAAAAACAAGTGCAACACGGTGGTAATTACTGTACCAAATTTCTATTTACCTTGAAAAAAATTTGCGATCATATCCACCAGACAGGTATTGTACAATTCCTTTTGTGACACATCTTCCCCAAATACAGCATCAAAGTCACAAAAATTATCAAATCCCAAGATAATTTGGGAAGTTGAAGGTACAACTTGAATGCATCTTTCATTCGCATCATCAGGCACTGATGGTTTCACCTAAAAGAAAACAAAAACTTGATCTAAAAAAATTCTTTTCCATAGCAGCATCATAAGAAATGTTAAATCATATGATTTTTAATGATTAAGAAGCAAAGGAAAATTAGTATAATTAAATGGAGAGACAAAAGAGAGCACTTTCAGAATACATTTTAAGGGCATTTCCTGTAGAAAGTTTGTAAGGAGAGATCTGTAAAGAAAGTAGTAAAATTAGATGTGAAAATGGGGTGAAGATATATAGCTGTAGATGCTTCTGCAAGAAACTGCTAGTGTTAGGGCCAGGAGGGAACACAACATCCAGATGTCAGCTGAAGCATGATTTTCATGCTTGGAAGAGATAGTAAAAAGGGAGAAAGTTGAAGAGAGTAGAATGAAAAAGGTGGGAAGAAAGCAAACTCATTAAAAACTATCCCCCCACCCCACCCCCGGAGAAAAGATGAAGGGGTTAGCCCCCATTCTAGGCCATGACAATGTATTAGTGGGCAAAAAGTGGTCAGTGAGTAGACTGAAATATGAGCCATTAACCAGAAAATGTGTTTGAAAGGGGGCATAAGAAAGTGTAAAAAAGAGGGTAAAATGGAGAAGTCAAGAAAGAAAAAAAAGCCCAGGTAATTTTAATTTAGAATGAGACTACAAGAGGCAATAGTGCCAGGAGAGCATTTCACTCCTCCAGCCACCATGTGAGACTACCTGGGGCATCCAATCAATAAGTATATTCTATGAGGCATTTGGGTCAGGAACAGCCAATCAACATAATGAATGGTGGTAATATCCAACTAAAATGTGAGATAAAACCAACACACAAGCATACTTTTTTTTTTTAAAGCAAAACCCACAGAGTATATATTCAGATGTCAATTTTTTTCTCTTCTTTTAACTCAATGAAGACAAACATGTATATATTAACATGTCATTTTCTGCTCATGTTTTAACTCCATGAAGAGAAAATTCCAGCTGTTTTAAGAGAGCTGAGTCTCTAGACACTTTATACTTTAGCCAGAATATCACATTTTTAAACCTCAAGTGACATAGTGTACAACAAACACAATACAACAGAATCCCTATGTGACACCTGACACCCAAACACTAAAGTACAGATTTGAATTCATTGTAGGGTAAAAATAGAAAAAGGAAGCAGATGAGAAAGTCAAGAGACAACATTGAAACATAAAATAAAATTTTCATCAATTTTAAAGGGAGATACCAACGAGAGCATGTCATGCAGAGATCTGAAATGAAAGTGGTGAAGCTAGAGAGTAAGAATGTGAAGAGATATATTTGTAGATCCTACTACAGGTAGTGGGGCAGGCAAGGTTGACAAGGATAGATAAGAAAAAAAGATGAGGGTGGGAATCGAATGAGAAAAAGGTGGGAAGAATATAGCCATGTAAAAAGATGAGGGTGGGAGTAGAATGAGAAAAAGGTGGGAAGAATACAGCCATGTTATGAGTAAAAAACAGCACCATAAACCAAACCAAGTGTGAGAGGTGACCCTCCCCATCACATATAGGGATAAATGGCTGAAAGCTAGTCAGTGACTAGCCTGAAAAATTAACTGACAGTCAAAAAATAAGTTAGAAGAGACTTGTAAAGAAGGTGGTGAAAAAAAGTAAAAATGAAATGTCCAAGCGCAGGTAGTCTCAATCTATTGGTAGTAGTGTGTTGGGTGGGATTGTTTTAGTGATCTACTGAAGCATTAGGTTCCTATCATGGGGTGATTTGTGTGCATCCTGTAGTATTTTTAGTGCTTTGTTTTTTTTACTGGTTGGAACTTGTTACAATGCTTCAAAGGAGCAGGTTGCAGCTCTCTCCAATTGACACACTTGGCCAAACACGATAAGGAATTATTGTGTATGGACATGGAGCAACTTACACAGAATTCTGGAAAATTGACTTTGCACATCTAAAAGAGTGATTTATATGGCCAAAGCAGTGGCAGTAGTAGCATCTCTACAGTGTGGTATGAATGCTTTCATGAGATAGGTATGCCAACCAGCATGCACTGACTGATTCAGGGAGCCTGTCATGATCAACTGTGATAAAAAGTGTATGGATGGATCTCGAGGCACCACCCTGCTTTCTCATTGTACATTCGACTTTGATAACTCCCTGGTCTGCCAGCTATCAGTGCTATCTTCTAAGGAGTAGTCCACAAGTCCCTCAGCATAAACCACTCCTTTAACAAAGTTCATGGTAGAGTGTGACATTGCACTCACCAGTAACTATGAATATCTGAAGGATACTAATCATGGCTGCCTCAGAAAGGTCAGATACATTTGCCAGAAGGCTCACATCAGAAAAAGTGGGTCACCTTCGGCTCTCTATCAGTCAAAAAGCTAATGCCCTTATCTGATGGAACATATGGCCTTTGGCCAGCATGCTGTTATCTGTGGAGCGAATAACTATAAAGAGTTTAAAGCCAGCAGGCTAAAAATACCAGGTATTCTCTGAATGAGGGGGCCTGACATAATCGAGACTCAGCTCAGTGCACTTGCAACTTTATTCTTTGACTGGGTCTCCTCACCTATGGGTGTCTCGGGGTTGGACATGCCAGTCTTGGCCTGGTTAAAAGATAGCTACAGTGAGTGGTTTGACATACATGGGTGAGGGGGGGGTAAGATAAGATTGTGTGCTGTTACTTACCATGGCTGTTTAATATCTTTATGGATGGAGTACTGAGAAAAGTACATATGGGATTGAAAGAAAGGGATGTGAGATCGATGGTGAATTGGTTTTATGATGGCATATACTGATGACATGGTATTGGTGGCTGAAAGCGAGAAGGGGCTAAAAGTAAAATCAGAAAAATTTAAGGTAATGGTAATTGGTGATGAAAATAGGGTGTGTTAGCTGCATCTGTTGGTCACTCTAGAACAAGTACAAAGTTTTAAGTACTTATGAGGCATTATAAATGATAGTGGTAAAGATGATATAAAAGTCTCTGCGGTGATAAAAGCATTAGTGAGTGTGGAGTGCACCAGGAAACCATGACTCCATGAGAGTGTAACAGTGCCAAAGTTGATGTACAAGAATTAGACTATGGAATGGAAGGAAGTCTCTTAAGTGACAGCAATAAACATGGACAACTTGAAAGGAATGCTTAGTGTGCAAAAGTTAGATTGAAGAATGAATGGGTGAGAGATTTTTATTGTTCTTTTCTCTCTCAAATTTAAAGATCAATAATAATGAGGCTGCATCACAGAGAGCGTGTAAGGAGAGATGGGTAAAGAAAGTGGTGAAGATAGAGCAAATGAAAATGTTTGGATGATAAATAACCAAAGGTCCTCCTGCAGGAATTGGGGTTAGGAAGGTAAACTGTGAGTATTGAGACTGGGCAGATAAACATGCCTACAGATATTACTTGACATCCTCTTGTGGGTATGAAAAAGGATAAAGAAAAGAAAGATCCAAGGCAATATGAGAAAAGGATATGAAGAATAAAGATATGTTAAAACCATCCCCCAAATGAAGCCAAGGGGGAAGGGGTGACGTATATATTAGATGGGTTACACCACACACATGCCAGTCTGGTAACTATTTCTTTCAGGGTAGAAAACTAATAGAATTTGCTTTCACCACTAAATATTCAAGCTTAGGTTATGAAAATTAGATGGATTTGTTAAGAATGGATGAGGCAATGTTTACTATGACCTACAACTGAACTAGTGTAGTAACTGGCACAGAGTGATCTTTTAGACAGCTAACACACTGATTCACTTAAGGTATATATGGTTGAGGAAGCTTGTGTCCTTCTTAGAAATCCTGTTTCTGTGAAGCTTCTATGGGACCATCTACCAGTCCTTCAAGCTCACAGGAGCAAGGGTGTTTCATAGGATGGAGATCCTGCCATATTGTCAAATCCATCAATATCTAGCTAAGCATATGCAAACTTTCATCAGGGATGATCTAGATCTGAACCTCAAACACCCCATAAAGAAGGATCTCCAAGGGTGGCATGATATGAGCAAACCTCCCTCAGCTATAAGCTACAAACCAAGAGTTTAGAGCTAACATTCCTCTCCACCTCACCCCCCCAAACTTCCTGAATATTACTAAGCCAAGAAGCATCAAGGACACTAAGTAATAAACTTAAGTATCATGCATTAATACAGGTATATTTATTAAGTGTGTTGTGTGAAGTAGGTCTGAATACTTTTGACAACAAGTGCGCTTAATTTTATCCTTCATCTTCCACCACACCACTTTCATTCAAAGTGGGGTCAACATGCATCATCGGGACCAACTTAACTGGACAGGATCCAAACAGCTTTACCCATTACTCGCATTGTGTATTGCACACAGAACAAAACTTTCAGGTGTGTGGCTTCCCAGAATCAGTGCCTCTTATTTGGGTTAAATGATGTTTAAGACATAAGCTGGTGGACAAAATTCTACCTCACCCACACACAAGAACTTTAAAGTATAATTTGAGTTTTTTTCTCATTAAAATTAATCAAAATGGCAAAGATATTAATCAAAGAATATTCCATCAAAAAATCAAGCAAATGCATTTGTAATCGATGTACTGAAAAGCAAATAATGTAAGGTCATTCAATAAAAATGCAGCATTTTTTTTTATGCTTATCTTTATTTTATGGCTAGAAATAATCAATAGTTAAGTTTGTTTTTATACTAGCCTAGTTGACTAAACTCAAAGCCTAGGTACCTGTCTGTCTTAGACTAGATTAAGGCTATTAATTTTACATAATTTAATTATACAAAATAAATGCTGATTATTATGTATCAAAAGAATATATTGACAAAGATGATTTCAGAATATTGGCTCAAGAAATGTTAGTCTCAAGAATGAACCCTGTTCAGGATGACCAGTGGAATTTGATAAAAATCTTTTAAAAATAACAGTGCAAAAGATTCTGATTGTAACTGATCAACAATTGGATGAAAAACACATTCACCTCATTCTACTATGTGCATCCATCATTTAAATGAGATAGAAAAGGTTTCACCATTGGAGCAATGGATTCAACACCACCTGTTAGAGATACAATTTTAAAAAAAGAATCAAAATTCGTTCATCCCTACTTTCTCAAATACTAAGTTTTGTTTTTTAGAGACCATCTGGCGACTGCCCACTTGGGCATAAGTCGCCGGAAATACGACAGCCTAGAACTAGGCTACTTTAAAATAAAATTATGAAAAAATAACAATGATAAATATTGGAAAAACTGAACAATTAGGAAGCAATCTCGGGCAGCGGGAGGAGGTCCCCCTCACCCTGGTGCAGGAGCGTGCAACCTACAAAGAAAACAATAACAAACAAAGAAAAAAAATAGAACCTTCTTAAATAAAGGGGAGAAGCCCGGCCTCCCCCCAAAAGTCAACAAGTCCACAAGTCAAAGTGCACGAACTCGTCCTGAGTACAAGGGATCGGCGGTAGCGACCCCGCCCATCCCGGTACTGGGACAAGTAACGTGCGCCAAGATCACCCAGACTGGGAAATTCGACAAGAATGTGCCGAACAGTCTGGGGGACGACGCAGTCGTCGCAATAGGACGCAGGCGAGCGCTCCATCAAATAGCGATGCGTCACACGAGTGTGTCCGATTCGGAAACGACAAGAAAAGACCTGAAGCCGTCGCGGTATTGGGGGATGGGTCCATGGGAACAGTCGCGGCGCAATGGCACGCAACTTTAAGTTCCGCGACGGCCGGTGTGGTGGATCGAATCCACCTTCCGCAATAAAAGCTCGGCTGCGGATGCATAAAACTCGCATCCGTAGTCGAGCTTCGAACGAACAAAGGATCGATAAAAAAGTAGGGCAGTAGCCCTATCAGCGCCCCAAGCGCTGAACGTCACGGAACAGAGAATATCCATGGCGCGGGTACAAGAGACCCTAAGGCTGCGAATATGAGCCTCCCAGGTGAGGCGTCGGTCGAATACAAGACCAAGGAAACGGTGCGACTCAACCACATCCAGGCGCACCCCATTAAGAAACAAATTTGGGTCGGGGTGGAGCCGTGGATGGCGGCAGAAGTGCACCACCTTAGTCTTGGCCAAAGAAAACCGAAACCTCTGCGCTTCGGCATAGCGAGAGACGCGGTTCAATGCCTGTTGGAGTCGACGCTCCAGAGTTGGCATCTGGGCCGCGCTAAAAGAGATCGAAAGGTCGTCCACGTCGAGCGTAGCGAGAACATCTTCCGGCAGCACCTCGGTCATGCCGTTGATGCTCAGGGCAAAGAGTGTGACACTGAGGACACTTTCCTGCGTGACACCCTCTGACCTACTCCTTTGGGCAGGAGAGAGCTTCCCCCACCCATACGCGGAAACGACGATCTCGCAAAAATTCAGATATAAAGACTGGGAGGCGTTCCCTCGTCCCCATCATGTGGAGAGTCCCCATGATTCCGTATCGCCATGCGGTATCATAGGCCTTCTCCAGATCGAAAAACATTTACCAATTTCTCCATCAACTTGCACACGCAAGAGGTTAGAGAGATTGGGCGGAAACCGGTCGGAGTAGAGTGATCTCTCCCCGGCTTGCGAAAGGCGAGCACAGTAGTGATTCGCCAGGAATCTGGGAGAAGGCCTTCCACCCAGATCCTGTTGAACAAATCTAAGAGAAAGGCCATGCCTCGCTCACCCAGGTGTCGAAGCATGGCGTACGGACATCGCGGACCATGGGCGGTGTCCGCTCACGAAGCGAGAGCGGAGCGCAACTCACTCACAGTAAACTTGTCGTTGAAGGATTCTCCGCCTCTGGAGGTAAACTCCAGCCGGCGGACTACCGCGACATGATGATGTGCATTAAATGCTGGCGGAGCAGCAACCCGGCTAGAGAATGCGGAAAAAGCGGTCGCGAAGGATTCCGCCACGGACGCGAGATCCGAGATTGCGGTCCCATTCTCCTGGAGAACGGGAGGGTAGTCCTGCGAGAACTTGCCTAGTATGGTCTCCTGCAGAAAGATAGCTAACGGGGAACCAGAGGAGACGAGCCTCCGCAGCTCCTCCCAGTTGGCCCGGAGTCCACGGCAATTCCATTGAAGGAATATGCCCTCCAGGCCTAGCTCGGAGGAAACGCGGAGGCCCTCCTCGAACAGAAGACCCTCACGGGAATGGCCGTACGCTTCCTGGAGGCAGAACCCCGGACGCTGTTGGCCGGACAAAGCGCTGAAGGCACTGTCACCTTCGAGGACTTATTAGGGGAGGTTGGGCTCGCCATGCGAGTATTTTCCTCCTCCCACCTCGAAACCTTAGGCGGGCGTTGCGACTTCGGAGGCGGGGGGCCCTCTTTTCGAGGAACCACCGTCTCCAAGCCAATCGCTCCACCACTAGGCGTGGGCGAAGGAGCCGAAGCTCCTTTGTTGCTGTCCTCCTTTCGGGGGACAGCTTTACGAACCCGGGAAGATGGCCTAGCGACCAACTTCAGGGGTGTTGCCTCCTGTGAGTCTAACGACTCGATGGAGGCGCGTGGCCGTTTCGCCTTACGGAAAACGGGCACGCTGGAGGAAGAGGGGGAAGCCCTGGTTTTCGCCGGGGCTGGGTGTAAACCCTTTTTGCCGCCAGCTTTACCAGGGAAGCGGCCGGGTTGAGTAGAGCCCGCCGAAGTGCTCCGAATGGGCGCAGAAACAACCGTGCTCGTTAGCCTGGATGGGCCAGGAGCAGAGGGTGCCTTTCTAACTATTCAAGCATATGACGTCCCAGGCAGAGCACGGCGCGCCAGGACCAAATTCTTAGCCTCGCGGAATTAGAGTCGATCCTGGGCCTGAACGGCCAGGATTTTTATTTCAAGGAGATAAGCACGACATTGCTTCGAAGAAGCGGGGTGCGGCTCTCCGCAATTGACACACTTGGCCACATATGATTTAGACTTATCGTGTGCGGCCTTGGAGCAATTTACACAGACTTCGGGTGACCCCGACTTTGCATGTCTACAAGAACGATTTGTATGGCCGAAGCGGTGACAGTAATAGCACCGCCGCGGCAGTGGCACGAATGCCTTCACGCGGTAGCGGTACCAACCGGCACGCACCAACTCAGGGAGCTTGTCACAGTCGAACGTGACGAAGAGTGTAGGGGTGGGTCTCGAGTCCCCTCCCTGTTTTCTCATCACACATTCGACCTTGACTGCCCAATGGTCGGCCAGCTCTAAGGTGATGTCCTCTATGGAGTAGTCAACGAGTTCCCTCGCATAAACTACTCCTTTCACAAAGTTTATGGTAGAGTGCGGCGTCACACTCACCAGGGTGCCATGAAGTGTCCGAAGAGCACTTATCTTGGCCGCCTCGGCGGGATTCACTGCATTCGCCAGAAGGCTCCCGTCCGAGAAACGGGTCACCTTCGGCTCTCTAGCAATTGCACTAGCTAATCTTCTCCTCTGATGGATCATGTTGCCCTTGGCCAACATGCTGCCATCAGTGAAGCCAATGATGAGGAAGCGTTTGAAGCCAGCGGGCTCGAAAACGCCAGGTCACCTCTGAATCAAGGGCCCCGATGTTATCGAGGCTCCGCCCTGTGCACTTTTGGTCTTTGTCATATTGGTCACTTGCCCAAGTGGCAGCAGACCCATCCGTCCTCGCAGCCCCCATGGATGGAAATGAGCCCCGAGTCTTCTTTGTCTTTTTCGTCCTTTTCTTTTTTGGAGAGGAGGGCGGGGAATGAACCCGCTTCTCACCTCTGCCGGCAGAAGCCCCCCTGGCCAGATGGACCAGCCTCAGCCAGGTCCTTCTCCGAAATGGAGAAGGTCCTGGTAGTCGTAGGGACACCTGTCGGAGGAGATCCCTCCCCTCCTTGTACTGCCTCAGAAACCCTAGCCGTTTGAGGAGGTCCTTGCATAGGGGCGGATTTGGGTTCGGTGTTTGGCGCTGAGCCCGGATTCCCCCCCATGGAAGGCCTTACCATCTGAGGCTGGGTTTCCTCAAGGACTATGTCTATCACAGGAGGGGCCTCCAGTTGGCCATCCCCTCCCAAGACATCGCAGGTCCCCTTGGCATCGTCACCAGTCTTGTGTGGGGAGGCACAGGCCTTGACCCCGGCAAGGTTTAATATTCTTGCCAGCAGGTCTTTTGAGGGAAGCGACCGAAAGGGCCTGGCTTCCCTCTCCCCCCTAAGGGGGTCTGCCCTACCGAGCCGCTTCGATCGGGAGCGGCTGGCTATGGGCTGCCTGCTGGCTTTCTTAGCAGTCCCCTTGAAAAGGAAAGAGGGGACTGCCGCTGGAAAAAGGGAGGTGCCCGAAAGCACCTCCAGAGAAGGGGGTGAGGGGGAGTTCCCCGCACCCGTATGCGAAGGAGAGGAGTAAGCCTCCTCTCTGGTTAGAGAAATATGGAGGGTCCCCTGCGCAAGCACAGGGGGGAGACCTCCATTTTTTCACTGGAGCTGCCCGAGGGCAGCTCCATCATTTGTTCAGGTGGAATTGAAGGATGGGGGGGGGGGTTTTAGACTCATCATTGGGCATGGTGACCCTCTTTTTATTACGGGATGCAACCGCTCATCATCTCTTGCAGTTACCCGCACTGCAAGAGGTGCTTACAGGCCTGGCAGAGCCATTTGGGACCACCCCTCCCACCTGGTGGCCTGGCAGTCCATCGGCATGGCGGCTCCACCTTGAACATGGCGTAAAAGGATAGATTGTGAAGAGGAGAGGAAAAGGAATGTGAGGAAGGTATGGGTAGGGATGAAGCAGGTTGTTAAAAAAAACCCATCCCAAACAGGAGCTCAGGGGTTAGGGAACGTTGTCACCTCCACCCTCAGCCCCGATCCGGGACGGTTGGCTTGAGAAGAAGGTCAGCATCTAACCTGTGAAATTAGAGGCTGACCAGAGAAAGTTGTGGGAGAGGTTGCATGAAAAGCGAGGAAACAAGTGTTTTGAAGGAAGGATGGATGGCAAATCGCCGTGCCCCCCTTACGGGGTCAACTAATAAGTAAACCAGTTTTTAGTAGGATCATTATACAAGATAAAAAGGGGGGTTATGTACAATAAAATTTATCATTCTAAACAATAGATTAGTCAGGGGTAAAACCGATACTCAGTCAAAACTGGGGTCTCAAGACAATGCACAATCTCATATCGCAAGAGTACCATATAAAAGCTAAACAATTTTGATTAGGAACCAATGAATCATCTTCCATACTCAATTGATTCCTTCAGATCTTTTGAGGAGTTTAGTGAATCACCTGAAGATAAAGAAGATACCAACAACAGAAGAGGTTAAAACAATCTTAAAGAAATTTTTTTTACAAACATGGTATTGAAAAGTTAGTAGAGAGAGGGAGACTAATGGCAAAAACTGGTGGAAATTACATTACTTATTAAATTAATAAATAAATACTAATTTAAATATAACTTTAGAGTAGTTTGATTTCTAACCATAAAATAATATAACAAAAATGTTGCATTACTTATGCAATGCCCTAATATTAATCCAGTCTATAAAATTTTATAATATATACATCTTTAATTCCTCTATTTTTATACTTACTCGGGTTACTACTCGAATTGGAACTTCCATTATTTTGAGAATATATAAACATGTAGATCAGAATTGGTCTATGATTTTTTTAATAAAATAAATTGATATTTGATTCATTTTGGAAATGCTAACAAATTAGGTTGTTTATATTTGGAATTAATTAACAAGAGTGACATTTTTTCAGTATAAAAGCTGAAATAAAAAGAATTATAGTCTTTAGAAGAATAACAAAATACTAAAATTCATCTAGAATTACTGAAAATTAACAAGCAAAAACCAAATGAATTCTTCCTTTATGATGATTATTACTTAAAACTACAAAAGGGCATTTCAACAAGAAAGTTCCTGAACAAGGGTTTATCATAAAAGTGGTGAGGTTAAAATGTGTGGAAGGTACATAGATCTAATACACAAATTAGTTGATATTAACTAAAGGGTTAAATATAATTTATCAATGCTGAGGGAGTTCTTATGCCTGGGGTCCCTATTCAGTCTTATTCAGATAAGAAAATGAGAAAAGGGAGTCTGCAAAAAGCTAATCAATAGTACAGCTTCTGCTCCCATTACCCAGTTCAGTCCCACATAGCATCCACATCTATAAATCTATCCAATCTGTTTTTAAAACTCTACAGGAAGGATGCTTCTCTCACATGACTAGTGAGTCTAAGCCATTCATCTACCACCTGAAGACTTCAATCAAGACCCCCTCGGGCCCTTCTCCTTTCTAATGTATGAAGATTTAGTCTCCCAAGCCTTTCACCACAAGGTAAGATCCTCAACCCATGAATCATCTTAGTCATCCTTCTATAATATGGTGACCAAAATTGCACAGCAAGGTCAGGATGAGGCCAAACTAATGCCAGGTAGTTTGAGAATTACAACAGCACTACTATTACTTACACTCCTCCCAATAAACCCCAATACCCTAGTAGCACTATTCTTAGTTATGTATTGCTTTCTAAGTGGGAGGTCAGAAGTTATCAAGACACCTAAGTCTCAGTCACATTTTGACCTTCCTAAAACCTCTCCCATTCAGTTTATAATTATTCAGTGGATTACAAATACTTAGACTAACTTCACTACACTTATTTAGGTTAAATTCCATTTGCCATTTCTCTGCCCATTGGGATTGTATGGTCAATTCTTCTTGTAATACCTCAGCATCACAGTCAGACCTTATAATCCTACTTTAGTATCATTAGCAAACTTGCTCAGGTCACTACTTATAGCCAAGTCAAGCTCATCAATATAAATAAAAAATAACAGCCTTGACAATGACCCCTGAGGAACCCTACTCAGATTTAATCATGGCTATACTAACTCTTTGCTGTCTGTCACTAAACCACGACTGAATGCACCTAAAAATACTTCCATCAATTCCAAGCACTTAAACTTTATTCAAAAGTCATAGGTAGGAACCCAAATGAAAGCCTTACTAAAATCCAAGTAAACAATATTGTAATTCTCATCTCTATAGGCATCTTACACCTTTCTATAAAAAAAACAGTAAATTAGTCAAACATGATCTATCCCAGCTGCGTGCAAGATTGACTCACAGCTTACACTAAGCCTAGGTAAAATTCCTGATACTACACACTTCCCATTCTGAAAAGTGTATGTAGTTTGGACATTGAGCAATATAATAAAAAAACAAAAAACCACTCTATGATAGATAAAGATTTGCAAAATTTAATCTTTCCTTTTTGTAAAGAGTCCTGGCAGCAATAAGTTATTGTGAGTCCCAGCTGGACAAGACGTTTTTCTTTGATAGCCTCAAGATGCGACTAGATTGCAATATTGTACAAGCTCAGAGGCACCTTTTTTTTTTTGTAAAATGCTTGAGATGCCAATACCCACCTGGGTAACACGTGAGGCCTTTCTTCTTTTTTTTGCCCGCTTGTTTGCTTTAGGCCTCTTGTTGTTGACTTCTTTGTTTGCTGTGTTATCAATTGGTTGTTATTGCCCAGGCAGATATTTTTGTTGTTGTTTGACTTTGCATCTCTTCCTTTTGTATATATAGTCTAATTGAGTGGAGTTTTTTTTGTATAATTTTGATTGGTAGTATTCATAAGATAAAATTAATTGTTTTATATATATATATATATATATATATATATATATATATATATATATATATATATATATATATATATATATATTATTAGCGTGATGTATATAAACATATTTACCCCATATTTTTGTAATTTTTTGTGAATAGAGGACTGTATATCCAATCGTTTCATCCCCCCTTGGGTTTTCATGTCCAATTTAGTGTAGGAAGCGGGGTGGATCGATTGGGAGTTTAGCATAGATTTTAGTCCCGCTACAACATCCCTACTTCTATCTGGAACAGGAGATGCCTCACTAGCAACCTGACTCCTTTCTTCTTTTACCAGCCTCCACTCAACACTCTCTCCACTAGTCCTAATCCTTGCTAATGTAAATGGGCTAACCTTATAATCCCCCAATTCCCTTTGGCCTAGTGCTGAGATCCCTCTGTGACCAACTCCTCCAGCATAACTATTCTACTCTTTCCTCCTATACCTCCAGCACACACTCTCATAGCCCATACGCAACAAAAGTAGTCCTTAGTCCTTCCATTCCACATCCAGCATAAATATCAAGACTTACACTGATGCTTACTCTCGGTCATCCACCTTTCTCTCAACTCAATGTACTATGTCATTTTAACCTAATTGTTTAAAACAAATCCTTGAATTATAAATAAAAAAAAAAGGATTACACTCACAAAAGTGAAAGAGCAGCACACTGCATCACACTTTAAAGAACACTAACTAACTATATCAGTTAGCATAGTTATCACATCCAAACAACACAAAACACTTATCTTCCCAACAAAGAACAAATACTAAACACAAATGTATTATTCACTGATACAACTATATTATTTGAACAAATAGACAATACTATACAGCTAAATAGCATTCCTTCTATAATTTTTGATGAGTAGAAGGCTCTAAAACCCTGGGAATTATGGCACTATCATTGTCTCATATTACCAAAAATCTGAAACACAATAATTTAAACTCAGTCCTTGTCCCTCTCAGGGTTTTAGGTTATGGCTTAGTTGAGTAGAAACTGATTCCAATCTTAGCAAAGTTAAGCCACATCAAGTGTGGTTAGTTGCGAGATAGAGTCCCAATTCATGTTGCCCTCACAACAGCCACCATACTTAGTAGATAGAAGCGGTTTGGATCCCACATTAGCAAGCCATGTATAAGGTTGATTCACAAGAAAGGTGTTTTTGTTTATGTTGAAGATGGCCTAAAAAATAGTGATTAATCAATATATGATCTACGAGGGGTGGTCAATAAGTTTCGTGAATCGGTAGGGAAAAACAGAGGAAGGGGGCTGTTTGTGGGGGTGTTAGGACAAGTTATGACAAGTCAGGACCTACAGCCGCACGCTCCTGCCTCGACTATTTAAAAGCAGTAGCTGATCGCAGATCGTCAGTCACAAATTTTTCAACAATGGAGAAGGTTGAGCACCGCGCAGTGATCAAATTTTTTACCAAGGAAGGCAAGAATGCAAAAGAGATCCATGAATGCATGGTTGAGTATACACCGACACCGCCCCTTCCTATGCAACCATTGCTCGCTGGAATAGGGAGTTCCGCCATGGTCATGAGTCCCTTGAAGATGACCCCCGTCCAGGATGCCCATCAGACGTGGATCGACGGGTGAAGGTGGAAGAAATTGAGCGAGAACTTGGAATATCACAAGGAAGTGTTATCAACATCATCCACAACAATTTGGCCATGACCAAGGTCTCTGCCCGCTGGGTCCCTAGAAACCTCACGAAACCTTACGCCCCATGATCGACTTCAACATCGTCAAAGTCCACAAGGCCAGAGTTGCACAAGCTGCCCTGCGTGAGTGCGGATTTGAGGAGCTCAACCATCCCCCCTACAGTCCAGATCTGGCCCCTAGCAACTACTTTTTGTTCCACCAGCTCAAGGCTGCACTGCATGGATGCCGGTTTGGGGACAATGAAGATGTCCAGCTCGCCATCCAGGAGTGGATTGAACAGCAGTCGTGGATTGAACAGCAGTCGGGAATTCAAAGCCTCAGGGACAAGTGGCGTAAGTGCATTGAAGTCGAGGGTAGTTATATTGAAAAATAATAAAATACTTTTTTCATATCTTGTTTCCTTATATCCGAATTGCAAAACTTATTGACCGCCCCTCGTATTTGGCTCAATATTCCAATTTAATGAGTTTCTTTAGACAACATAAGGTCTCCTCTGGTGACTGCCAGCAAGGGTATAGCAGCCAAAATTATTAATTACTTGGGAATAAATAAGATCACTGGACAAAAAAATTAGTCATATGGTGTATTTAAAATAGTTTAAAATACAGTGGCCTGTAGTTAGTTAGCATTTAATGAGAAAAATTGAGAGGTAACTACTTGGGAATTCATAGATATTGCAAAAGTGGTACAGGCAATGCCTGTCTCATAAGCTGAGCATAAAATGGGGTGCAAAGCAAATGTTACTGCATAGAAGGGCCAGGAGCAGAAGGTGCCTTTTTTGATATTGTGTTGTAAGAGATCTCAGGTAGTGCTGGGCACACCAGGACCAAGTCCTTAGCCTCACAAAAGGAGACTCTCCAAACTGAATGGCCAGGATTTACTTCTCCAGGAGATACATGCCACATTGCTTCCAGGAAGCAGGGTCTGGCTCTTTCCAATTGACACACTTGGCCATACACAATAAGAAATTATCATGTATGGCCTTGGAGCAACTTAGACTAGTTAAAACCTGTCATTGCATGTCTACATGAGCAACTTGTATGGCTGAAGCAATGGCAGAAGTAGCATCTCTGCAGCAGTGACACAAATGCCTTTACACGGTAGCAATACCTACTGGTACACATGACTCAGGGAGCTTGTCATGATCGAACATGACTAAGAGTATAGGGGTGAGTCTTGAGGCCCTCCAACGCTAGGGCCACTCCTTGCTCCAAGAGGTAGCAGAGGTGCCTTCGGAGTGCCTTCTCTGCTGTTGACCCGAGTTCTCAATGCACAAACACCTGGAGAGTCACCAAGAACTCCAGGTCATTCTTCGGTGCACAGTTCAGGACAGCTGCCTCATGCCAGAATCTGACATAAATAAGACTGACAAAATGGGCCAGTCATTGGACTCCGCGTTTTTCCAACCTAATCAGCTCCAGTTGTTGCAAAAACAGGGTAATTTTGAGGATGTAAATAGCCTTGGCCATCCATGGCCAAGGCTCCAGGGGCCCTGAATCAAGGCAGATTCTTGCTTCATCCTCCCAGGTAGAGAAGAGAGAGCTGAGGAGTTCAAGATAGTCCTCCCTTGGATGGGCTCTGTCACGGATGACTCCCCTGAGGAAGTCTATCATCTTCAGACTCTGTGATTCACTCAACTCATCCAGGGGTTCTTCGTCATTGAGGGTACTGACGGATGTCTTGTCCAAGAAGTACCATCTTTCTCGGAATCGCTTGAACAGGGGAATCTCAGGACCTTGGGGAGGGCTAAAGAGGAGTTCGTAGGTGCCCTTCAGTACCACCTCATGAATGTGAAGAGGTCTTCCAAGGGACAGGTTAAATTATGGTGCAGGCTCTGCTAATCATGCCATTGTTGGATGCAGTCGCATCAAAGGAGAAAGCGATGATCTTGTCAGCAATCTGATACATTTCCAGTAGCCGCTACTTTCCTGGTTCCTTCAATGGCGATAGGTACTCCAAGAAGCTCCTTGAAGTTGGTTCCAGTAAGCACAATAGCGATCCTCTCCTCTCTGATCTGAGATGTGGCAGCACTTTGAATCACTTTGCGATCCCAGTGGAGAAAAAGGGGAGGTGGATCACGGAATGCTTCTTCTTCAATGCGCTTTGCTTCAGTTTCTCATTTCTTTCTCCTCATCCAATGCACCATGGAGGCAGAGGAAGAAATCTCTAAGACATCATGCCCCAAGCTTGAGGCTGCAGCAGCTTGATGACATAAAAGGTTTTCCCAGTCCCAAGTCGTGGTCAGGGCTAGGGTCATTGGGTTCTTGGATGGCCTTCTTCTCTGTGGGCTTTTTGCGGGAGAAGGGCAGCCTTGGAAGTCCTCATCGGACACAGATGATCCAGAAGAAATAGAGGCTGAATCGGAAATGTCTTCCAGGGCAACCTTCTTCAACAATTTCTCCACTTCAGCCTCTTGCTTCCTCTTCCGCTCCATTTTCATTTCGTCAGCCTTCTTGGCGACAGCGGACGCATGGAGTTTAATGGCACTCCCCATTGAACAGGACTGTCTGCCCTCCCTCTACAGTTCCAGAAAGGCCAAATCTTCTGGGACGTTGGCCTCCACAATCTTACTGCTTGTGATATTGAAGACATCCTGTAGGTTGCCGTTCCAAACCTCCCTCTTTGTCACGGCGGCAAGTTTCTCCCGCTTGCTTTCAACCACACTTTGTGCAGCTTGAAACAGGTGCACTTGGCCACCTCTGGGAGGGTCCCCCTCTGCACCTGATGGTGGTGGAGGAAGACCAGGAGGACATCTTCCTGCAAGGGCTGGCGGGTTCCCAAGAAACCTGGATTTGGTGACTTCTACAGGAGCCAGAGAAGGTTCTTGCTTCATGTGGAAGACATAATCTGAAAAAAAAACATCAACATGTCATTCAGAAAGGAAAGTTAATACCCTCACCATGAAACTCCCCTCGCTACCACCAGACATCACAGAAAATACAAAAGTGTGGGACCTGTAAACATGGTTGGATTTTACTAAGATTTTGCACAAAGCACTTTTTATAGGAAAGGTCCAAAGGCAAACTTGTGCTGATAAAATTATTGCACTTCACAATTTTTTTTTTAATTAAGGGGCTATCTGGCGACTGCCGACTTAGGCATTAGTCGCCTGCACTTCACAAAATATAAAACACCCTACTCTAGGAGGAATATTCCAATGGTTGAGATAGTCCATCACCCTTTATAAGTCAAAAACCCTCAATATTTCAACCTGATTCTGCAACTCAGGAATTTTTCCTTGGTGCCAGCTTGAAATGTGATGTGACTCCTAATTTACGCTTGTGTTTATTTTTAATGTTAATTTTTTCCACATGTCTTCAGCCAATGCCCATTCATTTTATAGCTAAATTCCCTATTATCCCTTCTTATGTTAAGAACTTTGCATTTTTTAAGGTTAAAAGTCATCTGCCACTTCTGAGCCAAGCTAATATCTTATTTAAGTCCCTCTGCACTTTAAAGCTACCCTCAACTTCTTTGACTACAGCTGCCAATTTACTGTCATCAGCAAAAATTGACACTGCTATTTACAGCCTCCCCAAGATCATTTATATAAACTATGAATAATAAAGGGTCTAGAACGGATCTAAGTAAATTACATCAACATTCTCTCCCCTATCTAATTGTTTAGTAACATAATCCATAAAATCCAGTAAATTTGTTAAATGCAATCTACCTCTTCTAAACCCATGCTGAGCATCATTTATTAACATACCATACTCTAGATGGTCAGAAATCCACTTCTTAACTATCTTCTCAAGAATTTTACAAATGATAGAAGTTAAGCTTATCAGCCTACATAAACACTACTTATATCAAAAGGCATACTCACTTCATCCAAAGCAACAGCCATACTGAGAAACTTTTCAAAATATAATTAAAAATTCCTTTAGTATTATGTCTAACACTCAAAGTTAACTATCCTCCTGAACTTAAATATATTACACGGGAAAATCCAAAATGAAAAAAATGTCACTGAATAGAGAGCTCGCTGAGAACACGTCTGATCGCTACTGAGTTAGTAAAAAGTAATTAAAAAGACTAAATAATGTCAGGAAGAGTAGGTAGGATATGTAGAAAAGAAATGAGGACAAAAACATAGAAAATAAAAGAAAGACCTACTTTTGAACAATATAAAAAGCACAAAAAGCATTAAAACAAATAAGAGCTTTCTGATTGGTCAGTGATGGAACTGAATACAAATCTGTGATTGACCAGTAGGATAGCAGAAAACACTGAAAAATAGCCCCCAAAATAAGCTAGAATCACATCCGCCCATACTCTCAACATTTACAGTTACTTTGACCCCTTCCAAAGCCCTTCTCAGATATCTACACTGCTCTCTTTCTCGGTCGCTTACACCCAACTTGCTCCACTGTCTTATTTTTTCCTCCTCCTCCTTGATCTTTGTATCCCATATAGGGAATTTAGCTATGAAATGGATGGGCATTGGCTGAATTCTGTTGATGATGAGAAGGGCTCAGGCGTAGTAGTAGATAAGTCACTGAATTTTTCAAAGCAGTGTATTGAGGCAAAAAATAGAGCAAATAGGGTGCTAGGATACATTAACTTTAATGTTAGCTACAAGAGTAAAGAGGTTATCCTTAAACTCTACAACTCGTATGTTAGGCAACATTTAGAGTAGTGTATACAAGCATGGTCACCACATTTTAGACATGACATCAACCTGCTAGTCATTCCAGAGGAGGGCAACAAAAATAATACCTTCCCTGAAGCACCTTGAATATGAAGATAGACTGAGGGTACCTAATATGTTCTCATTTGAGAGATGTGTGAGGGGAGATATGATTGAGCTTTTTAAAATCTGTTCTGGGATGGATAAGTTGGATTTTAGCAAGTTATTTGAGTTGGAAGGTAGTAATAGGACTAGGGGTCACCACTTAAAAATTAAAAAACAGAGGTGCAGATTGGATGTTAGAAAATATTTTTTCACCAATCAATTGGGGGGATCTGCAGGGCTGCGCCCCCCAGATCCCCCTAATTGATTGAAACTCAGGATCATTGCAGGGTGGTCCTCCTGCAGTGATATCTCCCCCACAAGCAGTCTCCTTGAATTTACTGGGGTTTTTTTCTCTCCAACAGCTTTTCACTGGCAGAAAAACCTAACCTAATAACAAACAACTCTTACTTTTATAGGTTTCTTGATTAGTTTATGCGCCTCAAGATAATCTAAAAGTTTTTCGCGATCATATAAAGTAAAGCCGAATTTGAATAACAAAGAAGGACATGGAGAGCACAAAAACACAATAACAAAAGAAAAATATTTGCAAAACAGGTCCTATTTATAAGCTACGATGTTGTCAGTAAGAAGCTGTTATCTTTCGCAGTAAACAAAAAATACCAAAACAAAACAAAAAACAATAAAAGACATCAAGAAACGTTACCTAACTTAGAAAAAAACTATAAACGAGCAGAGTGCAGATATTTAGTAAATAATAGACTAAAAGTTACAAATCCCCAAAAGAACAAAAAAATATAACGCAGTGATTGTCACATCTGACGTCATAAGAGATATGCTGTAGCCCAAAATTGTGGCCGACTAACAGCGCCATCTACCATGCGCCTCAAATCTGAAGTATTACCAAAAGCTGTTGGGGGTAAAAACAGTAAATTCAAGGGGACTGCTTGTGGGGGAGATATCACTGTGGAGGGACCACCCTGCGATGATCCTGAGTTTCAATCAATTGGGGGAGGGTCTGGGGTGCACAGAAAAACATATATTATAGCCTATAAACAGCGCCACCTACCGTGTGCACTGAAACTGAAGTGTTACTAAAATAAGCTAGAGTCGCATCCGCCCATACTTGCAACATTTACCCGACCTTTTCCCTCTTGTTCTGATCCATTTTTCCCCAATCTTTTGCCTCGCCACCTCTTTAATTTTTCCTTCCAACTGCATATAATTTACCCTCATATCTTCAGAGACTGTTATTCTTGTCCTTGCCACCATTCCATCTATATATTCACCCCTTCACCTCACCTCCAAGGATTCAGTCCATGCCTCATGATGTTGATTTAGGTATAATAGTTAACCACCGATGGAATGACAAGCAGTTATAACATAACATAACATAATTTCACGGATGACAAAAGCCACAAGGGCCTATCAAAACCCACCCACAAAAAGCACCATCGCCAGGGAAAGACAAAATCAAAGTCCCCCACAATATAATATAACAGATGACAAAAGCCACAAGGGCTCATCATAGGTCATCCGAGTCAAATGGCCTCTTTTTTAAGGCACCCAAACTCCCAGGAAAACTACATCCAGAGGATTGCGTCCAGAAACAAGGGTATCACCAATCAAGGCTGGTCAAGAACTAAATCATGCAGGTATAGATATATACAAACAATATTAATATATACAAAACTTAGGAACCATCACAACCTTCCCTCCCCATAAACTCATCCAACCTACTCTTAAATACATTTAGATTTGGACTACCTACTACCCTCCGTGGCAATTTGTTCCAGAAGTCTACCACTCTATTGGTGAAAAAATATTTTCTTAAATCCAACCTACACCCTTGCTTTTGAATTTTCAAGTGGTGACCTCTAGTCCGATTTCCATCATCTAACTCAAAAAAATTGCTAACATCCAATTTATCTATCCCGGAAAAAAATTTAAACAGCTCAATCATATCCCCTCTCACACACCTCCTTTCGAACGAGAACATATTTAATACCCTCAGTCTATCTATATATTCAAGGTGCCTCAGGGAAGGAATAATCTTTGTTGCCCTCCGTTGCACTGACTCAAGAAGGTTAATATCGTGTCTAAAATGTGGGGACCATGCCTGTATACAGTACTCTAGATGTGGCCTAACATAGAGTTTAAGAATAACCTCCTTACTTTTGTAACTGACATTTCTCTTAATAAAACCCAGCACTCTATTTGCCCTATTTCTTGCTTCAATACACTGCTTAGAAAACCTTAATGACTTATTTATTACTACTCCTAGATCTTACTCATCCTCTACTGAGCTCAGCCAATGCCCATCCATTTCATAGTTAAATTCTCTATTATCTTTTCCCATGCTAATAACTTTGCACTTAGCAAGGTTGAAAGTCATTTGCCACTTATGTGCCCAGGATAACAATTTATTTAAATCCCCCTGCACTTTAAAATTATCATCAATATCTTTAACTACAGCTGCTAATTTGGTATCATCCGCAAATTGACACTTTATTATTAACTGCCTACCCAAGATCATTTATATAGATGACAAATAATAATGGACCGAGAACAGATCCATGAAGAACCCCACTGATAACATCCCTCCACTCTGACTTTACACCATTTAGCACTACCCTTTGCTTCCTGTCTTTCAGCCACTCAGCTATCCAATTTGAAACACCCCCACATATCCCAATCATTTTTAATTTATGAACTAGTCTCCTATGTGGTACCTTATCAAATGCTTTACTAAAGTGTAAGTAAATTATATCTACATTCTCTCCCTTATCTACTTGATCTGTTACAAACTCCAGAAAGTCTAGTAAATTAGTCAAACATGATCTACCTGATCTAAACCCATGCTGAGCATCGCTGATTAACCCCTCCCTCTCTAGATGTTGGCAAATCCCTTTTTTAACTATTTTCTCAAGAATTTTACAGACTACACGAGTTAGGCTAACCGGTCTAAAGTTATTTGGATCCTCTTTACTAACCTTCTTGAAAATGGGGACTACATTCGCTCTCTTCCAATCATCAGGTATTTCTCCATATTCCAGTGACCTAGTATATAACTTATCTAGAGCTATTGAGATACTTTCTACCGCTTTTTGACTGTGTGAGGAGTTAGGATTGGTGTTTGTAGATGTCCGGGGTGGGTTTTACGGGAATAGGAGGTTGTATGCGATGGATGGGCTCCATCTTAGTCGGGCAAATGTTGAGGTTCTATGGGGGGAGCTGGATAGTGTGATTAGGTCCTTACAGGTGGGAAACTAGAAGCTGTTAGAGGTAAGGGAATAACAGGAATAGAGGGCAGGTGTAGGAAATGGAAGGGATACAGAGATAGAGGAATAGCTAGGGAGGAGGGCATACTGATGCGTTATAGGGGGACTAATGCACAAGTGAATGAGCAGATAACTAGGAATAAAAAAGCACGATGCAATGAAGATGGGAATAATAAAAAAAACTCAAAAATATACTACACAAATGGTCGGAGTATAAGGAATAAGATAGATCTCTTAAGAGCGTTAGCGAGTGAAGAGAATTTTGATATAATTGTGATAACAGAGTCATGGCTTGATTTGGCAGGTAATCACTTTAAACCTGAGGTTGAGATTGAGGGCTTTAACATGTTCCATACAGATAGGAATAGGAAGAGAGGAGGAGGGGTTATTATTTATATTAAAGATAATCTTCAGTGTTGTGTAAACAGTACAATTAAATTAGATGATAACACAGAGTCATTATGGCTAAATGTAAAGGAAGGTAAAAACAAGCTTGTCATAGGATTATTATACAGACCACCAAATCTTAGTAAGGAAGCTTCAAATCTTCTGTGGCAGGAGATAGAACGGGCATGTAGAAGTAAGCATGTGTGTATAATGGGCGATTTTAATTACAGAAATATAGACTGGGAAGCTCTTGTGGGTGATCAGGAGGCTGAGGAATTTTTGAATGTTGTCTAAGATAATTTTCTGAGGCAGATTATTAACGAACCCACTAGAGGTAATAATATACTGGATTTAGTTCTGACAAATAGGGAAGAAGTTATTAAGGATACTGAGATTGGAGGAAATTTGGGTAATAGTGACCATTGTGAAATTCGATTCAAGATGAAATGGAATGGTATTGATAGTAGCATGAATAATGTTAAAATTCCTGACTTTAGAAGAGCAAATTATAATGGGCTAAGGACTTACCTGGAGGCAGTTGTACAGAAACCAGTCAATGAAATCAAATCAGGAATAGATTCAATGATATCAGTTAGTGGAGACAATAATCACCAGGAGGAAGAGATTACAATTTAAGAGGAGTATGAAAGAATAATTGAGCAATTAATTACAGGTCAGATGATTAACATTCCATATAAGGAGATTAGGACTAAAAATAATGACCCAAAATGGATGACAGATAAAATTAAGCATTATATTGGCATTAAAAAGGGCATTTATAGGAAAATAAAAAATGGAGAGGATCACTTAAGGCAGAGATATAATGAACTAGCAAGAGGTGTTAAAAAGTTAATTAGAGTAGCAAGGAGAAATTATGAAATTAAAGTGGCAAATAGGGCAAAGCAAGATCCTTAAAGTTTATCAATTATACAAAACTAAGGTTAGAGATAAAATAGGCCCACTTATAGATTCCAATGGAGAATTAGTGAGTGATAGGGACTCAATGGCTGGAATGCTAAATGACTTTTTTCTCTCAGTATTTACACAGGAGGATACTCTAAATATACCTGAGATGTCAATGATCTTTCGGGGTAATGATGAAGAGAAATTAAAGGATATCTTGATCACAAAGGAGATAGTGACAAAGGAAATTGATAAAATCAAAAGTAGTAAAGCACCCGGTCCTGATGAGGTCTTTCCTAGAATTTTGGAGGACAATGTAAGGATGTGTTAAGTGAGCCCCTAGCATGCATCTTTAGAAAATCATTGGAGAGTAGCATGGAAGAAAGCCAATGTGATACCTATATTTAAGAAAGGGGATAAAACAAATATGTCTAATTACAGACCAGTAAGTTTGACATCAGTGGTAGGGAAAATGATGGAATCTATTATAGCAAGGAATATTAGAGATCACTTGGATAAGCATAAGTTGATAAAAGAATCACAGCATGGCTTTAGTAAGGGTAAATCCTGTCTGACTAATTTGCTGTCTTTTTATAGTAAGGTGTATGAAGCAGCAGATAATGATGAAAACTATGATATTTTATACTTGGACTTTAGTAAGGCTTTTGATCGAGTGCCACACTTACGGCTTCTGAGCAAAGTTAAAGCACACAGGATCGATGGCAGTATATTTAGGTGGATTCAGTCATGGCTTGGTGACAGAGAGCAAAGAGTTAGTATACATGGAGTTAAATCTGAGTGGGGGTGTGTTAGCAGTGGAGTTCCGCAAGGATCTGTTTTGGGTCCCTTGCTATTCTTAATTTATATTAATGATCTTGACATAGGTATAAGTAGTGACCTGAGTAAATTTGCTGATGATACTAAGCTAGGTAGGGCCATTAGGGCTGATTCTGATGCTGTTGTAATGCAGGAGGAATTGACCATTCTGTCCAATTGGGCCGAGAAATGGCAAATGAAGTTTAATAACATAGACAAATGTAGTGTACTTAGTATAGGTAGAAATAATCCATTGAATAGTTATAAATTAAATGGGAGAATTTTAGGGAGGACCGATTGTGAGAGGGACTTTGGTATTTTGGTAAGTTCAGACCTTCGTCCTAGAACATAAGAAAAGAAGGAGACTGCAAAAGACCATTCATGGCCTACACTTGGCAGCTCCTGTTCCAGTCAACACACAAAAGATTTCTTACGAGAGAAAAGTCATCAACATTGTCACCCTTTACAGGAGTTTGCAGAGATATAATGAACTAGCAAGAAATGTTAAAAAGTTAGTTAGAGTAGCAAGGAGAAATTATGAAATTAAAGTGGCAAATAGGGCAAAGGAAGATCCTAAAAGTTTTTATCAATTATACAAAACTAAGGTTAGAGATAAAATAGGCCCACTTATAGATTCCAATGGAGAATTAGTGAGTGATAGGGACTCAATGGCTGGAATGCTAAATGACTTTTTTCTCTCAGTATTTACACAGGAGGATACTCTAAATATACCCGAGGTGTCAATGATCTTTCGGGGTAATGATGAAGAGAAATTAAAGGATATCTTGATCACAAAGGAGATAGTGACAAAGGAAATTGATAAAATCAAAAGTAGTAAGGCACCCGGTCCTGATGAGGTCTTTCCTAGAATTTTGAAAGAATGTAAGGATGTGTTAAGTGAGCCCCTAGCATGCATCTTTAGAAAATCATTGGAGAGTGGCATTGTGCCAGTGGCATGGAAGAAAGCCAATGTGATACCTATATTTAAGAAAGGGGATAAAACAAATATGTCTAATTACAGACCAGTAAGTTTGACATCAGTGGTAGGGAAAATGATGGAATCTATTATAGCAAGGAATATTAGGGATCACTTGGATAAGCATAAGTTGATAAAAGAATCACAGCATGGCTTTAGTAAGGGTAAATCTTGTCTGACTAATTTGCTGTCTTTTTATAGTAAGGTGTATGAAGCAGCAGATAAGGATGAAAACTATGATATTTTATACTTGGACTTTAGTAAGGCTTTTGATCGAGTGCCACACTTACGGCTTCTGAGCAAAGTTAAAGCACACGGGATCGATGGCAGTATATTTAGGTGGATTCAGTCATGGCTTGGTGACAGACAGCAAAGAGTTAGTATAGATGGAATTAAATCTGAGTGGGGGTGTGTTAGCAGTGGAGTTCCGCAAGGATCTGTTTTGGGTCCCTTGCTATTCTTAATTTATATTAATGATCTTGACATAGGTATAAGTAGTGACCTGAGTAAATTTGCTGATGATACTAAGCTAGGTAGGGCCATTAGGGCTGATTCTGATGCTGTTGTAATGCAGGAGGAATTGACCATTCTGTCCAATTGGGCTGAGAAATGGCAAATGAAGTTTAACATAGACAAATGTAGTGTACTTAGTATAGGTAGAAATAATCCACTGAATAGTTATAAATTAAATGGGAGAAATTTAGGGAGGACCGATTGTGAGAGGGACTTGGGTATTTTGGTAAGTTCAGACCTTCATCCTAGAAAGCAATGCCTAAATGCTAAGAATAAAGCTAATAGGATATTGGGATTCATTAGGAGGAGTGTAAGCAATAAGAGTGCTGAAGTCATTCTAAAACTGTATCTGGCGCTAGTTAGGCCTCATCTAGACTATGCAGTACAATTTTGGTCACCATATTATAGGAAGGATATTGATTTGCTTGAGTCTGTGCAGAGAAGGATGACAAAGATGATTGGTGGGCTAAGGAACTTACCTTATGGTGAAAGGCTCAGAAAACTAAATCTACATACATTGGAAAGGAGAAGAGTCAGAGGGGAATTGATTGAAGTCTTCAAATGGGTAAAAGGATATAATAAAGGGGATCTGGGTAAGGTTCTTATACTTAGTGAACATGACAGGACACGTAGCAATGGGTTTAAGCTTGATAAGTATAGGTTTAGTAAGGAGATTGGGAGGAATTGGTTTACAAATCGTGTGGTAGATGAATGGAATAGGCTCACTAGACATGTGATAGAAGCCTCCTCTCTGGGTAGTTTTAAGAATAGATTAGATAAATATATGAATGAAGCTGCTAGATGGGACTGACTTTTTTATGTACATATGTATATATTTTTCTAAGGAGTGGGGAGATTATTTTGCGGTTGCATGAATGGACATAATCCTCTGGATGCATTTTATGTATATTGTAGATTAGATCTGACGAACTCCTGTAAAGGGTGACAATGTTGATGACTTTTCTCTGGTAATAAATCTTTTGTGTGTTGACTGGAACAGGAGCTGCCAAGTGTAGGCCATGAATGGTCTTTTGCAGTCTCCTTCTTTTCTTATATTCTTATAAAATACATCCGGAAGATTATGTCCATTCATGCAACCGCAAAATATAATCTCCCCACTCCTTACAAAAATATATACATATGTACATAAAATGCTAAGAATAAAGCTAATAGGATATTGGGATTCATTAGGAGGAGTGTAAGCAATAAGAGTGCTGAAGTCATTCTAAAACTGTATCTGGCGCTAGTTAGGCCTCATCTAGAATATGCAGTACAATTTTGGTCACCATATTATAGGAAGGATATTGATTTGCTTGAGTCTGTGCAGAGAAGGATGACAAAGATGATTGGTGGGCTAAGGAACTTACCTTATGGTGAAAGGCTCAGAAAACTAAATCTACATGCATTGGAAAGGAGAAGAGTCAGAGGGGAATTGATTGAAGTCTTTAAATGGGTAAATATGTAGACGAGCAGCCCAGCCGGAAAAAATTATTTTGTGTAAATATTATCGTTCCCCGTTTCTAAATATTCATGCGCGTTTGAGTCGTCTGACGTCATACCTCACCCCCATTATAATTCGCAAAATGATTAAAGGCGCTGACATGTTGTAGTTAAAGCATTTACCAATTTAATGAAACTCAGGATCATCATAGTGCGGTCCACGCATCGTGTTTATCTCCCCACGAGCCATCCCCTATAAATGTACTCCAAAAACGTGAAACATTTTGGAACACAGACGAAATAGTACATCTTATCGGCCGGGCCACTCATCTACATATTTAGCTTCAAATGGGTAAAAGGATATAATAAAGGGGATCTGGGTAAGGTTCTTATACTTAGTGAACATGACAGGACACGTAGCAATGGGTTTAAGCTTGATAAGTATAGGTTTAGCAAGGAATTGGTTTACAAATCGTGTGGTAGATGAATGGAATAGGCTCACTAGACATGTGATAGAAGCCTCCTCTCTGGGTAGTTTTAAGAATAGATTAGATAAATATATGGATGAAGCTGCTAGATGGGACTGACTTTTTTATGTACATATGTATATATTTTTCTAAGGAGTGGGGAGATTATATTTTGCGGTTGCATGAATGGACATAATCCTCTGGATGCATTTTATGTATATTGTAGATTAGATCTGATGAACTCCTGTAAAGGGTGACAATGTTGATGACTTTTCTCTGGTAAGAAATCTTGATAATTGTGAAGACTATGGGCAGATGCGACTCTAGTTTATTTTTTGGGCTACTTTTCATTGTTTTTCTGCTATCGCACTGGCCAATCACAGATCTGGATTCAGTTTCATAAATGACCAATCAGAAAGCTGTATTTGTTTCAAGGCTTTTTGTGCTTTTTATATTGATCAAAACTTGGTTTTTCTTATATTTTAGATGTTTTTCCCCTTATTTCTTTTCTATATATCCTACCTACCCTATGCCTGACATTATTTAGTCTTTTTATTTACTTGTTACTTAATTTCCCATTGTTTAATGCTCGATTAAACCATATTTCGGTGTTGTTAATGAAGTCACGTCTTAATTCTGACAAAAACAGTACTTTTTCATTTTTTCTGTTCCGTATTTATTTCTCTTCTTTGATTTTTTTAACAGGTTTTTTACGACCTTCATTTTGATTATTGTTCCAAATGGATGCGTTCAGTATTAGTGTTTTTATTACTATATATGTGTAGTTCAGGAAACACAAATGGTCAATTTCAGTAAAAAAAAAGTCCCGAAATTTCCGGGAACAATGCTCTACTTTTCCGTCCGCATCTCTCATATTTACACAACCACCCACGCCGTTTCCCGCTCATTTGTCAAAATTTTATTTTCGTGTGACGTTTGTTTGTTACCTATTCAACGTTTCGGTGCTATTTTAACCGACAATGAGAAATATGTTGCGTTTCTCGAAGCCCATGGGCCGTGTAGTGGAAGGGCAGTGGGTTTTTGGAGGGTTTGAATGTGAAACAAAGAGAATTTTTATTGTTTCGGTGGCAAATCGAAATCGAGAAACCCTCCTCGCAGCGATAAAAAAGTGGATTTTGCCGGGCACGACAGTCGTATCTGACGGATGGGCAGCCTATTGAAATTTGTCATCTGAAGGATACGAACATCTTACCGAATTCTGTTGGGTACAGCTCGCCGCGGGGATAACACTGCGATGACCCTGAGTTTCAATCCTTTTGGGGGGTCTGGGGGGCACAGCCCCCCAGTATAAAAATGAAAATAGCCATAAAATTCTTCAATTTCATCTCTAAAAAAGTTACCCCCGGAAAGTAGCCCAAAATAGCCCAAAAAAACTAGGCCTACGATCTGCCCATAGTCTTCACAATTACCGAAATCTTTTGTGTGTTGACTGGAACAGGAGCTGCCAAGTGTAGGCCATGAATGATCTTTTGCAGTCTCATTCTTTTCTTATGTTCTAATGGTAGTAAACACCTCTTTCCCTGACCCATGAGTATTATATATAAGACTATTTAGTTTCTCCTTTATAAATACTGATGCAAAATGACCATTTAGTACCTCAACTATTTCCTCATCAGTTTCTCTCACAACCCCTTCATATTTGATAGGTCCTATTTTAACTCTACCAGACTTGTTATTAATTTTCTATCAAATCTACCCAATTGGTTGAAAATGAATTAACATTTCTTTTTATAATTTGTTATTCCTTTGCATTTAACTTTTATAATAGTTTAGTTTTTCTCTAATAAATCTTTCTTTCATATTGCGAAATTGGGAGCATGGAATGTGTAAACATAAACAAAGATTCTTCTTTCTATGAATTATTAGGGACAGTACCCTCATCAACCCAGCTGATGATAATAAATATGAAACGGAACTTTTCTTGAAAATTGACAAAAAATCAAATTGTATAATATAGTGTTGGAAAAAATTATATTTACATGAACATTTTCAACTAAGTTTTTCTAATATAAAAGAGTAATAAATGATAGATTAAAAATATAAAATAGTGGAAAACAGAAAAAAGAGGAAGCCTTTTTTTTAAAGGGAGGCCGATTGTAGAAACATACATGCATTTGGCATTCTGTCACCAACCCACCCTCACTGTTTTCCTGCATGTTAAATTAAAGAGACGAGACCTGTAAGTGTTAAAATGCTGTTAAATAGAATGAGACGCTAGTATCAAAAGCTTTTTCGAGACTAGGAAGCAGTGGCCGCTCGTGTATAGGCACTGCGGAACTGCAGCACCCCCTATTTCTACTAGATATAATCGATAACAATCAATATAATGAGTCCTTTTTTCCTCTGATTCTTTCTTTATACTTGTACATTATATAATCCTCAAGCTTAATGTCAGTAGTCATCCTCTAGTTTATGGAAAAAAATACAAAAATCCTTGTATAGAAGTGTTCGCTTCACAATTCCAGCTACGCAGTGATTGGGTGTTGTACTCATGCTCGCATGTCAGAGGTAGGAAGGTGAACGCTAGGGAGAGAAAGCACTGTGGCTTATGCAGTGCAACCATAATATGATGGTAGGAGGTAGTGTTTCTTTTTTACTCGGCCTGTGTTGTGATTAAAAACGTGTTTATATTATTGAATGTGATAAAGTGTAGAATTTAATTCTTATTTATTTTCGGTTCTTTTATTAATAAATTGAGCTGCCTAAATTCATCTTGGAAAATAATCTATGTATATGATGTTCTTAGTGAAATTACGAAACTGATAAAAATCCTCTTGACAATTCCCATGACTTCATCAGAGGTAGAACGCTGTTTTTCAAAACTGAAAAAACACTTTTCTAAGGAGCACTATAAATTCTGAAAGACTAAATGCACTTGCGGTGCTTTCATTTTAGAAAACTATTCCTCAGTAGTCATCCAGAGATCAAGTAGAAAATAATTATTTTTTTAGCGCAAATTAAAACAAGAAGAATAGATTTCGTTTTTAGATGAATGGATCAAGCGTGAATGTAACAATTTAGGCTATTAGTAAGTAAAAAATGTTTGATTTTGTTCTGTTTAGGATTTTATCAAATTTATCTATAAATTTTCTTTTTATATGTGAGATAGCTCAAAGGTTAAAGAAGGTTCCAAAGTTCGGCTTTATTTCACTAAGAGTCCAGTTAGTAGAGGAACTGCAAGATCTTCATCTCCATACATTATGCACCATCGCATGTTACGACACACTAGATATTTGTTTTAATTTTATTTAATATTCATTCTGAAGAAATAAACAGATTAGTTATGAAATTAATCAATTACCTATAACCTAATAAATTATAAGAATCTCCCTCTCCACAAAAAAAGAAAAAGGCTAAAATACAATGAAATACTAGATCAAGCGTCTAATTCGAGTATTTAAAGGATCTAGCAGTTTTCAATGTAACGTTCAACAGGCTTTCTAGGTCGAGTAGAGCGACGAAGAATAGTTTCAGGGGAGGCGTCAGGGTTAGCAGCTAAAGAAGGAACATCATGAGATGTATCGTTTTCGATAGAACAGTCAAATTTTCTATATCCATTAGATCGAAGAGGGATATTTTCAGGGGAGACTTCAGGGAGAGCAACTGGAGGAGGTATAAGGTGGGTCGCCAGTTATGGGAAGTTAGGTAAACGGTATTGTAGACGACAAGGTTACCAGTAATATGCGCTTCAAAGCTCCAGGACGCAGTGTTTGGTAGTTGTACGCATTCTCACATGTCAGCGATAGGAAGGTGAACGCTAGGGAGAGAGAGCACTGTGGCTCACGCAGTGCGAACCCTGGTATGCTGGTGAAAGGTAGTGTTTCATTTTGAATGTAATAAAGTGAGGAATAAAATTCATATTTATTTTTGCTTCTTTTATTAATATAGGTCTTGACAACGTTGAATCAATGGTATGTGAATAAAAGATGTTTCCGTAAACCACCACCTTATGAGTGAGCGACTGGTTCCACATTATAGGTGAAGGATGGCGTTACGGTGAATTATTTATCTGACTCCAATGATAAATTATCTTACGGTGTTCTTCTACTTGGCTGAGTTGATCGAAGGTTCAAGGCAAAGATGGACATACGAAAATAAATCCTATATTCTAATAACGGAATATTATGATGCAAGCGGCACTGCACGGAGCATACTAGACGGGAGACTAGTAGTTTATATATTTTCAACGCACGTACGAGTTAAGGGCGAGATGAGACTTAGTGGATTTAGGTGAGAGCGTGAACACGAATGAATTCCTTACTATTTTATGTCTTCCTCTTTCTTTTCTTATTTATATGTGCGCTCCTAATGCAGAGGGAGTGGCCTGGAGATGACCGTGGGGCGACCTACCTCCGTTATGGTCGCATTTCTCCTACCTCTGAGCGGAGCTAGGAAGCCTGTGCACGGTGTCGGCATTCACATGATAAACTCTTATTTGTATAATTTGATACGATTGTCACTGCACCATCTCTTACGGTCAACAGCTGTGTTTACTCGTGCTCCTCTTTGAATATCCGTCTTTGATAATTCTATCTCGAGATACAACTTGGGCAACTTTATCAAACGCAGGTGTTCAACCATTTTCCTTTGTTCCTCTCTGTGTCTCACGCTTGCTTGCTTACATATATGTACATTTACAAATCCCATCCTATTTCTCATACAATATTGAATATTTACATTATATATATTTAATAAGGCATGTTTGGATTTAATAGGGCTAATTCGCGTCCATTCTGTGGAGGTATCTTTTGTGACTATTGAATCCAGCGATTTGGGTGGCAGAGGTCTACCTATTGCGTAGTTAGATCACTACAAAGGAACATTGTGACGCAGGCAATTAGGATCTCTTTCAGTTTCAACATTTATAGGAGTGGGTGATTTTGTATCGGAATTAAGATTAGGAATATCTTCGATCTCGTTTAATTGGTTCTCTCCGGCTGAGGCTAAATCGTGGATAGCCACCGTATCTTCTCGGCTGTGTGGAAATCTGGCGTGTGCATATTTAAGATTGTCTTCAATTAGTTCCACTTCGCATACTAAGGGATCATCCTTATTCCGTACATGTCGTTTTAACGGTACTTTACCAGGTGAAGCAAGCCAGCTAGGTATACTCATTCCTGTTATGGTCTTTCGAGAGAATAAAAAATAATTCGTGAGGAGTTGTATTCGTTGAAGTACATAACAATGAATACAATGAAGAAGAGCATCCATGAGGACGTGTTCCCATTGGTTAATGCTCAGGTTTCTAGACTCCAACGCTAAGGTAACAGTTTCCATACAATTCCTACATAGCACTCTCATTGTCCATTTCCGATAGGATGGTAAGGTGTTAAACGACTCGTTGGAACCCTTTTCTTGTGCAAAAGTGATTTTATTGAAGCAGACATGAAAGAAGTACCTCGATCTGAATGCACGTACACTGGTAACTCGAAAAGAGTAAACAACGTAGTAAGGCACTGTATAACAGTTGATGAAGAAATATCCTTACAAGGAAAAGCACATGAAAACAGGAGTATTCGTCTACCAGAATTAATAAATACTTATTGGGAGAAGTCCAGGCTCATTCGATCAAAAGGGCGCATTGCACTGCTAAGTTCTTGCCTCTATGGGCGATAATATCGAGGTTTTAACCATTGACACGTTGCGCACCCTAACACCACTCGCTTAACGTTATAGCAATGCCCTCTGGCATTCCTATAAAATATTACATGTATCAATATTCCATTGCATCAATTTAAATATTACCATTACCTAATGTCATTTCAACGTAATGTACCTTGTGCATAAATATTAGCATACCTTCCTTTTTAAATTCAATGTAAAATTATCCATTTATTTTCCCATTTAATTTCTACAATTTCTATTAAATCTTACGTAAAAGCTCAACTTAGTTATGTATAAATAATCATTCCAAAATCTCAAATATTTTGTATATGTATTTTCAATATATCTTTTGTATTATATAATTGCCATCTAAAAATCATGGCTAAGATACATTCTTTTCGACAACACCTACTTTAGTCAAACACACAAACTAACACGCTTTCAGCTCAACCACATTGAACACAAATATTCCTCACTCGTCTCTAGTCCTTCTCAGCATAAAGGTCAGTAATCATTCCTTCTCCATTTAATCATTTAACTCTAAACAAATCATACTTAGTTTAATTCCTCGTCCTCTCACACTTATTATCTGCAAACTGCCATACGAGAGTAGGTCCTAATTCTAGTTACTTCTCTCATTGCAGATCCCAATTCACAGTCCATCATAATTCCCTTACTTACTTTAACATACCTTACTTAACTTCACCTTACATTTCACTCTACTTTTCATTACTTTCATACATTGCATTACGTTGTATTCCTTAACAATTCTCAATTTAATTATATCATTCATTCGTATAATTGTAATAACGGCTCACTAGTTATTTCCTAATTCAATTCTCTCATTGTGCATTCGTTGATTTTATAAATATATTTATTTTGTTTATCGTCCGTTTTCTTATAAACCTAGTGCCCGAAGTTTTCTAAATTCAGTTCACGTCAGTCGTTAGGCCTAAATATTAGCAGACCACTATTCCATCCAATTCAACAAATTTATGGAAATGGTTTTCAAATAGCTATCTAGGTCGATTTATTAACTAAAATCAATCCCACTAATAACCAAATACCATAACGTCATTTACAGAATAAGGTAAGTTTCGCACTCGAACAAAATGGTGAAATCGTGTAATCCCTGGATGACAGAAAACTTTATGAAACTTGACAAGATTATTGTGGCTCATGGGGGGGTCATGCTTGAGCAGAAAGTGCGTGATAGGGCGCCAGCAGCTCTGTTGAGTGATCAAGAACGATGTATAACCTCGTAGCAAATGGGCATCAATTCTAAACGCCATATAACAATCTTTTCGTTCTTTATTTTACTTTTATGGCGTGAATCAAACATGCAAGATACAGATTTATTTTATCTGTAATTAAGGTAAACTTACGACCGAGAAGAAAATGACAACACCTTTTGATCGCTTCAACAATAGCATGGGCCTCTTTTTTGACAGAACCGTGATTTCTCTCGGAGGAATTTAAGGACCTCGAAAAAAAGGCAACCGGTTGTCCATTCTGGTTCAAAGTGGCCCCCAATGGCGTTATTTGAGGCATTAGTTCCACTGTAAACGGTAAATTTTAATTTACTTTTGCCCTAACAGCGTTAATAATAGATGATTTTAATTACTCGATTGCATTTGTAGCTTCTTCAGAAAGTTGAAACTGACAATTAGTTAGGAGACGAATTCGTTGAGAAAATCTTGAAACCCACCGCGAGTAGTATGTAAGCAATCCGAATAATCGAGATAATGATTCTTAGCTGGTCGGTACGGGCATATGCTTGAGATCAGCAAGGCGTGAAGGGTCTGGGCGAAGTTCATTCTAGCGAACCTAATAACCTAGAATACATATAGTATTAGTTGAAAAGATGCATTTGTTTTTATTTAAGGTAATTTTGTTTTTCTCAGCAGCTTCGAGAAACTTAGTTAGATTTTCATCATGTTCCGCTTGCGTGCGGCCGCAAATAGTAACAACATCTAGGTAAGCATACGTGTCCTCAAGATTATTTTTATGAATGAAATCGTCCATAATTCTCTGGAAGCAGGCAACGCTGTTGGTTAGACCAAAACGTAAGCGTTTAAATTGAAAAAGCCTCCTATCCGCTTCAAAAGCAGTGTAAATTTTATCCTCAGGGTGAAAGGGAACACAATTATAAGCACTAATTAGGTTGATGATGCTAAATATCTTATTAACCAATTCTTCATCATTGGGTAATGAATACGTATCCAAGTAAGTAAATTTGTTAATCTTCTGAGAATATTCAATTACTAACCGTTTATTTTATCGATTCGACACAACATGAATTTGAGCTCACCAGAGTGAGGTGCTCGGTTCAATGATGTCTTCCTTGAGCATGCGTTTCTACTTTAAACAGAATATTTTCAGGTCAGAAGTTTTAAGTTTGCATGACTTCGTAATGACTGGTCTGCACTCAGATGATAAGTTGGTGAAAACTCTTGGAGGATCCGTAATTATAGAAGCCAGAGAGCACACTTTGAGGTCAAGTTGGGGACCTCCAAAGTTTAGCTTAAAGGAGGAATGCTTTCTTAGGAAGGGGATTCCTAAAATAATGTCAGCGCAACATCTAGATAAAACGAGCAAACGTACTGTCCGGTACTCACGGCTTCACACTTTTATACTAACCTCACAACATTCCTTGATAGGAGATGTTAACTTTGCAGAGACCCAAGATATAGGGCCTTAATCAGGTTTAAGATAGAAATTAAAGGAGTTTGCAACACTTTTTGAAATGAAGTTTGTGGAGGAATGAATATAGCGAGGACAAGCAGATGCTAGTTTTTTTTATATATACAGTGGCAACCGTTACACTCCGCCTAGGCCAAGACTCCCCACCCCACTTCCCCGCTGCCCCAAGATCCTTCGAAGTCACACGCATAGACAAATTTCGGTCACCAGATTTTGTAATTTACGAGACTGCTGGTGTAAACTTTCATCTCGGCACCAAGTAACCAAGTAACCAAGACCTGCTCCCTTCGTCCGTTAATATATAAATAGGAGGGTGTGAGAGCCTTTATAATGAAAATCTTGCTGCTTAAGGCTTCGTCGGCCGAAAATCTATGAACAGGCTCACTGTCCTCTCCGATTGCTTATGTGTATTTTTCGCCAAATAGACGAAATCTCACCTTCCCCGTGCGTAAACATGAAGGGGCGAAGTGCCAGTTTGAAAATTTATGCCCTATGAGAAGAGCATAACTGTTGGCTATTGAGGGTTTGCTCCCCCTAAACTCCCTCGTCGCTTCTCCCCCCCAGTGGATAATCGACGTATATATTTCGATCTTGAGAAATTTAGAAGAGTAATTTGCTTAGCCATCGAGAGAAAAAGACGAGTCCCTGAGTTAAACAGGGAATAAAGAAAATAGTTGTAACCAAGCGGGACTTACCCTCCCGAGGCTGTTCCTTTGGTCGCTTAGAAGAGCAGACCAGTGGTATCGAGACCAACTCTCCTACCATTCTCGTCCAGAGAAAATCACGTATCTCAGTTTTCTGAAAAAGCAGGGATACCTCTCACCATTGAGGAAGACCAAAGTGAATTCCCATTCGAGAAGAGATTCACATCTTCCTTAAGTCTCATAGTCGAGAAGCCAGAATTGGTAACACAGGGATTGGGATAACTTCTATTCATCAAAGATCCCCCCACTCACATTTTTAAGTCGAGAGAAGCACCGTTACTCGCCTTCACCTTCCCGGGAGAAGCATCAGCTGTTTCCAGACTCATCCCACCACGCTCGTCACTCGCCTCAACCATCTCGTGAGAAGCATGAACTGTTATCCCGACCCGCCTCGCCTCAGCGAGGACGAGGACGTCCGCAGTCAAACTCGCCCATACCAATTCATCGAGGCGGCCCACTTTCAAGGTCAGCCAACTGTCGACACCCTTCTTTTTAAAGGTAAAATGAATATAAAAAAATATTAATTTTGTTATTTTTCATTCCGTGCGATGGTATATTCGTAACAAAACCATTTCAATCTGGTAGTCGTAACCAAACTATTTCAATTTCAAATGACTTAAGAACTCGCATTAATTGAGCTTAAATCTCGTGTATTAGAAATGATTTTTGCGTCAACATCTCGTACTACTTATTTGTAGTGTTATTTTTTATTAGACCCTCTTACTATAGAATTAGTGTATTTAAAGATTTAATATTTCATTCTTTTATGTAATTAAAAGTATATTTTGTAGGAGTTGTTTAATTAGATCCTCGAATGCAGCATTGGCAATAGATATATCATAATACGAAGCCTCCCTGGTCAAAGATTTAAATTTGAGCATTTTTAGAGAAAAGTGGAACGGATTAACTCGTGTACGAATCAAACGTATATCTGTACTCGGCCGTAAATCACGACATAAAATTGGTGATAGGTTTTTGGGGTATTTAGAAGAACTCAGTAATAGTTGATTGTGTTGCATCCCCTTGAGTAATAACAAATTTGTGCCTAAGCGTTCGAGAAAAATTGAACATAATAAGAGGATAAAGTCGGTCTATACATTTTTTAATTGATTGTGGTTAGCCTGTTAATGATTTTAATAAGTTTTTTTTGGTAGTAGCATTCCAATTATAGAAAGTGTGGGTGGTAAGGTTGGGTTAGGCAGAGCGTTACTTATTTCTTGGTCGCATAAGTACCCTTAGCGTACATCGGTAAAATGTCGTCTTTCGAAAGGTTCTACCAACAAGGCCAAATTCTTGGACTAGCAGGCAAAAATCTAATTGACGATGTCCAGGAACAAGAAGGGACGGAAAGAGAGGACAGAAGAGAACAGGCGCAAGCAGAAAGAGAAGCAGAAGAAAGAAGAATGCAGAGAGAAATAGAAGCAGAAGATTGGTGCCATAAAAGAAGAATTCCCCAGACTGAGATCACCAATATATTTTGAAAAATCGAAAGAGCTACGTGAGGTGAAGTGATTGTGTGTCAAAGAATCAATAAGCGGAACACAAAATTTAGCTAAGTTGAAGCTTCGTGATCTCCGTCTGGGGAATTCTTCTTTTATACTACAATCAATGTGGATTCATTATTTACTAATGTTCCGGTACAGGAAACCATTAATATTATTTCAGATACTCTTTTTCATAATACGAGTGAAATATTGGGTTTAACTAAACAACTTTTCCTCAAGCTTTTAAAACTAGCTGTCGGTAATACCATTTTTCTTTTTAAAAACCAGCTCTATGGGTTCCCCACTGGGTCCCTCTTTTGCCAATAGCTTTTTGTGTTACCACGAAACTCGGTAGCTGGACAATTGTCCTCTAGAATTAAAGCCTATTGTCTTCAAAAGATTTATAGATGACTGTTTTCTAATTTTTAAGCACGATGATCATGCACCCTTATTTCTCAATTATATTAACCAACAACATCCTAACATAAGGTTTTCTATGGCAACAGAAAGGGACAACAAAATCTCGTTCTTGGATGTCAACGTTGTCCGAACTGGTTCGTCTGATGATACCACCACTAGATTGGGTACACATTTTTTAGTAGCGCTCCCAGTCAGTTTAAATTATCTAGCATTAAAGGCCGAATCTTTAGAGTCTACCATATATGCTCTAACTGGTTATCTTTTCATGAAGAACTGACTTATTTAAAGGATTTCTTCAAATTTGAATTATCACCCCAATTTCATCTTCGCCCAGTTAGTATCCAAACTTCTCTCCAAAATATATTATTCTCGACCCTTTCTTACTACTGTTTCTAAGCAGAAGGTTTTCCTTAAACTACCTTCTCTCGAGTATTTGACATCTGAGTTTAACAAACTCCTTCTCTCTACCCTCAACAATCATTTCCCCCAATGCCAATTCATCTGTATAAATTCTAACTCGCTATCAATGAATTCCTTTTTACTCCATAAGGAGCCAATCCCTTTAGGCTTGCGATCCTGTATAGTCTACAATTATACATGTACGACCTGCCACAGTCGTTATGTAGGCCAAACTGGCTTACAACTCAAATGCAGGATCGCAAAGCACTTAGGTTTGTTTCATAGGACTGGTATTCCCATTTATAAGGCTGAAGCCTCTTCCATCAGGCAACATTCTGAGTATCATCATAATCCTCTTAATTCTGATTCATTTACCATATTATATTCAGCATTAACTTATCTCGATTTGAAAATCTTAGAGTGACTGTACATTAATAAAATAAATCCAAACCTAAATAATTACTCCTCCGCAATTAAACTATTCACTATATTACCAACCAACACTTCAATAGGTTAACTAGCCAACCGAACAAATCTCGTTAGTAGGTTTTATATATTTAGTTGTTGATTTCACAATTCCTACGATAAAGGTTAGTCCCTCTGTTTAATTCATTCACATTGGTTTTCGTTTTTTTTCTTTTTGTTATTTTATTGTTTACTCCATTTACCTTTAATTTTTTATAGTCTAGTCAGTTTATGTTATAACTTCACTTCTTTCTACTATTTTTCAAAATTACACTGGATAGTATCAATTAATTCTATATATTGTTATTTGTGTTTTTACTTTAATCTCAATAATTGTCAATTTTATTATTTTAACTTGTCTTCACCCGCTTTTTTAGTCATTATATAATGCATGATTCTAACTGTTTAACTGTTATCGTTAATATTTTTTCCCCTTATCATTAGTCGATACAGTCGCTGAAGATGGTCCTAGTGAAGGTCCGAAACGTCCGGCCAATAAATGACTAGTGTAATCACCTGGGTCTTCATATTCCTACTACATATCAGATTCCCAAGGAACAAATCAATTACAAGTATGATATATATATATATATATATATATATATATATATATATATATATATATATTGTCATAGAATGGACTCTCGACGATATACCATATATAACTATTCGTTGAGGGAACTTCTTCAATTATCTTTAGAGTGCGTGGATGTGTAGGCTGGCTGATATTATGTATCTTCGATATGCTTAAGAAGTGGAACTGAGCTCAAGGATAATAATATTGCTATCATTAATAAAATAGAGTTTTATTAATAATAACTATCAACAACACACAAAACGGAAAATATTGACATAAACAGAGAATGGAAAGGGTCGTGGGGAATTGAGCTAATCCGAGGATTAAAAGATTTAAAAAGGTAAAACAAATATAAAGTTAAAGGGAGGGGGATGGTTCGCTAAACCATTTAGAGCAGAGGATAGAGTTGACAAAAAGGGTTAAATACTCAAAGGTAACGTTCGGCTTACGTAATTATACTTGTTGTGCAGAGGAAGGTGACGTGAAGGAATTTTCGGTCCGCTGGCGAGTTCCAGCCGAAGGGGGAGGGGGATTAAATGATCCTGACGAGGCGTCTTGGGAATGAGAACCGTTTCTTGACGAACGGCTTGAAGAACAATGCCTGTTCTACGTTGTTCTCTTTTGAACAACAGGGGACGGGGTGAGAACCGTCTCTTTTCTACGGGATCGAGAACAATGGCTGTTCTAATGTTGATCTCTTCTGAACAACAAGGGGGAAGGGTGAGAACCGTTTCTTGTCAACGGGCTCGAACGAACAATGGCTGTTCTAACGTTGTTCTCTTTCTGAACAACAGGGGAAAGGGTGAGAACCGTTTCTTGGCGAACGGGCTCAAACGAACAATGGCTGTTCTACGTTGTTCTCTTCTGAACAACAGGGGGGAGGGTGAGAACCGTTTCTTGTCAACGGGCTCACAAGAACAATGGCTGTTCTAATGTTGTTCTCTTTCTGAACAACCGGGGAAGCCTTGTGGACTTGGCGTCACGAAAGGCTCGAACCTTGGAACTCAAGGAATATTGTCCTCCTTCTGGACAAGTGATGGCGAAACTCGAGGTCGAGGTCCCTTGGCGCACAAGGTGAGAGTGGGTCGTAGTGATGTTTCGCGACGAAAATCTGGATCTCCAATCTAAATCTTAGTGGTTACTTTTCCATATAAATAGCCGGGACATCTCCTTGGCGTGGGGGACAATGGAGTGGGAGCTTCGAGGGAATGCACAGCCGAGCCTGGGAACAATGCCTTATCTGCCCATAAGCCTAACTCAATCTGGCGAGGTCGGCACATGGGGCGAAAGGGGGAAGAGAAACCTCCTTGTTTAAACATTGACTCAGGTGGCTGCGATAAGGCGCCCAGCTTCGAAGCGAAGATGCACGTGGGTAGCATCGTGGTTTTAGATTACATGTGATAGTGGTTGAAATTAACGCGGCCTCAACCCGTTCTATCATATATATATATATATATATATATATATATATATATATATATATATATATATATATATATATATATATATATATATATATATATGGAGGGGGAGCTTCGAGGGAATGCACAGCCGAGCCTGGGAACAATGCCTTATCTGCCCATAAGCCTAACTCAATCTGGCGAGGTCGGCACATGGGGCGAAAGGGGGAAGAGAAACCTCCTTGTTTAAACATTGACTCAGGTGGCTGCGATAAGGCGCCCAGCTTCGAAGCGAAGATCCACGTGGGTAGCATCGTGGTTTTAAATTACATGTGATAGTGGTTGAAATTAACGCGGCCTCAACCCGTTCTATCATATATATATATATATATATATATATATATATATATATATATATATATATATATATATATATATATATATACATATATATATATATATATATATATATATATATATATATATATATATATATATACATATATATATATATATATATATATATATATATATATATATATATATATATATATATATATATATATATATATATATATATATATATATACGAAAAAACTCACAAAGGGGCACGTGAGGAAAGCAATAATATGAAAATTAACCAACATGAAAATGAAAAGATGAATCCAAGCACTTTCGAACTATATTTGCAAGTTCATTTTCAAGGAATAGCATGAAATTCGAGAAGACAAGCTTACATAGGGTACAAAGATACGAAAGGAACGCCCATCACATACTACAAAACAATGGAAAAACACAAAATCAAGACAGAAAAATACCAATAAAAAGAACAATAGGCAACTAATAACAGACATATGCATCCCTAAAACGATATACATACAACAACGCCGTGTAATGAATGGAAATGGTAGAGAAAAAAAAAAAAAACAGTTTAAAAGATTATCATTAGAACGAAAACATTTAGGGCTAAGAGTTAATCCACGATTATAGCAAAGACACGTGGTGGGGGAAGCAATGCGAATGATATTACACTAATAAAGAGTGAAAACAGGCTGCATTATGAAGTTATTTCAATTAGTACAAGTTTTTTTTTAAAACAGGGTCGAGTTTAAGTAAGCCAGAGGGAATATTTATATTAGGTAAGATGCCAATTAATGAACACTCGATAATATTTCTTTTTGTCAAATCAGCGAAATGTGTAAGGAATTTTGCAGAGTTCCAGTCAACGGGGTGGTTATTTTCGGATAAATATAAAAATAAAGCGCTGTTTATTTCACCTCTTCTAATATTATATTTATGTTGGTAAATTCTAGTAGATAAAGATTTACCAGTATGCCCGAAGTAAGGTAAATTGCAAATAGAACATTCTATAGAATATACTCCACCTTTTTTTCTTGTATTATTGTGGACTAACATTTTATATAAAGTGGATTCATATCTCAAATTTACAGAGATACTAGGTTGCTTAAAAACACGGGTGAGAAAAAAAATGTTTCAAAGTATGGCAAGATAAGACAATTTTTATAAATGAAAACCGTTGGGTTATCAGTTCTATAAAAAAGTTCTCTTAGCAAAGTTTAATGAAGTATGCAAAAATTGACGAGGGTAACAAAGTTTTTTACCTATTTCAAAGATATTAGACAATTCCTTTTTCAAAAATTCCGGACTAACAAGGCATAATGCACGCAGAAATGTAGAAGTGAATACAGACCGTTTAATTTTAACACTATGATAAGAATAAAAGTGAATATATGAACTGGAGATAGACGGTTTGCAATAAAAAGAGAATTGGTCTTCGGAGAGAATAGTCTCCTCATGGTCACACGGTGAAGGACTTCTTAGGCTGGCAGATCCATGGTGTCCTTCGAAGTAAATTGGAGAAAGAGCGAAGTTGATCTCTTCTTCGAATTTGATTAGAGATAGACTAATTACAGGGCTTCCGGTAAGTCTCTTTAATGAGGAAAATATCCCCTTCCTTTAATTATTGATGCTTTAATGATATTCGATGTATCTTCAACGCTTTACGAACATATTTATTATTAGTTTGAGACTTGAAGAATGATTTGGTATCCAAAATATTATTTTATTTTTGCTGGCAGCGGGCATAGCTCAGATGTTTGATGCAGATTAAATCCTATTACTCCCGTTAATTTTCTGTTCTTAGACAACAAATTAGGAAATGTACAAAGTATATCGCCTCTTATTTGATCGCATTTGCTCTTAAATAGAAGAAAACACAGATAATCTTTGAACATATTTACTTGACTAACCATGGTGGACATGAGGAAATAAGGAAATCTATCAGCAAATGCTTTTTCCTGTTCCCTTTTTATGATAAATATTTTCACTTGGTCGAGCTCGACTATAGAAATGATTAACCATTTATTATTTTGATAAGATTTGACCTTTAATTTAACTTTGAGATTAACATTAAAGTTTAGAACTTTACAATGAATTTTCACTAAACGCAGGAAATCTGAGACCGTATTGGGATCATCATTCTTTTCCTCATCAATCGTGTTTTATAGTTCTTGCTCGTTAATGATGAATTGTTGCATAGTAAAACCATCTCGTTTGAAATTTGAGTCTAATAATTGATAGGTTTCCTCCAACCCTCCTGAATTTTTAAAACTTATATCTTCGTTATCCATACAACAACAAGGATATATATAAAAAAAAACTTTAAACTTTTAAAGGTGGAGGATCTTTGTCATCGTTTAAACTAAGCAATTTATGCAATGCTAGCATAAATAAAGTGGGGCTACACCTTAGCCCAAATGGAAGCAGTTTATTTCGGTATCCTACTGTAAAAAGTCCTGTTTCCCTACGTTCATGTACTACATGAATAGTAATTTATTTTGATCCGTGGGAGTCAGGCTGATTTGATTGAAAGCTTTGCAAAGGTTAAAACACAGCAAATATTTATCCAATCTTAAATGGAGCAGAGGGCGAAAAACAACGTCTGGTTAAGGGAAGGGCCGCTATGCATAGCCTTATTGAGGCATATCTTTTTGCCTGAATCCATTTCATAAAGATTCGAGAGGAACACAACTTGACTGTTTTTTAGTCTCTTTCTCCATCCTGAAAATGGTGGCCATGAGGTTGTAAAGAGTGTGCTGGGTAATCTTTACGGAGCTGATCGATGTTGTATATTCGCTCTATAATTCGTGGTCTTTAAAGAATTCCTCGATTAAACCAAATACAATAAACTTTAGTCACACTCGTTTGATTATATATATATATATATATATATATATATATATATATATATATATATATATATATATATATATATATATATATATATATATATATATATTGTGTAAGAAGGGGATTTTTTGAGTATTTGAATAATAATTTCATCTTAGTTTGGTTATGACTTAGGTTTTTTTTTATCAAAGTTATTTCTAATAATTCTTTTATAATATCAAAAAACAAAATGGTGAAGTTCAGAAAATTTATTTTTATATATCTTCTATAACTCTATATTTTAGCAACGAGATATTTTGAAAAAGGGCAAATTTAGTTTAGAGTTATTCATGCGTTGTTCATGATGCTCTTAACTTATGCGTAGAACGGTATGGGTTGCGGGTCGTCATGGGCTGCGGGGTATCGCCATGGGGTCCATGGCGAGTTTTCCCGAGATGTTTGTGAGTCTAGTGTGAGCGTATGTGTTGAGGGGGTGCTAATTTGTTTTTGTCGTGTAGTGAGTACATTCTCGCGTACAAGAGAGAGCGGCGAGCGCGCTTCAGAACAGAGTTCTGAATGTGTTGAGCCTTTCTTTCTCTGCCACGTGACACTCGCGGCTTCGAGTGACAGTGGGGCGTGCGTGAGAAGAGGTCGCACGAGTGTTCCATATAGGTGTAACTGTAGTTTCTTGCCCGCAGAGTAGAACCTGCGCAGCATTTTGTTTGTGCGTGCGGCTCTTGCTTGTATTATGTACTGGTGTATATTGAACCTAAGGGACTTGTCAAAAGTTACCCCTAGGATTTTTGTCTGTTGTGTGTAGTCGAGCCTTGTTGGGTTTAGGTGGTTCCTGTCTGGTGTGTGTGTGTGTGTGTGTGTGAAAATTTGTAGGTTATGCATGTAGTGATCTCTTGCGCCAAAGAGTTTCATCTGTGTCTTCTGAGGATTCATGGCAATGAGCCATTTGTCCTCGTATTCTGTCTTTTCGTTTAGTATTATTTGTGCGTGGTGCGCAATCTCGTCTGGTCCGCGGCCGCTGACGAGAATGGTCTCGTCATCGGCGTAGGACATTGTGTAGGTGTGATGGCAGTTTTCGGGTGGGCGTGGGGTGGCGTTTGTGTACATGATGAAAAGTGTGGGTGCCAGTACGCTTCCTTGGGGAACGCCTGAGCATGGTGTGAAAGGTTGTGATAGGGTATTGTTGTATTTTATGTGGCATCTCCGTTGAGTGAGGTAGTGTGAGAGGAGCCTTCTGGTGCAGAGAGGTAACTCCGTGTTGTTGGCGAGTTTCAAACGGAGTCCCTCGTGCCACACCTTATCAAAGGCCTTCTCCAACGTCCTTGCGATGGAGAGTGTCTTTTGTTTTTTTATTCTCTCGTGAACGATGGTCACAGCCGCCTGAGTGGACCGGCCCCTCCTGAACGCATATTGGTGGGGGGGGGGGAGAACCAGCCCCTCTCTTCCAGGTAGTCCCGTAGGCGGCAGTTTATCATATGTTCGAGTATTTTGCCTAGGTGCTCTAATAGAGCAATAGGCCTGTAATTGTTTGGGTGTTTGGGGTCTTTGTTCTTTTTGTGTAGAAGTATGTTGTGAGAGACTGATTATTTTGGGGAAGTGGCCTGAGGCTAGTGGTGCATTGAAAAGGTGCGTATGTGTAGGTTATATGTTTGCCGGAAGTTTGTGTATCAATGTGGCTGGTAGTCCAGAGGGGCCAGGTGCGCATTTTAGGGTGTTGTTTTAATGTAGTGTTTTGTTTCCTCGACGGTGATGGGAGTGGTCAGTGTAGATGTGTTGTCGAGCAGCTCCATTCGTATCAGGATGGCGGGCCTTAGCTCGTGAGCGTAGGCCCGACACCAATCCTGGACTTCCTGGAAGTGCTCTTTCGCGTGTGATTTGGGTGGGTTGTGTGTGTGTACTGTGTCCCAGTGGGACCTAAATGCGTCGAGGATGACGTTGGTGTCTGTGAGTGTTTGGTTATTTACTTGGGGGATAATGGGTTTGGGTGGATCGGTGCCTAGCATCCTTTTTACGCGCAGCGAGAAAAAGGAGGGGTCAGTTCAATGAGTGACATCCGCGATGCGGACAACCTCTCCCCACTGTCGGTTTCTATCTAGTTGCACGCACTGTAGGATGCGGGCACGTAGGTGAGTGATGTTGTGTTGTCGTGGGCCTCTGGTGTAGTGATTGTTATACTCTGTGATGAGTTTCTGAGTGTGTATGGAACATGTGAAGTGTTTTATGCATGTGTAGGTTTTGTGTGGTGTGTGTAGGTCGCGTGCTGCGGTTATAGTGTTCAGGATTGAGTACCAGTGGTCGTCTAACAGATCTGCATTGGGGTAGTCCAGGTGGAGGTTTTGTAGCGTGTTTTCTGTTCTGTCTCTCTTGAACTCTTCCCAGTTCGTGTTTTGGAAGTCGAAGAGAAGTAGTGTGGATATGAGTATGGGAGATGTGGATATGATAAGGCATATCATTATGTGATCAGAGACTACGTGAGGACCCGGTGAGATGTGAGTGTAGAAGCGTGTGCGTGGTCTTTGCTGAAGACCACGTCCGGAGACGTGGTTCCTCCGCGAGTACCGAAGAATGTGGAGAAGGCCGGGCCGATGTGCTCGCATCGATAACGCGGCATCTTCAGGGAATGAACAGAAATGAAATTATTTAAAAATTGCTACATTATATATAGTATTTCTACGCGAACATAAGTATTACAAAAATTGGCCAATCATGGCGCGGGAAATTTTTTAAGGGAAACTAAGCTCTACAAGAAACATAAAATTGGAAGGCTCAGATTGTCTGACTATTTGTGACGGCTCAGTTCGTCTGACAACTCAGCGATCTACGTACTCCTAAGTTACATCAATCTTTTGACTTGAAATAACTTTGCGAAGAGAGCATTTTCTACATACGTTTAGGTATATACCAAAGAAAAGAAATAAGAAATATATGCGCAAATCGGACTGATTGGAGGACCTCCTGTTTCTGATTCGCGGGGAATCACCCCAAACCGGTGATCTCCTTAAATTTTTCCTATCTCATACTATACCTTTTTATATCTGAAACTCTCCTACTTTATTTTCATCTAACACAGTATACTTGGCCACCAGTAAGGTCTCAGAAGCAGTCAGTAGTAGGGTGAAGTGAACTCCCGAAGGAGACCCCGTTGGGAGGCCAGAGAAGGAGCCCGGTTATCGGTGAAGAGTCCGAATCTGACTGCAGGACAGCTTATAGGGCTAGGCCTAATTACGTAGGGTGGTCAGGGAGTGTGAGCTCCAGAGCAGGCAGGCAATATAGTATTAGGAACAGATAGAGGGCTTCCCCAACTAGTGGAGTGGGGTAAATAATCTACTACCTTATTTTTCCAGAGACCCCCCCTCCGGGGCATGAAAAATTGAACATGGACCCACAGGACTTTACCAAAAGGATCCCACTTCGGTTAATTCAAGGATTTACAAATCGCATAGAAACAGCTAATGGATTTATTGTCATCTGTGCGGAAAACAACGATGTTGAACTGCTACTTTCATCGGCAGGAACCATCACTTTAAGGAAAATCGACTTAGAAGCTAAAGTACCACCGCATATTATTGCCAACCGAAGCATCGTATGCTGTAATGTAGAATCATGGGTGGGGGAACACTCCCCGAACGAAATAAAACATGAAATAATGGAACAACAACCCTGGATGAAGATACACAACATAATCAAATTTAAGGAACACACACATGTGTTAAAAATAGTGTGCGAGTCAACCGAGATTGCAACAAAGGCACTACAGAAGGGAATCCTCGCATTCAGTATGAGAATCCCAGCTTGTACCATTCAAAGGGACCAGTATCACAATATTCAAACCTGTTTTAGATGCTACAAAATGGAAGACCACATCACTGCAAACTGCCCAAGAAAGGAAGGAGAAATATGTTCAGAATGCAGTGGCCCACATTCTTGGAGGAGCTGCACAAACTCCATGAAAAAGTGTGTTAATTGCGAAGGGAGCCACAGAACAATAGCAATGACATGTCCGAAGCGAAAAGAAATAATAGAGAGCAAGAAATTGAAACACAACAAAGAAAAGAACGAACAAGTAACACCTCATATGCGGCGGCAGTAGCAACGAAAAACAATGGAACAACTATTCAAATGACGCTTGACGGTGTAGCAGCTCTGTAGATATATATATATATATATATATATATATATATATATATATATATATATATATATATATATAAATATAACTAAAAATTTTTATAATTTTTCTTAAATATTATATATTCGTAAAAAAGTCTTCAAAAACAATTAGCAACATTTTGGCAAAATTTACCCGCACGACTAACGCTTCCAAATATTCAGCATGCGAGACAGAAAATTCACTTGTGCCCTCGCCTTCTCCAACTCAAAGTCAGTTGAATTCTTTCTCAATATAATCCTTAGATTTTACAAACAAAAACACTGTCTAATTCATTATATTTCCTTTTCCAGACTCTCACACATTTCCCTTTAACCATCGTAATTTTAATTACATTTTATTTTCATTTCAATGATCTCAATTACATTTACCCATAATTCGTGATTTTGTTTTCATTTCAATGAAGAATTTACCCACAATTCGTGATATCAATTATTTTAATTACATTTTAATTAGTTACAATTACATTTTAATTAATTGCTTATTACCTTACGCCAAGTTTAGTCAAGACAAAAATTCAGTGTTAACTCATGTTCGTTTGGTATAATTAAATTCAAAATCAGCCAATATATTTTAAAATATGTTCCATTCTTGTTAATCTATAATAATATATATTTTGTTGTATCCTCGTTGCATTTCATCCATTCCGTAACGATTTTGTCTCTAACCATTAAGCCTAACTTCGCCATAAGCTGCCGCTCGAGCCATTTTTTACCATTCAATAACTCTCCTAAAAAACCTATAGATATAGGTTTGTTGTGAAGTTTCTATCTAGGTTCATACTACGATGGCCCTATATCTATAAATTGGTGCCCATAATTTGTTTAATTATCTCCCGTACGTTCATCCATTCTTAATTATAAAATCAAATATATAATTTCATCCCAGTCACATGGTTTGATATTTTTCGAGTCACTTACTCACGTGTTCATTTTCCGAGCGTAGACTCTTAACACGTGTTAGTTTCTAATCCTAAGATTCCAATTACATCCTTAATTGAATTAATAATATCCTTATTAAATTAAATTTATTATATATCTATAACCCTATATTTTAAGAACGAGATTTTTTGAAGGTTTGAATAAGATTTTTTCATTTAGTTCGGTTGTAACCTAAGAATATTTAATTTTTTATCAAAGTTATTTCTAATAATTCCTTTATAAGAAGAAGAAGAAGAAGAGGAGGAGGAAGAAGAAGAAGAAGAAGAAGAAGAAGAAGAAGAAGAAGAAGAAGAAGAACTACAGAATCTAGGACCAGCAAAGACCCTTAGGTCCGCTCGAGGCTAGTCCGCTACAGTAAATCCATAACTACGATACACACTTATCTACGAGTGTATCTCTAACATGCTATATATTTATTTTTTTATTTTATTATTTTTTTTTAATATATAATCTACTGTACACACTTATCTACATGTGTACATTGTCATGCATATTAACTACTTCAACCTAGGGGTGGGGGGGTAATAGAATGTTTTTCTTCTCAACTTCCGCAGCCCTCGACTGCTAGTGGTGAAAATCTAATTTTAGGATAGTAAGACTATTTATAGGGTAGGCGGAAAAGAAAATGGATATCTAAACTACACATGCCAGAGAAATCGCTGGCATCATTTTGAGTCATCATTTTTACTCGTTGTTCCTCCGCTCCAAACTCCTTTTGCAAAGACGTGTTTATTTACTGTGCTCAGACTACGTTATATTTATACTATTTAAGTGCGCGTCGAGACGGGTTTAAAACATATTTACCGACGTACAATCTACTACGTGGGTGGGTAGCCTATTCCAAATTTGAGTAGTTTTGGGTTTAAAATAGTTTTGGGCTATACTAGTGTTAAATCGCTTATTCACTAATTTTAATCCGTGTTGGCGAGTGTTTCCCCTATGATCCAATTCCAACAAATTCCTATAATCAACGTTTGAAAATCCTTTCAATATTTTAAATACTTCTATTAGCTGGCCACGTAATCTTCTGCCTTCGAGAGATGGCAAATCTAATGCCCTGAGTCTTTGCTCGTACGGCCTGTTTCTCAGCTCGGGAATTAATTTTGTAGCCCTACGCTGCACTCTTTCTAATTGCGCGATATCTTTGTTTAAGTATGGAGCCCAAAATTGAACCGCATATTCGAGCAGTGGACGCACAAGTGATTTATATAACGGTAAAATTACATCTTTGGATTTGAACGTGAAATTACGCGCGATATAACCCAGCACACGATTTGCTTTTTTACATGCATCCGCGCATTGTTTTGTGACTTTGAAGTCATCCGAGACTAAAACTCCCAGGTCTTTTTCCAATTTAACCACGTTGAGGACCTGGCATTTCATGGTATACTCTACCCTCAAATTATGGCAACTCAAATGCATCACCTTGCATTTACTTAAATTAAATTGCATTTGCCACTTGTCCGCCCATCTGACAATCAAGTTTAGGTCCTTTTGTAATTTTTCTACATCTGATCTTACATAGGCACAGTTGCCCAGCTTCGTGTCATCAGCAAATTTAGAAATCGTACTAAATACGCCATTATCCAAATCGTTTATATATATTAGAAACAATAATGGGCCAAGAACCGAGCCTTGTGGCACTCCCTACTGACGTTGACCCAATCAGAACATTCACCATTTATAACTACTCGCTGCGAACGATCCTTCAGCCAATTTCTAATCTAATTTAATATCTTACCCTTCACACCGAATGCTTTAACTTTCATTAATAATCTCTCGTGCGGAACGGTGTCAAACGCCTTTTTAAAGTCGAGATAGATTACATCTACAGCTTTGCTTTCGTCGCAAACGCAAATCATTTTATGGAAGAATTCCAGCAAATTTGTCAAGCACGATCTCGCCCGCCTAAACCCATGTTGGGAATGTTTAATCAGATTATTTAGCTCGAGGTGGCTCACTATTCTATCTCTAAGAAGAAGAAGAAGAAGAAGAATAACAATAAGAACTACAGAACTACAGAACTACAGAAGAAGAAGAAAAAGAACTACAGAACTACAGAATCTAGGACCAGCAAAGACCCTAAGGTCCGCTCGAGGCTAGTCCGCTACACTAAATCAAAAACTACGATACACCCTTATCTACGAGTGTATCTCTAACATGCTATATTTTATTTTTTTTTTTTTTAATACTATCTACTGTACACACTTATCTACATGTGTACATTATCGTGTAATTTTAACTAATCAAACTAGATGAAGAAGAAGAAGAAGAATAACAATAAGAAGAAGAAGAAGAAGATGATGAAGAAGATGATGATGAAGATGAAGGTGAAGAAGAAGAAGATGATGATGAGGAATATAAAGAAGAAGATGAAGAAGATGAAGATGAAGAAGAATATGAAGGAGAAGAAGATGAAGAAGAAGATGAAGATGAAAAAGAAGATGAAGATGAAGATGAAGAAAAAGAAGAAGAAGAAGAAGAAGAAGAAGAAGAAGAAAAACAGGGTGTTCAGGGTGTTAAAATAAAGAGTCTATAAAGGGGATTAAAAAAGGCGGTTAAGATTAGCAAATAAGGCCGTAGGCCACACTCCGCAGGGGTGCCTGTGTAACCAAGCTCTTCCTGTTAAGGAAGAGAACAGCGGCTTGTATATATATATAAAAATACAACGAGTGAATAATATTTCTTTTTCCGATAATTTTTATTTTACCCTCATTCGCGTGACTGAGTTTTACACACACACACATACACACACACACATATATATATATATATATATATATATATATATATATGATACACACACCTCATACTAGTTAAAAATCACGTTGGTTACATCAACAGCTTCGTTGACAACTCATACCATTACGACATCGCAGGCTGGCCTTACTGCTTACACCAATACGAATATCTCTAATGTTACTTCCGCAAGCATCCTTCATCATTCGTCCAACATGCAAGAAGATCGATATCGATTCCTTCCTTCCTCGATTGTCCGCCCGAAATATGAATCGGGCAATCCCATTGCCTGGTTAGAAATGGCAGAGATTATAATCATGCATCACGCCATCTCTGAACAAAACCGGATTTTCTGCATCACTCAGAATTTACCATTGAGTATCTTATCGCTTTTTAAAAACATCTTGCTAGAAAGTGGTAGAATTGGGGCTTGGGACAAATTAAAAGAGGCTTTTAGGGAAGAGTTTGAGAGATCGCAAGTCGAGGATCTAAGAATGCTGTTAAATACTCAGGAGATGGGTGACCGGCGTCCCACGCGATTTCTGGAGCATCTAAAAGACTTAATTCGAACTAAGGAAGCTCAGTTTGAATTTTTTGACTCTTTGCTCACAGAAATATTTATGCGTGGGATTCCTGAAAATATTAGGCCACTCATCCTAATGGCATCACCCACTAATGTCGAGCAAATGGCAAGGGCGGCCGATGAGTTGTTCAATTATCCATACGTAAGCTGGGGATCTATTTCAATCTCTCAAGAACCATGTTCAAATGTGTCTATTTTACAGGTTCGTTTACCGAGGGAGTCTTCAGACAACCGACCAGAACTAGCACGTAAGTCAACCTTCCCCCCCCCCACCCCTGGCACAGGATCTTGCTGCTGTGTTGGAGAGGATAGAGAGCGACCTTCGTGCCCTAAAGGAGCGACAAGGGGTGCAGTAAGAGCACATTCGTGAGTAGGGTATAGGTGGAGGATGACGCCGTTCTTCCTACCGAAAAAGAATCCAACGAGGGAACTTCAGCTCATGAGGTGGGGCATGGCAGAATTATTTTAATTCTCGTCCCAATTCCGCCTATCCTGACGCTAATTCTCAGGGTCTCTGTTGGTATCATTCTAAATATGGTAACAACGCCGTACGTTGTATACAACCTTGTAGCTTCTACCACGCATTTAATCCTCGTTCTTCACCTAATCCTTATTCGCAAAATTTTCCCCCTCCGACAAATCATGCTGCTCGTTTCTTTTCCCCAACTTTCAAATTGGTGCGGGTACCATTGCAGGTTTGGTGCAAAGGCAGGAAAATGCTTACGCCCATACACGTACGAACATCATGTGCGTTTTTCAACTCCACCTTCTTCACATATCCTAATTTCACCAACCTCAAGCGCGCAAAATCAACAAAACTCTACGGGATCCCTTACTCACATTTCAAGCTCATCAACACAACATAATCCTTTAAACTAAAAACACAAGTGATTCATGGGTCTATCACCTCTGCAAACTCAGTTTTTCCTCAGGTCGATCCTCCATTTAGTATTTACGACCCACTTTCCGGTTTTTCATTTTTTGTTGACACCGGTGCTCAATGCAGTGTCATTCCAATCTCTCAGGACGACAAAGCTTGCCTGTCTGACCTTGTCCTTAAAGTCGCTAACCCTTCGGATATAAGGACATATGGAAGGCGTAACCTCGAGCTCTCTCTTGGGTTACGTCGTGGTTTTCCATGGACTGTCATCGTCGCCGAGGTCGACATTCCAATTTTGGGCCTCGATTTCAGTACGGCTCACGACCTTTTGGTCGATTCTTGAAATAGCAAGCTTGTCGACAGAGCCACTACTCTGACCGTTTCTGGTTCGTTTTTTTTCCTCTTAGAGTTCTCTCCTGTCTGTTCGTCTCCCTACAACTGCTCCACACTTCCAAAAACTCCTGCAGAAATTTCCTGGCCTTAGTCTGCCACCTTCAAAGGACAGGCCTATCAAGCACGATGTGGTTCATAGGATAAAACGACAGAAGGGCCTGTATTCTCACGCCCCCGTCGATTGGCCCCGGATAGACTTGCTCTAATGAAGCAAGAGTTTATGGTGGAGGTCGGAATAGCTTTTTCATCTACTTCTTCCTGGGCTTCACCGCTTCACGTAGTGCCAAAGTCTATGCCGGGTGAGTTCAGGGCTGTGGGTGAATACAGGTGACGCAATGCTTGTACAATTCCAGATAGATATCCTCTTCCTTAACTGTCTGATTTTAATTCTGCTCTTTTCGGTTGTCCAAACTTTTCTCGATTCGATTTGGTTCGTGCTTTCAACCAAATCCCTATTGACCCAGATGACGTCCCAAAGACGGCTATCACGACGCCATTCGGTTCCTTCGCCATGAAGCGAATGCCTTACGGTCTTCGTAACAGTGGTCAGACCTTCCAACGGTTTATGGATCAGGTTTTGAGAGGTCTTCCCTTCGTATTTTGCTACATAGACGACCTCCTGATAGCATGTTCGTCTTTAAAGGAACATCTCTCTCACCTTCGTCAGGTTTTCACTCGTTTAGAAGAGTATGGTATCATACTCAACACGTCTAAGTGTCTTTTTGGTATTACGCAACTCTCTTTCTTGGGACACCCTCTCTACGATCTGTTTGCAAAATACAAGAAGAACCTTCCTCTATCCTGGTCTTCCGAAGCATGCGAGGCTTTCTCTCGCACGAAAGAGGATATGGCTTCCGCTGTTTCCCTGGCCCAGGAGCTTCCATAAGCGTTGCTTCGGACGCGTCCGCTACCCATGTTGGTGCGACGTTGCAGCAGAAGGTTGGTGACTCTTGGCAACCGCTCGCTTTCTTCTACAAAACACTTATTCCTTCTTAACAGTAGTACAGTACGTTTTCCCACGAACTCCTTAGTGTTTACCTCGTCCTCCGCCACTTTCGCCAATACTTGAAAGGGCGTGAATTTACTGTATTTACCGACCATAAGCCGTTGATTGGTGCCCTTGCCACTAGTAGCACCTCTGATGTGCATTCTGCTGTTGATTCTCGTCATCTTGACTTCATCGTGCAGATGACAAACGATATTCGCGGCGTTCCTGGTTTATCAAACGTCGTTCCGGACGTTCTCTCTATCGCATTTCATCGATTTCGGGCACGCAACTCTCCCACACTGCACCCATCGATCATGCGACAATAGCGCTTGCCCAAAAACAAGATGAAGACATGTAAACACTGCGTCAACCTTCTCAATTCGTCGTTCGCGAAATCAACTTGCCGGACAGTCCTTCCAGGCGCATCCTGGTTGACGATTCATTGCCTGATTGTCCTCGTCCACTCATTCCTCCCGGTTTGGATTTGGCTTGCTCAGCGTTGGAACTTGTCTATAGTACTCAACTTCGTCTTCTTGGTCAATTTTTTCTTCTTCTGACCGTCCTCTACCATCTTATGTTTATCCTGATGCATACATACGTAATTTAGTACGGGCGATGTCTGAAGATATGCCGACCGCCCCAAGAGTGCCTGCTCATCAGAAACCTTTCGTGCCAAAGGAGATGGCAACCTGTTCTCACGTTTTTGTCCGTCGCGACTCAACTCGCTTTTCCTTGAAACCAGTCTATGAGGAACCCTTTCTCACCATCTCCAGGAAGCCGAACTTCTTTGTACTACAGTTGGGCACCAAGTAGGATACTATCTCCATCGACCACCTAAAACCCTCCTTTATAGAAGCCGTTCACCTTGAACAGACACTGCCTTGTCTTCACACTATGACTGTTAGTGATCAAATGGTTTCTCATACTTTTCTTCAAAATCCTCCTACAAACCATTCTCCAACACCCAATTCTCCTTCCCGATTGCTGCCGTCTTCCCTTTTGTTGCAGGAGCCCTCGTCAGCAGCGGAGAGCCAGTCTCACAACGGCCAGCACCCGCCAGACGAAGGTTTTGGGGGAACAGAACGTATTTAATGTCCTTCGCCACGCCTGCCCTCGCGCACGATAGTGTTTCGCCGCAAATGATTGACACTGCCAGCCAATTGTGTCTCCATGATCGAAATCAGCCACATGGCACAGTAACACGTTCTGGCTTCGTTGTTAGGAGACCTCGTCGGTATCTGAATTAAAAATTTATATTCCATGTTTAGAATTTTTTTTGATGGGCGAGTAACTCTCTGGAGGGGGGGGGAGTATTTGTAGCAGCTCTGCACCTAAAATAGATATATATATATATATATATATATATATATATATATATATATATATATATATATATATATATAATTTTATATCATTTTTCTTAAATATTATATATTTGTAAAAAAGTCTTCAAAAACAATTAGCAACATTTTGGCAACATTTACACGCACGACTAACGATTCTAAATATTCAGCATGCGAGACAAAAATTCACTTGTGTCCTCGCCTTCTCCAACTCAAGGTCAATTGAATTCTTTCTCCAAATAATCCTTAGATTTTACAAACAAAAACACTGTCTAATTCCTTATATTTCCTTTTCTAGACTCTCATACATTTTCCCTTTTAACCATCATGATTTTAATTACATTTTATTTTTATTTCAATGATTTCAATTACATTTACCCACAATTCGTGATTTCAATTACATTTACCCACAATTCGTGATATCAATTATTTTAATTACATTTTAATTAGTTACAATTACATTTTAATTAATTACCTAATAACCTTACGCCAAGTTTAGACAAGACAAAAATTCAGTGTTAAACTCATGTTCGTTTGGTATAATTAAATTCAAAATCAACCATTATAATTTCAAATATGTTCCATTCTTGTTAATCTATAATAATATATATTTTCTTGTATCCTCGTTGTATTTCATCCATTCCTTAACGATTTTGTGATCAACCATTAAGCCTAGCTTCGCCATAATCTGCCGCTCGAGCCATTTTTTACGATTTAATAACTCTCCTCAAAAACTTATAGATATAGGTTTGATGTGAAGTTTCTATCTAGGTTCATACCACGATAGCCCTATATCTATAACGGAACTTTGAACGTAAAAATATTGACATGCATTCTACACTCACACGTCTTAAACATTGCCCAACCAGGAACATATGCCACCACGTTGAACTCCATGCTCAAGAAAAACACGCAAAAACAAAAAAACAAAACAAAGAAGAAAATCGACTACGGACAGCTCGCTATGCGACCAAAGACCGGAAGTACCAACCGCGAAAAGTGAAACGGATAAGAGTCATACCTCAGCAAGGACAGAGATGAACGGCAGAAATACCAGGAAAAGATACAAATAAATTTACGTAATACCACCACTCTCCCCAAAATAAGAACCGCTTAAGAACATACAAACAAGATAGATAATAGTAAATTAAGAATTCTAAAGATAAATATGAATAGCTGGAAGGATAAAGAAAACACATACGGAAATATCTTTGGAAAAATACATAGATCCCGACCTCATTCTAATTTCAGATCACGGGATTAACCTTGAGACTCACAAACTAAAAATATGGAACTACGACGTAATTGCGACTAATCACACAAACGATGCATACGCCGGAGCAGTAATAGCAATAAAGAAAGGAATAGAGTACAATTTTTTTTTTAAGAGCTCATCTGGCGACTGCCTACATGGGCATTAGTCGCCGTATTAAAACTGGCCTAGTTCTAGGCTACTTTAAAATAAAATTAAACGAAGAAAAAAACAAAAAAAAACCCACCCTAAATAGTGGAAGGGAAAAAAACAAAAACAAATGCATGAAACAAAACAAAACAAAAAACAAACTCTGCTTAAATAATAGGGAGAAGGCCAGCCTCCCCCCAAAAGTCAATAAGTCCACCAGTCGATGTGCACGCACTCATCCCGAGTACAAGGGACAGGCGGTAGCGACCCCGCCCATCCCGGTACCGTGACAGGTGTCGTGCGCGAAGATCACCCAGACTGGGACATTCGACAAGAATGTGCCAAACAGTCTGGGGAACGACGCAGTCGTTGCAATAGGGCACAGGCGAGCGCTCCATCAAATAGCGATGCGTCACACGAGTGTGGCCGATTCGGAGACGACAGAAAGCAACCTGAAGCCGCCGCGGCATTGGGGGATAGGTCCATGGGAACAGTCGCGGCGCAATGGCACGCTATTTTAAGTTCCCCTAGACCGTCTGCCATCTTCTTTGCCAAGCAGTCCGAAGAGCTGCCCGTATTCCTGCCATGTAGTCAGTGTAAGGAAGAGCGAAACGCTATTCCAGTCGCAGAGTCCTCGCGGACTCTTTGGCGCGCTCATCGGCGCGCTCATTCCCCGCAATTCCTACATGTCCAGGAACCCAGCAGAAGATAATCTCGACATCTGCCCGGCTCGCCAAAACCGTGGCGTCACGGATTTCGCGAACCAGGGGATGTGGAGATTCCAATGCCCCGAGAGCACTCAGGGCGCTTTGTGAGTCGCTATAGATCACAATCCAGTCTCCGAACCGGGTACGTCGCGTAATCTCCCGTACCGAGTGGTGTATTGCCACCAGCTCGGCCGTGAAGACAGACGCAGCACCTGGTAGAGCCCCGCTGACTTCAAACAGAGGGGATACGGCGTGGGAGCCGACCCCCTCTTGGGACTTGGAGCCATCCGTATACACTGGCACGGTACCAGCGTGACACGATGTGTGCTCCAAAAAGGTCGAACGCAATACTCCCGGCGCAGTACAAGCTTTGGGAGCAGAGGCGTGGCGACAAATAGCCAAATGTGGTACCCTCCAGGGTGGCGTCCTGGGCAGAACCAGGGGCGCCACCGGCCCGAGAGCTATATCTATCTCTCGAAGGAGTTTCCTGGCCCTAAATCCAAAAGGCTTAGGGTATGACTGGCGTCTCTCGGCGGCATAGGCACCATCCAGATCAGCTGCGGATGCAGTGAGAGCTGTTGGCGACTGAGGGAGCCGCCGGGCTCGCGCGTACAGGCGGGGGATGCACTGCACGCGGCGCAGAGCGAGCGGCATCTCCCCAGCATCGACCAACAGGCTCTCAATGGGGGAAGTGCGGAAGGCACCGGTCGCAAGGCGAAGGCCGGTGTGGTGGATCGAATCCACCTTCCGCAATAAACGCTCGGCTGCAGATGCATAAAACTCGCATCCGTAGTCGAGCTTCGAGCGAACAAAAGATCGATAAAAAAGTAAGGCGGTAGCCCTATCAGCGCCCCGAGTGCTGAACGTCACGGAACGGAGAATGTCCATGGCGCGGGTACAAGAGACCCTAAGGCTGCGAATATGAGCCTCCCAGGTGAGGCGTCGGTCGAATACAAGACCAAGGAAACGGTGCGACTCAACCACATCCAGGCGCACCCCATTAAGAAACAAATCTGGGTCGGGGTGAAGCCATGGATGGCGGCAGAAGTGCACCACCTTAGTCTTGGCCAAAGAAAACCGAAACCTGTGCGCTTCGGCATAGCGAGAGACGCGGTTCAATGCCTGTTGGAGTCGACGCTCCCAAGTTGGCATCTGGGCCGCGCCAAAAGAGATCGAAAGGTCGTCCACGTAGAGCGTAGCGAGAACATCTTCCGGCAGCACCTCGGTGATGCCGTTGATGCTCAGGGCAAAGAGTGTGACACTGAGGACACTTCCCTGCGGGACACCCTCTTCCTGCTCCTTTGGGCCGGAGAGAGCTCCCCCCACCCGTATGCGGAATCGTCGATCTCGCAAAAATTCAGATATAAACATTGGGAGGCGTTCCCTCGCCCCCATCGTGTGGAGAGTCTCCATGATACCGTATCGCCATGCGGTATCATAGGCCTTCTCCAGATCAAAAAACACCGTGGCGTAGTGCTATGTACGAATGAAAGCCTCGCAGACGGCATTTTCCAGTCGGAGCAGAGCATCCGACGTGGAGTGGAACTTACGGAAGCCGCACTGTGCAGAAGACAGATGGCCTCCGCTGTCCAGGAAATAGGCTAATCTAACATTTACCAATTTCTCCATCAACTTGCACACGCAAGAGGTTAGAGATATTGGGAGGAAACCGGTCGGAGTAGAGTGATCTCTCCCCGGCTTGCGAAAGGCGAGCACAGTAGCGATTCGCCAGGAGTCTGGGAGGAGACCTTCCACCCAGATCCTGTTTAACAGATCTAACAGAAAGGCCATGCCTCGCTCACCCAGGTGTCGAAGCATGGCGTACGGGACATCGTCCGGACCATGGGCGGTGTCCGCGCACGAAGCGAGAGCGGAACGCAACTCACTCACAGTAAACTTGTCGTTGAAGGGTTCTCCGCCTCTGGAGGTAAAGTCCAGCCGGCGGCCTTCCGCGACATCACGACGTGCATTGAATGCTGGCAGAGCAGCATCACGGCTAGAGAATGCGGAAAAAGCGGTCGCTAAGGATTCCGCCACGGACGCGGGGTCCGAGATTGCGGTCCCATTCTCCTGGAGAACGGGAGGGGGGTCCTGCGAGAACTTGCCCCGAATCCTTTTGACTCGCTTCCACACCTCAGCTAAAGGGGTCTTCCCGTTAAGTGAAGACACGTATGCCCGCCAAGAAGAGCGGCGGGCGTGCTTCGAAATATACCGGAACCTAGCCCTAGCCCGACGAAATTCAGCGACAGTGAAATCGTTCGGGCGGTGCTTATAGCGCATGTAGGCATAACGCTTCTGTTTGAGGGCCGTCTCACACTCGGCCGACCACCATGGGAGTGGTCGGCGTGCAAAACGGCCAGACGTCCTAGGAATAGTAGTCAGGCCCACGGCGATGAGGTTGCCGGAGAAGAACTCAACGGCCTCATCAGGCGACCTAAACTCCTCGACTGAGATAGAGAATTCAGTAATTTCCTGAAATGCAGGCCACCGCGCCCGCGCCAAGCACCACCGAGGTGGTCTCTCAGGCAGCAGTTGCCCTGAAAATGATATTTGAATGGGAAGGTGATCACTACCATGGAGGTCATCGACCACCCCCCTAATCAAATTCAGGCTGTGCCTCTGAAGAGCACAAAGATAGGTCAAGGCAAGAAAATGAAGCGGTTCTCGGACAGTGATGCGTAAACTCATCCACGTTTAGGACACCCATCTCAAGCTCTTAGATCAGATCGGCAAGGACTTGTCCCCTGGGATTTATGGTGTAATCTCCCCAGAGAGGATGCCTGCCGTTCAGATCTCCAAGCAAGAGATAGGGCCTCGGCAACCGTGCCACGACACGGCGGAAGTCCCCCGCGTCGAAGTCAGCTGACGGTGGAATGTACGCAGAAATGATAGTATACCTCCTATCCAGGTGCAGCTGCACAGCCACTGCCTGAAAGGAGGTATCTAAAGAGAAAGGAAGAACGGAGACATCATGCCGGGTGTAAACCGCGCATCCCCCAGCCCGGCCGTCCCGCGGTAGTGAGGTCGCAAGACCCTTATACCCCAAGATGGCAGGCAGGGGGCACGCGCCTAGCATGGTCTCCTGCAAAAAATAGCTAACGGGGAACGGGACGAGGCGAGCCTCCGCAGCTCCTCCCAGTTGGCCCGGAGTCCACGGCAATTCCATTGAAGGAATATGCCCTCCAGGTCTAGCTCGGAGAAGACGCGGGGGCCCTCCCTTAATTGAAGACCCTCACGGGAATGGCCGTACGCTTCCCGGGGGCAGAACCCCGGGCGCTGTTGGCCGGACAAAGCGCTGGAGGCGCTGTCGCCTTCGAGGACTTATTGGGGGAGGTTGGGCTCGCCATGCGAGTCTTTTCCTCCCTCCGCCTCGAAACCTTAGGCGGGCGCTGCGGCTTCGGAGGCGGGGGGCCCTCTTTTCGAGGACCACCGTCTCCGAGCTACTCGCTCCACCTCAGGGCGTGGGCGAAGGAGCCGAAGCTCCTTTGTTGCTGTCCTCCTTTCGGGGGACAGCTTTACGAACCCCCGAAGATGGCCTAGCGACCATCTTCAGGGGTGTTGCCTCCTGTGAGTCTAACGACTCTGTGGAGGCGCGTGGCCGTTTCGCCTTGCGGGAAACGGTCACGCTGGGGGAAGAGGGGGGAGCCCTGGTTTTAGCCGGGGCTGGGTATGAACCCTTTTTGCCGCCAGCTTTACCAGGGAAGCGCCCGGGTTGGGTAGAGCCCGCAGAAGGGCTCCGAATGGGCGCGGAAACAACCGTGCTCGTTGGCCTGGATGGGCCAGGAGCAGAGGGTGCCTTTCGAACTACTGAGGCATATGACGTCCCAGGCAGAGCTGGGCGCGCCAGGACCAAGTCCTTAGCCTCGCGGAATGAGAGTCTATCCTGGGCCTGAACGGCCAGTATTTATTTCTTCAGGAGATATGCACCACATTGCTTCGAAGAAGCAGGGTGCGGCTCTCCGCAATTGACACACTTGGCCACACACGATTTGGACTTATCGTGTGCGACCTTGGAGCAATTTACACAGACTTCGGGTGACCCCGACTTTGCACGTCTACATGAGCGATTCGTATGGCCGAAGCGGTGACAGTAATAGCACCGCCGCGGCAGTGGCACGAATGCCTTCACGCGGTAGCGGTACCAACCGGCACGCACCGACTCAGGGAGCTTGTCACAGTCGAACGTGACGAAGAGTGTAGGGGTGGGTCTCGAAGCCCCTCCCTGTTTTCTCATCACACGTTCGACCTTGACTGCCCCATGGTCAGCCAGCTCTAGGGTGATGTCCTCAATGGAGTAGTCAACGAGTTCCCTCGCATAAACTACTCCTTTCACAAAGTTCATGGTATAGTGCGGCGTCACACTCACCGGGGTGCCATGAAGTGTCCGAAGAGCACTTATCTTGGCCGCCTCGGCGGGATTTGCCGCATTCGCCAGAAGGCTGCCGTCCGAGAAACGGGTCACCTTCGGCTCTCTACCAATTGCACTAGCTAATCCTCTCATCTGATGGATCATGTTGCCCTTGGACAACATGGTGCCATCAGTGGAGCGAATAACGAGGAAGCGTTTGAAGCCAGCGGGCTCGAAAACGCCTGGTAACCTCTGAATGAGGGGCCCCGATTTCATCGAGGCTCCGCCCTGTGCACTCTTGGTCTTAGTCTTGGTCAGGGGCTCCGCACGCGAGGGGGTAGAGGGGCCGGATTTGCCGATCTTGGCTTGGTCGCCTACCAAAGTGGCAGCAGACCCATCCGTCCCCGCAGCCCCCGCGGATGGAGAGGAGCCCCGAGTCTTTTTAGTCCTTTTCTTTTTTGGAGAGGAGGGCGGGGAACGAACCCGCTTCTCACCTCCGCCGGCAAAAGCCCCTAGGCCAGATGGACCGGCCTCAGCCAGGTCCCTCTCCGAAATGGAGAAGGTCCCGGTTGTCGTAGGGGCACCTGTCGGAGGAGATCCCTCCCCTCCTTTTACTGCCTCGGAGCCCTCAGCCATTTGAGGAGGACCTTGCATAGGGTCGGATTCGGGTTCGGTGCTTGGCGCCGAGCCCGAATTCCCCCCCATGGAAGGCCCTACCGTCTGAGGCTGGGTCTCCTCAAGGACCATGTCTATCACAGGAGGGGCCTCCAGTTGGCCATCCCCTCCCAGGACATCGCAGGTCCCCTTGGCAGTGTCGCCAGTCTTGTGTGGGGAGGCACAGGCCTTGACCCCGGCAAGATTTAAAATTCTTGCCAGCAGGTCTTTTGAGGGAAGCGAACGAAGGGGCCTGGCTTCCCTCTCCCCCCTAAGGGGGTTTGCCCTACCGAGCCGCTTCGATGGGGAGCGGCTGGCTAAGGGCTGCCTGCTGGCTTTCTTGGCAGTCCCCTTGGAAAGAAAAGAGGGGACTGCCGCTGGGAAAAGGGAGGTGCCCGAAAGCACCTCCAGAGAAGGGGGTGAGGGGGAGTCCCCTGCACCCGTAGGCGAAGGAGAGGAGTAAGCCTCCTCTCCGGTTAGAGAAATATGGAGGGTCCCCTGTGCAAGCACAGGGGGGGACACCTCCATTTTTTGGGTGGAGCTGCCCGAGGGCGGCTCCGTCGATGAGCAAGGGGGAGTTAAAGGGGTACGAGGTTTTATTGATTCATCCATGGGCATGGTGACCCTATTTTTGCCACGGGACGCAATAGCTCATCACCTCTTGCAGTTGCCCGCACTGCAAGAGGTGCTTACAGGCCTGGCAGAGCGATAAGCAAGGACATAATAATAAATGGAACGTCAAGGGAAAAATACCGAAATCTGAGAACGAAGAAGAGAACTACTAAGCGCAATAACGAACAAACAAAGAGAATCGTGGGACATAGCTGTTCAAAATATTGACAATGAGCCATTGCCCCAAGAATTTTGGAAAAAGATAAAAAGAATGAGAAAGGCTAAAGGTAAAGAAAAAATAAAGATTAAGGACAGAAACGGAAAATTAATCGAAGATGAATGAGATTAAAAAATTGTTCAGGGAACACTGGAAAGGAGTGATCAACATCGGCAAAGAGGAAAACGAAAACTACGATATAGATTTCGAAAACTAAATAATTGACGAACTAAATGAACGGATTGACAGGACTTTCCCATATCACAACGTAGAAGAGGAACGGTATGCGAACGAATGGTTTAACGCCAAAATCACAATCGAGGAATTAAAGAATACCATTTCAGATTTTAAACAAAAGGCCTCCGGGAAATCGGGCCTCACCAGAAAAAAAACTATATAGAAGCACCGGATAATATACTCGAAGGGATAATGAACGTGTTTAACGCTTGTATAAACACGGGATACTTCCCCGATGAGTTAAAGATAGCGAAAATGATATTCATACCGAGACCGGGAAAACCACCTCCGGAGGTCGAAAACTTTCGACCGATATCCCTTCTCGACTTCATCGGGAAAGTGTTTGAAAAAACCCTGAACACAAGATTGAATGAATAACTCACAGCAAACAATTCGGCTTCAAAAAGAACAGGAATACGGAGATGGCCCTCAGCGTGATTACAGAAACATTCCCCGAAGATAACCTAACATAGTCGAAAGCCGTCTAGGAATAAAGAATGTCATTCGCGGATTTTTTTCTCTCCTCGAAGACCCCGTTAAAAAACTTGTAAGAAATATTAAGAAAATACAAGTTAAGATTAATAACGCTGCCACAGCTGTGGACTTCAATAGAACTTGCATATATATATATATATATATATATATATATATATATATATATATATATATATATATATATATATATTATTGGAAAATCACATGACACGTAATAGGAAATTTAGTATCACAACCTGGTAATTAAACCCTGTCGAATAGATCACACGAACCATTAAAAAGCTTATGAAAGAAATGGGATTTTTTAGGAACGGAAAAAAATAGGATAATTATTCTAACATCAATATGAAAGTGAAGGAGGAATTTGATTCGCAAGTGTGTTGTCAAGAGTTCTTCGCTATTAGAACCACGACGTTCATCGACTTAGCCTTCATCCTCAACCACAAAAGGTTGATTCAAGAAGCCTTTTGAATAACAAAGTGTAGGTTTTTCTATATTTAGTGAAAGGCAACCGTCATTGTGTGTGTATGGGGAAGGAAGGGGGTAGTAGTAGGAGAGGGTACGTGCTTTTGTTTATACGAGTAATGCAGAAAAATTACACGACATGTGATATATACATACTAGGCAATGGCTTCGCCACTCCTATGATTAAAATTTAAAATCTAACAAAAAGCAGCCATAGTTAAATTTTTATAAATTTTCTGAAATTCGCCAATTATAATAATTTTAAAAAGGAACTCTAAACTAATTTTCCCCCTTTCAAAATATCACGTTGCTAAAATATATTTTCTGAACTTTACCATTTGTGAAGTTCTAAAATTATTGAGTTAGTGATGATGATGATGATGATAAATGTAGTTAATAATCCAAGGAAAGGAAAACTGGTATCACAACCTGGTAATTAAATCCTTTGGAATAGATTACGTTAACCATTTATCCAGTGAATGGAGAACGTTTTTTTTTAGTAGGAGAGCTTTTGCACACACTCATATAGTTCAAAGGCAAAAGTAGCAATGGTGGAAGCTCCGCCATTTTTCCAGCCGCCGTTGCACTAAGAGGTGTATAAAGAAATCGATTCTACAAAATCGTTAAGTCGTACAAAATTTAGTAATCAATACTCGTATATTGTTTTTGTTACAACCAAAGATTTACAACAGCTTAGATTTAGTTTGTTAAATTTAGTCCTGTCATTTCATAGTTCTCATAAATTCACGTTTAGTTTCTCGTTGTTCCAATAAACCCAGTTTGCCCTCAGTAATCTATATTGAATTTAATCTACACTTCCGAGCAAAATAAGATAACTATTTGCCTTTATTAAAATATTAAAAAATATGATGGGTAGGTAAATTAAATTTTCATGGTACATAAAGGCATGCATTTAAATATTTTATAAAGATTTCACATGATACAAACGTATATCAAGAAATTATACGAAATAAACCAACAAGATAAAATATTGACAACACTCTACAACAATATAAAAAACAAAAAAAAACACCGAAATGAGAATAACCTTTTCAGGGGCATTTTTCGCACAAATCACGAATATAATATCCGTCTCTTTCTGCGACCTTCCAGGTTCGTAAATTACCATGTTACTTACATTACATACACTGGATTGGGCCGAAACTGACAACTCTAAAAGTTATAAACAGATTTTGATATAATTTTAATGGGGTGTTCTTAAAGTATTATCAACCTAACGTATGAAATTTATGAAAATATACTCAATATTTATTTAGTTATATGTGTCCAAATCCGTGGTAACTCTGACGTAACGCTTGATAATTTTGTAACTTACTATAAATGATTCCTATTTTCACTTTTGTATTTAATATTTGTTGCTGTTACCATTTTTATTATTTTTCAAATACTACAGTGTTTTTTTCTTTACAGGAGACAGCATTAAAATGCCTAGAGAATGCAAAAATTCCCTCGACAGTTTCTGTTATATATGTGGATCAGTTACACTAAGACAATACAAGAGACACTTGACTAAACATGTGAAGAAACTTTATGAGCTGTACTTTGGATGTAAAGTAGGTGACCAGGATAAACGCTGGGCACCTCATATATGTTGTGTCAGGTGTACAAGTTCCCTTTTTGCCTGGGTGAAAGGCAAAGGGCTTGGCCTCATTTTTGGCGTACCAATGGTCTGGAAGGGGTCAAAGGACCATTCAACGGATTGCTACTTCGGCTTATCAGATATTAAAGGTGGGTATTCAAATCGTTTTCTTTCCTGGTCTTTAATATATTTTCAAGAGATGTATCAATTAAAAAGATCAAATACCTATTATGTTGTACTTCCACTATTTCTGAAAGTGACCAAAGCCAGAAATATCCATTTTTAGTCTGATTTTATTTTATTTCATTACAGGTTGCAAAAGAGAAAGCAAGAAATCTATCATGTACCTAGATCTTCAGTCTGCTATTCTCCCAGTTCGAAATTCAAGTGCTATTCGTGTACCACAGCCACCCTCTGAACTACCAAGCGATGACACGAGCAACTCAGACGATTCAGAATCTCAAGATACCCCATATGTGGCACAGCTTGAATCTGATAAGAAACCACACTTCACCACTCAATCGGAACTCATTGATCTAGTTCGTGATCTAACACTTACTAAACAACAGAGTGAACTCCTGGCTTCACGTCTGCAACAATGGAACCTGTTGGATGAACATGCTCGCTTACAGTATTTAGGAAGCGTTCGGCAGGTCTACAGCAATTCTTCACTTTTGAAAACAACTTGACTTATTGTAATGATATCATAGGCCTATTCAATGTCCTTGAGCTGACCTACGAACCAAATGAGTGAAGGTTATTCATAGATGCATCCCTTTACAACATAAAAGCGGCTCTGTTGCACATTTGGAACACCATGCCTTCAGTTCCAATTGCTCACCCAGTCATTTTAAGATCGAAATATGAGAACCTTGCTTTTATTGCAGACCCCATAAATTACAAGGAGCATGAGTAACTAATTTGTACGGACTTGAAAGTAGTAGCCCTGCTTAATGGGCTACAAACTGGATACACCAAGTTTATGTGCTTCCTTTGCAAGTGGGACAGTAGGGGCAGGTCAGAACATTATGTACGCTCAGAATGGTCACCTCGGGAAACTATGACGCCTGGATGCCATAATGTAATTCATGAGCCACAAGTAAGGAGGAGAAAATCATTTTAGCACCACTGCATATAAAACTAGGCCTAATGAAGAAATTTACCAATATCACTGCAAAATAACAAGCCATGTTTCCAGTACTTCAAAGCGATCCTTCCCAAAATAAGTGGTGCCAAGATTAAAGAAGGCATATTCATAGGCCCCTTCATTCGTCAACTTATAGCTAATGAGGACTTCGAGGCGACAATGGATGAAACTGGGCTAGCGGCCTGGCATGCATTCAAAGATGTATGTGAATGACTTCTGGGAAAGCACCAAGGGACCCAGCGAGAGAGTATAGTGGAAAGCCTAATCAAGTGCTGCTAAGATCTCGGATGGAATATGTCACTGAAGATACACTCTCTTCATTCTCATCTGTCCTTGTTCCCAGAGAATAGAGGAGATGTGAGTGATGAACATGAAGAGAGGTTCCATCAAAATATAGCGTCAATGGAAAACAGGTATAAAAGAAAATGGAGCCCTGCTATGCTGGTTGACTTCTGCTCGAACCTGAAGCGTGACACACCTGAGACGTCTTACACACGAAGAAGTAAATACCAGAATGTAGGTTAATGCATCATATAATGCTAACAAACATGATGATTAATTATATATTCATGAATTAATTACAATGGACATATTTAATATGACTTTGGGAGCGAAATACATTTATGGTATTGCGGAAATCGGTATCAATTGCATAATTATTAAATCGGCAATTTACAAGAAAATGTTACGTGATGGGGAAATTTTTGTTATCAAATTCGAATTCAGCAAAACTCAACTTCGTAATAAAAGGCACATGAGATGTTGTTTTTTTTTCTTCACACTGAAAGTTGTTATACAATTCAATCATTCACAGAATTGCTTAGCAAGCAAATACACTAGAAACAAAGATTTGGCAACGATGAAAGTTAAAACACTTAATCAAAGGTGTTGCAGCTTTTGTTTTCTATTACTTAGGCGCAACGACGACCACAAGACCTCTCCATTTTCTTGCAAAATTCTTGTTATTTTGATGCATTCTTTCTCAAATTCCCCTTATAAATCCGTCATAGTTTTAGGCTGCTGGTTTTAAACTTTGTCTCCAATGATATTTCAGAGGTTCTTAATTGGATTTAGGTCCGGGCCCTGAGTAGGCCACTTCATTACATCGATATCTTCTTGTTCGAAATAATATTTTACTCGCTTTGCAGTATGGCATGGCGCCTTGTCCTGCATAAATACTGATGTCTGGTTCAAAGATGCTCCGAGTGAAGGTATAACATGATGTTGTACAAGGTTTAGGTACACATTCGCATCTACGGTTCCAATTATTCGCAGTAGCTGACAAACTCCTTCAGACCAAAACATCCACCATACCATGACAGTCTTTCCTGTTGTAGTTCCGTATTAATTTCCTGTTTTAGTTCTGTTGTCTTTCCTATTTTAGTTACGTATTGTCTTTCCTGGTTTAGGTCTTTGTTGTCTTTCATGTTTTAGTTCCGCGCTGTCTTTCCTCTTTTAGTTCCGTGTTGTATTTCCTGTTTTAGTTACGTATTATCTTTCCTGTTTATTACGGTGTTGTATTTCCTGCTTTAGTTACGTACTTTCTTTCCTGTTTTAACTACGTATTGTCTTTCCTATTCTAGTTACGTGATGTCTTTCCTGTTTTAGTCGCATATCGTATTTTCTGTTTTAGTTCTGTGTTGTCTTTCTTGTTTTAGCTCAGTGTTGTCTTTCTTGTTTTAGTTGCCTGTTATCTTTCCTACTTAGTGCGCTGATGTATTTCATGTTTTAGTTCCGTGTTGTTCTTTCTGTTTTAGTTCCTTGTTGTCTTTCTTGCTTTAGTTCCGTTTTGCATTTCCTGTTTTAGTCTCCTGTTGTCTTTTCTTTTATTTCCGTGTTGTTTTTCATGTTTTAGTCCCTTTTCCATTCTCTTTCCTGTCCTAGTTCCGTGTTCTTTTCTAGTTTTAGTTTTGTGTTGTTTTTCCTGTTTTAGTTACGTATTGTCTTTCATGTTTTACTTCCGTGTTTTCTTTCTTGGCTTAGTTTCCTGTTGTCTTTCTTGTTTTAGTCACACATTTTCTTTTGTGCTTTAGTTCTTTTTTCTTTCATGTTTTAGTTCCGCGTTATCATTCCTGTTTTAGTTCCATTTTCTTTCGTGTTTTAGTCAGGCATTGTTTTTTCTCTTTTAGTTCTCTGTTGTCTTTCTTGTTTGAGTTCCCTGTTGTATTTCTTGTTTTAGTTCACTTTTGTATTTCCTGTTTTAGTTAGGCATTGTCTTTCATGTTTTAGTTCCTTATTCTGTTTCCTGTTTAATTACGTATTGTCTTTCCTGTTTTAGCTCGGTGTTGACTTTGCTGTTTTAATTCCCTGTTATCTTTCCTGTTTTATTTCATGCTTTAGTATCCTGTTACGTTTCCTCTTTTAGTTATGTATTTTCTTTCCTGTTTCATCTCCGTGTTGTCTTTTCTGTTTTAGTTCGGTTCAGTTTCCATGTTTTAGTTTCGTGTTGTATTTCCTATTAACTTATGGATTGTCTTTCTTGTTTTAGTTCCATGCTGAATTTCCTGTTTTACTTACTTATTATCTTTCCTGTTTTAGTTACGTTTGTATTTCTTGTTTTGTTCTCTGTTGATTTTTCTGTTTTAGCTCAGTGTTGTCTTTTCTGTTTTAGTTCCCTGTTATCTTTCCTCGTTTAGTTTCGTGCTGTATTTCATGTTTTAGTTCCGTGTTTTCTTTCTTTTTATTTCCTTGTTGTTTCCTGTTTTAGTTCCATGTTTTATTTCCTCTTTTACGTCCCCTGTTGTCTTTTCTTTTTCATTTCCGTGTTGTCTTACTGTATGGGTTCCGTTTTGTATTTGCTCGTGTATTTACGTCTTTTCTTTTCTGTTTTAGTTTCGTGTTCTCTTTCTTGTTTTAGTTCTGTGTACTTTTTCCTGTTTTAGTTACGTATTGTCTTTCTTGTTTTACTTCTGTATTTTCTTTCCTGGTTTAGTTCCCTGTTGTCTATCTAGTTTTAGTTCAGCTTTGCCATTCCTCTTTTAGTTCCGTGTTTTATTTTTTATTTTAGTTACGTATTGCCTTTTCTCTTTTCTTTCCTATTTTAGTTCCCTGTTGTATTTCCTGTTTTACCTTAATATCGCATTCCTGTTTTAGTTCCCTCTTGTCTTTCTCATGCGCTGTTTGGGAGCCCTTAATAAGGTTTATTTTATATGAGGTTTGCTCCGAACTTAGTCACCTAAGGACAAAAGGTTTTCCCATTATCTTCTTTTGTGGGAAATACCCCCCCTCCTCCCATACCAGAGGTGTTGATGTTGAGTGTTTAAAGACACATCACCTCATCCTGAGAGCAATCAAATTAGCACATTGAACTATCAAAATATATAAGTATGTTATTTAGAAATGACAAAAAGGAAAATGAGCTGCATTTTCACGCTAAAACCTTATTTTTGTCTGCTTATTTCCAACAACCGGGTGGGCACGGGTCTGAGCACCGCTCCCTTTATATCAGTTGTCTTTAAGAAACGAGGGCATCAGGAAGGATACCCCAAACCTTATCCGGTGCGTGTCGTACACGGTGACTAAACCCGGACAACGCGACAAGGGCCGTAGTCAAGGGGGGAAAGCAAGTATTTTTATCCAGGGACCTGGGCTTGGACCTTTAACACCTCTCTATCTCTATCTTTATATATATATATATATATATATATATATATATATATATATATATATACAGTAGCGGTGATAATATAAGGGTCAGTAAGAACAAGATTATTTAAATATTTATTATAGAAGTTTAACAAAACATCAAGACTATATATTACACAAATATTAAGATATATCTAATATCTATCTTTTGGAAAAATTTCAAGTGACTGGATTAAGTATTTCGTAAGTTATGAAGAAATAAACAAACTATCTTCCAAATAGCAGCGGCCAAAAGTTAAAGGTCATCTATAAAAACAATGTAAAATGGAACAAGAATAAAAAAGAAACCCTTACTATTAATATTTTGTGAGCACCCCTTTACTACCAATGACATCCCGACATCTGTTACCATAAGACTGAATTAATTTCTTGCAAAATGATGGGGTAATATTGTTCCAATCGTTTTTCAATAATTCCCAAAGTTCATCCGGGTTCTTTGATTTCTCCTTCGCGCTCCATCTCCAATAATCTTCCAGAGGTTTTCTATAGGGTTGAGATCGGGAACTTGAGGTCGCAGTCTATGAAATCAACCCCTTTATCACTCAAAAAATCTTTGACTCTCTTCGAAGTGTGGCAGGGAGCGTTGCCCTGCACGAAGATAGGAGGTTGAACTGACGAAGATCGGAGATGTGGAAGGGCATGCTGTCTAAGAATCTGCTTGTAGATTTCAGCATTGACAGTCCCTTGTAGGCGAATAAGTGGACCAGGACCAGCAGCAGAGATCACTTCCCATACCATTACACTGCCTCCTCCATATTTCACATTCCTCCTCACACATACACGAGATAACCTTTTGCCATATCACATTAAACTTGGATTCATGGCTAAAATGAAGCTGCGACCAGTTCTTCTGTCCAAAATACATGTTCATAAGCGTAACAAAGACTGGCTCTTGGATTTTTCTTGGAGATCAGAGGTTTCTGTGCAGGTGACCGAGCAAGCAACCCAGAACCTCGTAACCTCCGGGAAACTGCTTTGCGCAATAGGTTGATATCGGGGGTGGAACTGAACTCGCGGGATATCTCAGCAGCACTCTTAAGCCTATCCTTCATGGACATTCTAACCATAATACGATCCTATCTTGGTGACGTTTTACAAAGTCTACTGGTTTGGACTTTAGCATCTGTCAATCCTGATGAGTTAAAACTAGCTAAAATTCGTTGCACAACACTTCTAGACCTTCATACAGTAGTTGCTATCACAGAATTTGACATGCCCTATTGGTGAAGGCACATAATCCTTTGTTTTTCATCACATGGCACCGGTCGTCTCTCACAAGCCGCCATGTTGACATTTTAGTGTTCCAATAATGTATGATCATAAGAAGTAACTGTAGCCCATCAACAGTCAACTAAACACAAATACCTCGGTTGGTAGTTAATTTTTTCTAAGTGACCCTTAACTTTTGGCCACTGCAATTTGGAAGATAGTTTGTTTATTTCCTCATAACTTACGAAATATTTATTCCATTAAGTTGAAATTTTCACAAAAGATAGATATTAGACTCGTATATATAACTATTTTATATAATATATAGTCTCAAAGTTTTGTTAAACTTCTATAGTAAATATTTAAATAAACTTGTTCTTACTGACCCTTATATTATGGCCGAAAATCTAACTGTTGCCAAGTCATATTTAAAAACAAAAAATTCAAATCATAGTACATTTTACTGATATTTTATAATTGGTCACTCTTTAAAATAATGTCTTGTTGGCCTTAGCAAGTTTTCTTCATATGTATTAACTTTGTAAACTTATTCTAGCCTGAAGTTTTCGAAACGTTGTGTAAAATTAAAAGATGCTGCATCCGTTTCTCGTGGCTCTGGGTTTTATCCTCAATATTATATATATATATATATATATATATATATATATATATGGGAAATATCACGAAAGTTAGCGCGCGATAACTATAAATATGAATATGTACCACGGATGGAAACTGAATAAAAGATGGATTGGAGTTAGTATTTTCGTCTATTCGACATTTTCAAACTCACAATAGTAAGAAAAAATAAGACCCAATATTTATACTAAGCACGTTTCCCTATAAGGTCAACTTGTTAATGCTATCAGATAAGTCGGATTTTAGAAAAAGTGATAAAATTGGATCTAGCGAAAACAGCCCTGGGCTAATATTGAGATTACTCTCCTTTGTGTGGGAGATTAAAAATGGTTCCAGGATATTTCCCTTTATAAAATCATTACTATGGATTATTGTATCAGTTTTTGACCAATTAATTTCGTGTCCCATCTTGGAATTGTGGACAGCTGAGGCATTATCTAGATATCCCCTAATTACTGCATTTTTGTGCTGTTGGGTCCTTATGGAAACATTTTTGGAAATTTGGCCTACATAGAAGAAATTACAATCTAAACATGGAATTCGGTAAATTACAGTATTATTATTAGGGCTATGCTTTATTAAGATATTTTTAATGTATGATTGTATTGAAAGGCTACCTTAATATTAAGTTGTTTTAGAATGGGCACTACAGACATAAAATTATCATGATAGGGTAAAATTAATAGGTTTTTACGAGGTTCTTTGTCTCTAATTGACAATTATAAAAGCTATATTCATACATTTTTCTAGAAAGTACTTTGGGTAGCATAAATTGGTAGCAATATCTTCAATTTTTGTATATTCTTTATCTATATAGTCGGGACTAGATATTCGAAGAGCCCTAAGATACGTGGAGGAAAAATCAGCAGATTTTATATTTTTGGCATGACTTGAATAAAAATGGACATAAGATAAATTATTTGTCGCTTTCCTATAAACAGTAAATTTAAATCTATCTGGGGCTCTAATTATTAGGACATCCAAAAATGAAAGGCTCTTATTTACTTCCTTTTCTACGGTGAATTTAATTGACGGAACCAATGAGTTAATAATTAAAAGAAAACTATCGATGTCAAAACTGTCGTTTAAAATTATCAGGATGTCGTCAACATACCGTAACCAAACAATTTGAGTAGACCAAAGAGGGGGGATCAACCTAGTTTCTAAAAATTCCATATATAAATTTGAAAATAAGGGAGATAAGGGATTAGCCATAGCCATACCAAACACTTGTTCATAGAATTTGCCGTTGAAAATAAATTTAAATTTTTGAATACATAAACAAATAAGCTCAATGATCGTATTGGATGGTAAAGGAAGGGCATAAGCATTTAGAATAGAGGCTAGGAAGTCTAATAAGTCATCAATGGGCACTTTGGTGACCTTTTCAATAAATTAAACAATATGAGGATAACATCAGATCTGAGACTAGTCAGTTTTGATGTCACCTCATATATATATATATATATATATATATATATATATATATATATATAAATAAATATATATATATATATATATATATATATATATATATATATATATATATATATATATATATATATATATATATATATTCTCTTCGAGAAGCTAATAAAGAAACCCTAATATTTCAAATGTATCCATTCAGCAAATCTTGAAGATAATTCAGCTGCTTAATTCCTTATTTCCAAATGTATGTATTGCTCTCCTTGAATCTATGAACGTGAGTGGGTGGTCCCTAACCCCCATGAGAGTTCCCCTACCCCTGGCCAATCTTTTGTGACCAGATCCCTAGTGGAGGCTTTAGACGACCTTCCGTCGCAAACCTCAGGTTCGGGATTCCAATCGGCGCAGGACATTCCTCGCCGCATTTCATCTACCCGAGTCACCCGAGACTGAGAGTTAGAATAACTACCCCCGGTAGTTCTCTGAGGACCCGGGACATTAAGGAGCTTAGGGCTTTATTTAGTTTACATAGTTTACGTCAGCACCTCTTTAAACAGGAGGAGGCCCACCTCAATACTAGGCTGGAGGTTGTACAACCTTCAGGGCCTAGTCAATTGGTCCTACGCCCTGGAGCACGCGCGCCTGCAGTCATCTTAGTCGGCAGGGATTGAAATCGATCCAGTTATTTATAACAGAACAGCCTCGATAAGGCAGTATGCCACCAGTGCCCCCAGAGGTAACCGGAGCGGCCCCCATACGAAGCCGCGGAGGTAAAAGAAGGCGCTCTAGAGCGCGAAAGAAGGAGTGAGTGAAAGGACGAATGCATGGCCATTGACGAGGTCCTCTTTGGACCTCAGGCCCCTTCCCCCCCCTGTGCATTAATATATTCTCACCACAGAGCCACTTTGCCATTGACGTGGAGGTCAGGGCGGCCGACGAACGCGGTAATGTGGCCTCCGAGGAATGGTATGTGACCCCGGAGGACCCACTCGTACTAGAAGTTGACCCCCTAATAAGTCCTCCGATTCCCTTCCCCCACACCTTTGCAGACGCACAGGTAGAGGACGAGGACTGGGTAGATTTGGGGACTTTCAAATGATGGAGCAGAAGAGGTTGTTAGCTTGGGGCCTTGGACTCACTGCGGCGGTGGAGGCCTTGAACATCGTAGACCAGCCGGAAGAAGACGACCAGGAGCATCTACTGGATGAAGATCCTGGGCTACGGGCGGCTGTCAAGGCTATCGAGGAATTCACTCCGCCCCCTATGCCCGCTCTTGCTCCGCAGCTCGATCCCTTCCCCCTGGAGAGAACTCCTGCTGAGGATGCACCTCCGGGGCCTCAGGTCAAGTCGCGCAAGGACGCGGCCTCAAACCAGGCCGATGCCGATGAAGGCGAACATATCTCGGTGTTCGACCCAAGAAGGACCAGACTTCCCAACTTACCTAACAGCCCAAGCCATGACAACTCCTAATATCGTACTTATGAGCCAAAATTTCAACCTAAATCACCACACAGAACCAGGCCCCGCAACCCAATCCGACCATTTAAGTATGATAACGACCATTTCAACTTCACCCATCCAAATTAAAATTCCACAAAGAAAAGCTATCAGCAGAACAAACAGGAATGGTTACAAAGAACCCCTAAGTACACTATAAACTGGATCCCTAAACAAACAAGAAACAGAAGAAATAGAAAACCAATTAAAACCAATCACCCAAAATATCATTGAAGGGGACAGAATTCACACCCCAATAATATAATACAGAACCCTATCTGCTTCCGGATGGAACCACGAAATAAAGGAAATGATGGAAGAATTTCAGAACTTAACAAAAGAAATTACAGAAACGTGCACTAATATGGAGAGATACAGAAGGCTAATTGCTATCAGAAGGCAGGTAGATATTATTATTAAAGAAAAGTCCAATCAAGTTTGGAATAACATAATAAGTAAAATGGATGTCGAAGCAGATCCAAGGAAATTCTGGAAAGATTACAGAAAACTACGAGGATTACAACCAAAAGAAAATATAAAACTAAAAATACAGTACAGGGAAGTGCAAAATAACGAAGAACTCCAAGAGCACTTCCAAAATCACTGGAAACAAATATTCTCAATATTACTAGAAAAGAACCAAGAATACGACATTGAGCTTGAAGAGGAAATCCTACAAACCCTAGAGGCGCAACAAGAGCGCACTGCACCATACATATACGTCGACGAAGAGAGAAACCACCCCTTGGGGGAGGGAATGCCCTTCTCAATGGCTGAATACTAAATAGTCATAAAATCTTTTAAAGAAAAAGCACCAGGTCAAAGCGGCATAACAAAGGCACACCTAATAAATGCTCCTGAAAATGTGCATGAATCGATAGTGAAGATTTTTAATGCCTGCCTTAATATTGGGTACTTTCCCCAAACCTTTAAAAAGGCAAGGATGATCTTCCTACCGAAGTAGGGCAAACCAAAACACCAAGTCGGAAGCTACCGCCCGATCTTGCTCTTGGAATTTCTGTGTAAAGTCCTAGGAAAACTCCTAAACGACAGGTTAATTAAGCAGCTTACGAAAAATAACCTGTACAACCCACAACAACACGGATACCGCGCTGGCGATTATAACCAAGGAAATTGTCACAGAAACAGCGCGAGGCAACAGAGTAGACAGTACTCCGCGACGTTGCTAAAACCTTCAACAAGGTGTGGTTACCCGGCCTAAAAACCAAGATCTGCAGCCTTGACCTGAAAATAAATGTTTGCAAAACATTATGCAACTACCTGGATGAAAGAAAAGACGTACTTCAAATAAATGGCCCAACAGGCGACCATATCGACCTGCAAACGGGTGTCCCCCAAGAAGGATGCATCTCTCCAACGCTGTACACTGTTTACACCATAGACCTTCTACAACCAATCCACGAATGTGCGATGTACATCCATCTAGCGGATGACATCACACAAATAATCACCAGCGACAGGAAGAACCCCCGAGACGTAGCTCAACGAACAGAGAGGGAAATAAAAAACCTGAATGACTAGGAAAAAAAGAAACAAAATCAAAATAAGCAAAGATAAATTCAAATTAATACCCGTAAACAGACGGAAAACAGCTGAAGTACGAGTCGATGTAGAAGTATATCCATACTCCACGGAAGGACGCGTCCTCGGTCTAAAACTAACAACAACAGGGTACAACTGCCACATAACGCAGAAAATCAACGAAACAAAAATGACCATGTCGGCGCTGTATCGATTCAAAAACCTATGCAATAAAAACAAAAGAAAATTATACATAGCTCTAGTTCGTCCCAAACTCCTTTACCCAATAGTACCGATGAATATGTTGAGTAATTCACAATTAAAAAAGGTCCAACGTATTTAAAATCAAGCCACAAGATTTATCACAAACTCAAAAGGACAGGATCGCATACCATCAGAGGAACTCCATCGAACAACTGAATTAGAACCCGAAAATAGAATCCTACAAAAACGAACAACGAAACCGTGGGAAAATATAAAAAACATAATTTCACCAAATGAAATTAACCGAATAGTAGTACTGGAAAACGAAATCCGGCAAACACACTACAAACAACGTTTTAACGACAGTCTGAAAAAAACTTTATACAACATCAACCCGATCTATAGGTAAAATACAAGATTACCGAAGAAGACTACCGACCATACAATCAATATGAGAAACCGAATAAAACAAACGATTATACAAACAAAAATCAATATGAGAAACCGAATAAGACAACCGACTATACAAACAAAATGAGAAACCCGATGAGTAGAAGAATTATCGATATTAACAAAGAAGACCACTTAAAATTTAATAAATAAATAAATAAATATATATATATATATATATATATATATATATATATATATATATATATATATATATATATATATATATATATATATATATATATATATATATATATATATATATATATATATATATATATATATATTAATAATAATAATGATAAAGCAAAGGAAACTACTGTAAAAAAGTGAAAGAAGCACAAAAAAACAACAAAAACTAATAAATAAAAAAAAATAAAGATGCTCGATAGAGCTAAAAGAAAACAAAGGCTCGAATACCAAATTTTTATATCTATTTCACTTAAAATCACATAAAAAAGCAAAAAAACAAAACAAAAAGGAAAGCGTTAGCCAGGCAACCTGGTACAAATCATTATTATCCTCACCTTATCACCCTCATCGTTCATCCTACACTCATTATCATCCCATCAACACATACACTTTTTACACAATGTTTTCTATCTATCCTATCCTTCTCTCCACATTCTAACTTTATACTATCTTGAATCTTGAGGGGACTCGTTCTCTCACATTTGCTCCCTTGTTAAGACGCGTTAATGTTCGTTCATTGTGTGTTTCACTTTTACATTGTGTTTATATAATAATAAAGAGGTGCACACGTGTGCATATATATACATGATACAATTCATACTGCTATTTAGCATTAAATATACTATTAAAGTGTTTTGACAAGACATATTTCATTTTTATAATACTACTAAAATGCATAGACAACAGAGTTCTTTTTAAATTCCACACACAACTATGAAACATAGATGATAGAGATACGAGGGCGGGGCCCAAATATGCCTAGCACCGGGGGCTCGTGTTGCCTGGCTATGCCCCTGAGCGCGACACGCAAGGAGGTTAATGGGTGGGGCTTTCGCGAACCCCGTCATATCAAGCCGATTCATCCACGTCATTGTGTGACTCGAGTGGATGTGTGGAATGTGAGGGGTATAAGTAATGTGGATAGGAGAGGAGTGGTAGTCAATAGGTTTGAAGCAGTGATATGGCAGATGCTTGTTCTGTGTGATAAAGACATGAGAGAGAATGAAGAGTTTTTATGAGATGAAGGAAATGGTGTACGATCCGGTTAAGAGGAACAGTAAAGAAGAGGACATATGTTCACAATTACGGGTTTGAATTCATGCGAGTGCTGACAGTTGGTCTGGTAGACATTGAAGTGTCGAAGACAGGAGAAGAATATCTCTGCAAATGTAGAGGTCCTTTTAACTCTCAACTATGGGTTGAGGGATATTTAATTTAACATTTCGAGCAAAAATGTCTCTTCGGGTGAGATAGAAATGTTCTAATTCGCACCATTTAGAAAATTGGCTGCATCTAAAGAGATTGCGAACTGTTCCATGTAAGGAAATATTTTAAGGTTTAGTTAGTGTAAGCTCTACAACCGCCTTCGTCGTCGTTTTAAGGGTAATTTTATTTGTACGACTTGGTGGACGCGCTGTGCTCAGCCCCGGATTAGGGCGGGAAGATTTTACTCTTTTCATCACACACATAGCTAATTACAACACTTCTTTCTTTCCTCTCCTGTCTTCGCAACACAACCACACACACTCTCTGTTCCAAGGAATCCTGCTGATGGGTATCTATCTCCACATACCTCTGACGCGGAACAGTCCCTCTGCCCCGGGGTGACGAAGGTTCCACCTGGAGGCTGTTTGGTGCCAAAACATAATACTTCCTGGCATCTCCCACCAAAGAGGACCAGCCTCTGGTGTCCTCGGGTTTACCAGCGATTGTCATACTGACCTTTATGTCTATTTCATTATCCTTTCGGGATCTGCCTCGATAAAGGCAGGTTGGCGAATCACTACTACTACTACAGGGTGGTCCGACAGTTTTCTCACCCACTACCGAAAAGTAATAAGGAAAGTAGAGGAACAATAATCTCATATCAAACACATGTAGGTACTGGTTTTAGTGTATTCACTTTTATTGACACTGCCACACATTGAGGTATGTACGCCATGTCCTATTAATAGAGGGTAACGAGACTTTAAGTCAACTGAAATATAAAATTAAAACAATATTTGAAATCGAAAATTAAAACAAAATTTACAGGGGGTGACAAGACTTTCTGACCACCCTGTACATCTCTACTCTCACCTCATTCCTTTCTCACGCGGCGAAAAGGTCATAATTAAATATACCAGCTTCCTCTCTCTTTTTAATAATGAGCTAATTGGGTTAAGAAATACAGAACAATCACAACACGTAATAAAGGAGATGCTTAAGAGCATACTCGTTTGTGCATAAATCTAGCAATCACCTTTCCACCCAATACAACTCTTTTAATTTACACTGCAGATGCTCAGAAGTTGTTGTTTTTTATATTCTGAATATATTCCCCCCAAAATTAAAGTCGGTCGTCTTTAAACAAGCGTTACCCTATATGTATAGTTAAGTTAACGAATTAGAAATATGCAAATAGCTGCATCTAAAGAGATTGCGAACTGTTCCATGTAAGGAAATATTTTAAGGTTTAGTTAGTGTAAGCTCTACAACCGCCTTCGTCGTCGTTTTAAGGGTAATTTTATTTGTACGACTTGGTGGACGCGCTGTGCTCAGCCCCGGATTAGGGCGGGAAGATTTTACTCTTTTCATCACACACATAGCTAATTACAACACTTCTTTCTTTCCTCTCCTGTCTTCGCAACACAACCACACACACTCTCTGTTCCAAGGAATCCTGCTGATGGGTATCTATCTCCACATACCTCTGACGCGGAACAGTCCCTCTGCCCCGGGGTGACGAAGGTTCCACCTGGAGGCTGTTTGGTGCCAAAACATAATACTTCCTGGCATCTCCCACCAAAGAGGACCAGCCTCTGGTGTCCTCGGGTTCACCAGCGATTGTCATACTGACCTTTATGTCTATTTCATTATCCTTTCGGGATCTGCCTCGATAAAGGCAGGTTGGCGAATCACTACTACTACTACAGGGTGGTCCGACAGTCTTCTCACCCACTACCGAAAAGTAATAAGGAAAGTAGAGGAACAATAATCTCATATCAAACACATGTAGGTACTGGTTTTAGTGTATTCACTTTTATTGACACTGCCACACATTGAGGTATGTACGCCATGTCCTATTAATAGAGGGTAACGAGACTTTGAGTCATCTGAAATATAAAATTAAAACAATATTTGAAATCGAAAATTAAAACAAAATTTACAGGGGGTGACAAGACTTTCTGACCACCCTGTACATCTCTACTCTCACCTCATTCCTTTCTCACGCGGCGAAAAGGTCATAATTAAATATACCAGCTTCCTCTCTCTTTTTAATAATGAGCTAATTGGGTTAAGAAATACAGAACAATCACAACACGTAATAAAGGAGATGCTTAAGAGCATACTCGTTTGTGCATAAATCTAGCAATCACCTTTCCACCCAATACAACTCTTTTAATTTACACTGCAGATGCTCAGAAGTTGTTGTTTTTTATATTCTGAATATATTCCCCCAAAAATTAAAGTCGGTCGTCTTTAAACAAGCGTTACCCTATATGTATAGTTAAGTTAACGAATTAGAAATATGCAAATAGCAAACAGAATTAATGAATGAAATCGGAGGACGGAATAGAGTTTTGTAAATAAGATTAATCGGAATTAAATAAACACAAAACAAGTCAACAGTTGTCAAATGTTAATGGAATTAATGATCTCTCTCGTGGCAGGTGCAACGATAAGAAATGGGCAATGCTGTGTATAAAAAAAATTATTATTACTGTATTGTTGATATTTCCGATATTAATTGGGAAATATCTGTTGTTTAATTATATTTTCCAAGAAAACATTTCTGACAAAGGATAGAAAGATAGAAATCAGGAAAGTTCAGTCGAGCTGTATACGTTAATTCAGTTTTACTGTTATTTCATTAAATGTAGATAATTTTATTATTCACAAAAATGTAGAGCATAAGCGATTTTTAAGGGGGGGAGAGGAGTGGCTTTCAGGTTAAATCTCGTGTAAATGCAATTTAACGTAAAAATACGTATGTCTGTTTCCTATCTTCTTTCTATGAATTTATTTGCAAATTTTCTAAATTAAAAAGTGAACCTAATATTTTCTAGAATTATTTAAATATAAAACGAATTCTTATTTATACTAATAAAATAGTTTTCATTCCAACTCCGTCCTTCCATTTTAAAAGTTTTAAGGTATTTAATAAAGGGCGCCGTTTTGGATGCTTTGCTTATCAAAGAATTAAAAAGTTAACATATATGTAAACAGTTACATAAATCACAAATACACGTAAGGGTCAAATTAAATGAAAATTAAGAAGACATACAGAGTTGGACGGGAAGAATGTGGACATGCACATAGAGAAATATAAATATTGAACTAAGTTACGACTTCCTAAAGTTATATACTTTACCTAAATTTTGATACACTGTATGTAGGCAAATCAGTTCGCCATATAAGGCGATCACAATGCGTAGAATTCTTTTCCATCTCACTTTTATTTCCAACCAAACATGAAGGGAAAACAAAATGTCGATTTTTACATATTTTTCTAAAGTCCCTTTTGATAAAGATTGAAAATATAAGACAAAGTAAAGCCGAATTTAAATAGACGTTGTCAATTCATAAATTCGGGTGTTACAGGGCGTTGGCCATTTCTCAGTAGAGCGGGCAAAGCTTATCTTTTGCCCTGATGCAAATGTCAATGAGATGGAGTCATTCCATTTACAAATCTCTCCCTAAAAACTTTCTGCGTGCTCCAGTCTCGTTTCTATTGCGGTTTAAATTTAAGGGGGGGAAATATGGGAAATATCCCCCACTTTCCCTCACGCCGGAGTATATTATCACCATTTAGGAGACTTCTTAAATATGGATAATTATTGGTCTATTTATAAAGATATTAAGTAGGGACCCATTTTATGGGAATCGTTTGTCCCCATTCCTGCCCTCACTGACTCGCATTTGCACTCAGACGTAATTAGGATGAGAAGTTACGTCCCAGCCAGACCTTCAAGGTATTTTCTATTCTATTCCAACCCTTCCATTTATTCGTGTCTTTAATTCTCTCTGTTTTAACACTAGTGTTCAACAATAAAGGCTTATGACCCCGTTAGTCAGTGTTGCAATACTTTGTAGACAAAATTAATGACGAAGATTGGCAACGCTAAATGATACGTGGATAGGGTTGGATAAATCTTTTAGACTCCTTTACAGAGGTGGGCAAATTTGCGCTTTCGAATACTTTTGGCCTTTAAAGATTTTATCCCTTGTGCCTTTGACTGCACCGAGCCCAACATTTAGGATTGATAGGTTTGATTAGTCCACTCTCTTTACCCTAAATCTCTACCACTTTTTTTTTGTCTCCACCCTCCTCCTTCATTCTTACTCACGCGTAAAGAGACCCGATTACGCGCGAAAGAGGGTGTTAAGCACTTTGAAAGAAACGAAAAATCCCGCGAAATGGATACACTTCTAAAACACAGAAACAAGCGTGTATTGAAGCCTCTGATCTCAGGTAGAATTGAAAGTGGTGTCTATAGAAGCACCTCTCTTACCGTGTGGCTCTCGGATTCTTGAGTTGACTCCTGATTGAGGTAATCAATGGTCAACAGTGATCGATATCAACTAATTGACCATTCTTCATCCTCCTTTACCAGGAGGTTCCAATTCGTACGTCTGATGGCCATTGGTCTTCGTCATAAATTAAGAAATCTTTGAAAGAGTATGCGAAGAGACGAAGGGTCACAATTTTAATATAATTGGAAAGGTTTTTCGCATATGGGAATGAAACAAAAAGGAAAATAGGACGAAAAAAAGATGATACGATTACTGACCAACCCTTTTGTAAGTTCTAAATCTGAGCTAAGAAGCAAAAGGAATGATTAGAGGATGATAATTTGCCGTATTAGAATTCCAAGGCAAATTTCAGTTGGCCCCATTTAACTCACTAATTGGCGTAGGATCCAAAGGTATAAGATTGGATGACGATTTAGTAATTGTAATGTAAAGATACTTGAATTAATAGTGGGCTCAATTGAAAAAGCACAAACGAGAAATAACTTCTGGAAATAAAGGCAAAAATATAGTTTACTTGCATGGCTTGAAAACAAGATAACATCAACGTTTTTAATCAAAAAAATCTTTTCGATGGAAGGAAGTTCCTCGGATCAATCCTAGACAACGATCCACAAGAACACTATTCCTAATTAATGACCCTAAGAAATTTCATTCCTAGAAGATGCCTTCCCCAAAATATCAATCATATTTGATGACCCTCCCCTCTCTCAAATCTTATTGGTATATTTAAAAAATAATCGCTAAAATAACTTTTATTAAAGAACAACACGACACAAACAAATCAAACTAACAAAAAAGCAAAATATTAATCCAAAGAGTAAAAAAGAAAAATATAATGGCAGAAATTTCAAATCAACTCATACCGAATCGATCCTGCTAAATAGGACTGAACCAGTAAAAAACGAACTAGTTCGTGGGTGATCTAGCGGAAAAAATGTCCATTCATACGTTTGGTATAAAACCAAAGATTAAAGTATAAACAGGGTGGCTCCTAGAGAAAGAATGACGTTCGTCAAATGTTTCTATGGACCTCCCCCCCAATCTCCAAAGGCAAAAGGCTAAAATTGATACTCAAAACTACTTTTAAAAATGAAAAGTATATCAAAGGCACTGAATAGCGTGCGATTTGAACAAAATTAATGGTAGTAATTGATAGAGAAAATGTTTGGATGAATTGTGGTTTGTACGAATTGGTTGGGAAATGAATAAACAAATTTACTCACTGACTAATACTTTTTGACCTGATCAATCGAATTTTTGTGCCAACGGGATAATGTGTTGTGTTTTTCAAGCTCGCAATCGCTTCATTTTGGCCTCCATTACTCACTCCAAAGATCGCCCCGATAGCTTGATCTTCCGAAAGTTTAATGAAAAATTATCATATTTAATTAAGGACGCGGAGAAGTTGGTATATCTGTCTCTCAACTCTTCGAAGATGGAAATAGGAGCAAGGTGGAACAAAAGTTGCGATTCATGTGTATTTGGGGTCCTCGTCGGAGGTTTTTACGATACCCTTATTTTACGGGGTCATGAAGAGATATATCTCCGAGGAAGCTAGTTCTATCTTCCGATGTGTCACTCGTGGGTAGCAGGAGAGAGAGAATGAATGGAAGCGGTTGAATGATGAGGAAAGGAAAGGAGAGGAGATTATTCTACCATCACTTCTTTGTAGGAAGATCTGTCCTTATTTTGGAACAAAGATTGGTTCAGATTTCTTTGTCCTTCCACTCATCATTACCCGATGTAAACCTATTGTCACATATTATAACTTCACCACTTCCTGTATGGTACTTTTCAATGACTTTTTTAGGGAGATGCCCTCACTGGTCTTCGCACTTTTTACTAATAAACCGACGCTAAGGACAAAGCGATCTAATTCGGTAAGGACAACAGGAATAAAAACCGTCGCTCTAGGCATGGTTCTTCGTGGGAGTTGGTATAAATCTTGATTTCTGAAAGGAGTTTAACGCCATCTTTCCCTTGTAATCGTTTAGGTCTTGGTAGAGGACAGAGGGTGGTTTAATGGAAGCCTCCAAGAAAAAATCGGGTTCAAATCCCTCGTGGAGGAGGAGGGGGTATGAATAATGTGACAGCACTGGGAAGTTTGCTCGACGCTCACGAAGGCCAGTCTTAGAGAGGCAATCACCGAATGGGGAAGTGTTCATGAAGCCAGCTGTTTAATAACCCGGTGGAACATGAAATGCCTACCAAATAGCTAACAGTAAATATTCAGTGTATAACGAAAGGGGATCGAGACAAACAACAAAAGAAGAAAGCAAAAGGATAATTGGAATTGAAAATAAACGGAAAACAAAATGTGAAACACAACTACTAACCGGCGACGCTAAAACAAATGTAAAATGATTATAATTATCTTAACTAAATTCATTAACTACATACACAAACTAAATACATGAACTACCCCCCTCCCCCCACACACACACTGAATGAGTTTTCAGTCCACACTCCCCTAACGTGGTCTCGGTGGCTCTTCCTTGAGTTCCTGACATTCCTTGGTGTCTGGCAAAATGCAGCACTACCGTTCTCCTTCCCACACTTATCTCTTCCACGAGGACCGGCTCTTTAATGCCGTCGGAATTGCTAATGCTTGTCATACTGGACTTTGCTGAGATTCATTCAAATCCCCAGAAACAAGATACACTGCATCTATAGCGAAAGGACGGTTACCCGAATGTGGTAGGAAAAGGTCCTCGGTGTTATTGCGCGTCTTAAGGTTACCGGTCTACGGGTGAGAGGTTGCTCTGACTCCAAAGGTTTCACGTATATTCTGCTTCTAGACTGGGTTCCAGAAAGTGCCTTGGTTACTTCGGGGTTAAAGGAAAGGACTTGAAAGGAAAGCAACGATAAGTAGGCTTTTATTCTTGAATAGGGTCTATCTTATTAGGCGTAAGCGAAATAAATCGAGTCCTATGCGATCGTATGTAGGTTTACTAATGTGGGGGGGTAGCTGAGGCTAAAAAGACAGGACTTAAGGACGAGGAGCGGACTCGTGATGCTAGTAATGATAATAGGGCTAGGCAGATGCCTTTACTTGAGTCTATCCGACCGAATGACTTAACTCCTTATAATGTCTTCGTTCGTTTATTTATAACTCTCTTCCTTAAGTGGGCGTGACTGCTTTCTTTTTGTTCTCATTTTGCGAGGCGGATCTAATTATAGGAAACGCATTTGTTTGTCCTTACGTTGGGCGGAATAGCCAGAGGTGTGTGCGTTCCTACCCTAGCTGTACACATTAACAGACCGGGCTGGCAAATCCTATTAAGATACGACTGTTTATTTTTATTTTGACAGTTTCACGAGAAGTAAAACGGTCAAAGCATATATCACTCTGTATTTGCTCGGTTTCCTTAAATATCAAGCATCGGTATCTTTCCGTCCCACAGCTTCTCCTTTGTATATATATATATATATATATATATATATATATATATATATATATATATATATATATATATGTGGCCGCTGAGAACCAGTTATTCGTTTGCTTTTCTTATGCTTTTTCCTAATAAATGTACCGTTGTGATATAAGTATTTCTCTATTTTACATTGGTTTACTACCTATTAGTGTATGTTTCTGCTTCGAGCAAGCCGGATCTTCGGCAGGAACAGGAGAATGTCGAGATATACGAGTTGACCAAGGTAGTTAAGAAGTTGCGAGTATATATATATATATATATATATATATATATATATATATATATATATATATATATATATATATATATATATATATCTCGAAGTCTTTCTCATGGTGAAGAAAAACAATGAAAGTAAAACAAAACCCACCCGGGTTTCTCTAAGCCACTCTACCCAGTCTCCGGTAACATAAAAGTACGATAAAAATGGTAAATTTAGGAGACAGTTATTCCTGACCTCAGCTCAAAAGGCCTACCGTTCGAGGGTGTATTTATAAATAACCCAGTCAAAAATTCAAACAGTCGATCTCGTATTACGCTTTCCCAGCGCAACACGACGCCAAGCACGGCTGAATTGATACCCACTCCTGCCGATTCAACATGAGATCCAGTTTCCCTAATTTCAAAATGTCTAGGAAGAGAAATAACAGACGCCCAAAAGCCAGGGCACCCTTGGCTTGGGTATTTCCTTCCTAACCCCTTCCCCCTCCCATTACCCCGCAGAGTAATTCTAGTATAAAACCGTTCGTCAGGAGAAAAAGGGTAGAATTCTCGTTTCGTTACGACATCGATAAGAAATTGCCGGGATAGTATTCCCCCAGCAAGTTAAGAAGGACTTTCATTTTCTTGGGCAATACCAGATTGCACCAAGTATAATCGGCACAGTTCGATTACCAAAGATCGTCAAGTGATCTTACCTCCAAGTACCATCGGCACAGTTCAATTACCAAAGATCGTCAAGTGATTTTACCCTATCTGAGTTTAACACCCCAAACTAGATAGATTTCTCACCCTAAAGAGAAGCTCTACAAGCGAAACCAAATCGCTAAAAAAATCATTCAGCCATCCTCAAATCTCGTTTGAGAAAACCTTTTCAAGGTCATAAACGTCCGACTCCTCGCCTCTTCGATCGTCGTTTTGTTTTGATTCCTGATTCTCCGGAGCCTCAAAGTTCCGTGTGACGTCACTCGTCTACCCATCGTTCGAAGTAACGCCCTCTATTGAGAAGCAAATAAACTATACTCACGACGCCTCTCCGGAGAAGATTCGAGTGAAGGTATTTCATTTGGATTCTCTGGGTAAACACCAATACTTTATGTGAGTAATCAATTCTATTTTTATGCCCCCGTGTGTTTAAAGTAAATTATTGGTATATCTGAAAGACGAAATTTTTTAAGTAAATTGTTCTCACTTAAAGCAACCAGAAACCGAGTGTAGCTAACGCGACTTAAGAACCAATTGTAAGTTATTTTTTTGTACGTGTATATATTAATTTTGTTTGAGTTGATTAATGTTCAGTAAAGGTCTATTTTGGTTGAACTATTTAAATTATCGTTAAATGAGTTGCGTTGGCAGTATTTAGTATATTAAAGAGAGAACTCCCCTTTATATTCATTCAATAGAATAAAAATAAGAAAGGCGCTCTTAGAGACCGATCCTGAAGCGATCACTGGAAGTACGAACGTACGACCCACTTCATTAATTAGAATAATAAAAAATATAATAATCTCGGCTAACCTACGGCAGAGAGCAAGTACTGAATATAACATATATTGCCAAGGTTTCGGGCTTTGGGCCCATCTTCTAGGCTAGAATATTAAAGATTTATATACGAACAATTACTTGACAATTATGAGAACAATGATAATTTATGGCTTTAGGCTAAAAAAGTGCTAGGATGTAAAACAAAAAGAAAAAATCAAAATGCAATATAAAGGATAAAAATCTGTATATTAAGATGAAAAATAAATAAATTCAAACGAAATTAATAAAGTTACAATTAGAAGAAAAGGAAAACCTCAATAAATACACTAAAATTTGTTACCTGATTCGGAGAAAGCTGTGAGCTGAATGAATTTAAATACTATACTAACAGGAAAGATGTGATTTAGTATTAGTTGGTTCTCTGATCTATGTAGTTGGTTGGTCGAAAAGCAAAAAAAAAGTTAGCTAGTTGGTTGTTTAAGTGGTAATTAATTCATGGTGACTAGTTAAAAAAAAATTCAAACGAAATTAATCAGGCAATATATAACGGTGTGGAAGTAGATTCCTTATTTAACTGAGGCTGTATAATCTATAGGTATTTTAGATGAATAGGAATGAGGTCGGAAAACAGAGTTTTCTTTTACGGAGAGATCCATTCCTGTTCTGTAATATTATCTCATAAATTAATGTGTGTGTTCAAATTCAGGATTTCATAGATCCACCGAGCATCCATTTGTGGAGGTTCCTCACTGGGCCTACCGATCCGGTTTTTGAGTGCCACAGGCCCACTTTCCTTGCACTCTGGATGCTACACATCAATTACATTGCAAAACATAACATCAACACTAATAGTTTAAAGTTACTGTGGATCTGTCATGAATATCTTTGTCAACAGTAACTATATTTAAACTATAAACACTACTGACGGTAGTTTTTAGATTTCTATTTGTTACATTATTATATATTTCCAAGTTCACCCTGCCATCTGTAACGTATCAGCCCCAAATATAAGGTTTACTCCTGCTGGTGGCGATGAAACAAGACATCGAGGAGATTGTAAAAGGTAAAAACTAAAATGTTACCCTTTTAACAAAGGGTACAAAGAAAATGTGGATAGTTAAGATATGGCTGACATTTATGAAACCTCAAGCGAAAAAAAAGAGATAAGGGTTTTATTTTGTATTTGGATTCCGCTATGTCTGACGATAGAGAAGAAACGGACATCGATGAGAGTCCATGGATGTCTGAGTTCGTAATTGGAGTCCTGTAAAATGGTTTTTACCCTTTTTGGTAAATATGTAGATTATCGGCGCGAACGATGGGACGTACTATTTTCTCCGTGTTCCAAAATGTTTCACGTTTTTGGAGTACATTCAAGTTGACGGCTCGTGTGGGGATAAACACAATGGGGAGACTACACTACGATGATCTTGAGTTTCATTAAATTGGGGGGGGGGGTCTGTGGGGCACAGCCCCCCAGTATATAATCCTAATTGTTTATAGAATAATAATTCGAAAAGGACTCAAACGCGCATGAATATTCCGACACGAGTGAACGATAATATTTACACGCAAATTTTTTTTTCAGCCGGGCCGCTAATCTACATATTTACCGATATGGGGTTTGAGTGGATGACAATTTGGGTACATTTAATACGTTGTCTGGTAGCTTTGTGGTACAGCATCTGACTGACAAACGGTAGAATCGAGTTTGATTATCTGGCCAGGCTATTTCATTTTTCCCCTTTAGCGTTCTTCTCTTCTCATTATGGATTGCGTTCAGGAGCTGTCCTTGCTCTCCTTGATCCTTGTTTGATATTTGTCTCTTCCAATGTCCCTTCTCTTCCCTTTAATGGTGGTTGTTTGTCTCAGATGCTCATTCACGTCCAACTTCTCTCTCTCTCTCTCGTATATTATATGGATATATAGTTTGCAATGCCGGTTTCTGCATCTTTTTCTGCCTTCACAAGGTTTTTGAAAGGTAGGAATTAAATATGGGGAAAGTCGTCTCTTAGTGGTTATTGTCATTGGCAGGACCTGTAAACACATCTCTATTTTTTTAGAAATAAAACAAATGTAGCAAAAGATGACATAAAATCTTGAATAAGTTCGTAATCCTTCTTTCAGAGAGAAAATAAAAATAATTCTATCTCTGTTGTAACTAATTAGTTATGAGGAAAAAACTATTTCATCTATAACTATGTCGTAGCATGTATGTTCTCGGGAATGATTCACTCCATCCTGGTTCGTGTGTTTTTATGTGAACGTGTTGTTATGATCGCATCCAATCAAAAGCTTTACTTCACACAGTCAATTGCATTCCAAGTTAATCGCTTCGGGGGATGGAGAACAATAATAAGTACAACATCGCTACTTTCATTTCAAAATAAATCCCGGTGAAGACACATTTATTGAAGTTAGAATGAGACAAGAAGCGCGAACCATAATCTTTACTCCAACAAACTACAATCAGTGCGCTCAGATGAGCGGGAACATCAACTTACTGAATGGACGAGTGGCCCGCAATCTAGCTCGTAGCACCGTGTCATTCATGGTAAGATACGAATCCAATATGCCTATCATATATATATATATATATATATATATATATATATATATATATATATATATATATATATATATATATATATATAGATCGACTCACTAATAGCGAATCGAATGCCTTAGGGTTACATCCTCTGCTTTTTCCGGCCTCTGCGAGGAGTTCTGCTGTGAGCGTGACACTAGTAGTGATTTTCTTATTATTTTCTAATTTGTGTATGTCGTCAAGAAGCATTTCTATTTAAATTCGTTTTTGTTGCTTTCTCGGGTTGATGATATAGTGACAATTAGTTCCCTACACCTACGTACGAACTCGGAAAATTCCTAAACAAAATATTAACTCCAAACGTACCCAACAAATCCAGCCTCAAATCCTCGGCTGATTTCATCGATATCATTCGAGCCACTAACCCTAAGAAAATAATAGCTTCCATGGACGTAGAATCACTATTCACCAATGTACCAGTCGCCGAAACAAAAGACATAATACTAGAACACGTCTATGACCAAAATGGCCGGCCCCCAATTGGAATACCAAGGGACGACAAAAAGAGACTCGTACAAATTTGCACCTCTGAAGCCCCCTTCTTTGGCCCCCAATGGAAGCATGTACCGCCAAGTCGATAAAGTCGCAATGGGTTCTCCCTTGGGATGTCTCTTTTCCTACTTCTATATGAGAGTGGTTGAAAAAAGGGTCTTCTGTAGAGTACCCAAGCCTCATATTTACTGCAGGTACATAGACGACATCTAATTAACGCACAAACACAAGAAGAAATACATAATCTGGAAAGAAGCCTTTAAAGAATGTTCTTCCCTCAACTACACCATCGAAAAAATCCAGAACAACCATTCTTAGATATCCTCACTACCAATATCAACGAAACAATAACAACTGAAGTTTATGTTAAACCCACCAACGCGGGATTTTGCATGAATGGGGACAGCGAATGTCCTAAGCGCTACAGAACAAGCGTGGTATTGTCGTACATCAATCGTGCTTATACCCACTACACCACATGTAAGGAAAGACGCAACGAACTCGAGAGAGCCACTCAGGTACTCCTAAATAATGGATTCTCCAATAAAGAAATACAAACAGCCATAATAATTAAAATGGACAGATGGTACCTCTCAGTACCCCAGAAGAACAAGAATACGGATAATGAGGATATTATAAAACTGTTTTACAAAAATACTATGAGCACAGAACACCAAGGAGATGAAAGAGCCATCAAGGACATTATAGACCGAGGAATTAAACTCATAAGCGCTGAGAAAAAGATCGCACTAATCATCTACTATCAAAATAAACGTATTTCAACCATCTTCGTGAAAAATAACCCCAAACCCCCGCTACAACCAAAACAAAGGACACATCTGATATACGAGTGCACAAGTAAACTAGGAGACTGTGAGCTCCTACCTAACTCGAATATCGGCATGACCGAAACCACTCTCTCAAGAAGAATGTCATACCATCTAAACAACGGTGCACCTAAAAAACATACGCAGGAAATACACGGCACATGCCTCAACCGAAAAATGATAGAAAAAAACATCAAAGTTTTAGACTATGCTCCCAACAGGCGCCAGCTGCTCTTCCTTGAAGCTATATATATATCCAAGAGAAGCAACTGAATTTAAACATACAGTCTAACTCCAATGAAATCGTGTCCAGCGCAAGAAAAGCAAACAGGGAGCAGTTGTACTCAGAGCTGCTCCTAGCCACTAATCCCCTCTGGCAAGCAACTTAATATCCCCCCCCTCCTTTTTAGCTACCTACTTCTCCGACCTATTATCACCTGGATCCAACCTAGCTATACGTGTATAGCTTCATTCGTAATTTTGTTAATACATTTTGTAACATATATAAACTGAATACTTTGACATAATTCCCCATTGTAACTCTAAAGATGATACTCGATGTATCGAAACGCGTCAGTTAAATTAAAGAAAGTGCTAAATTACATTAAGTTACTTATACCTTTGGCAAAATAACAAATATCAGTCTCCGATGAACTTCGATACGCTTATCTACAGGTTAAACAATGAAGAAAAGGCGAATATATGAAAAAAGAATTATTAACTCAAAACTAGTGGTCGCTTTAAATAAAACATGCTATAATGAAAATATACTGCCCAAATTCATACGTATATATATATATATATATATATATATATATATATATATATATATATATATATATATATATATATATATATATATATATATATTAGGTTGAGGAATAAGTTCTTGCGGTTTTTTTTTAATGTTGTGTTGATTTAAGTTTTGTTGACGTGATTTGTGCACATATTAAGAAACAATAATAAATAATGAGAATAAAATTTGCAAAGGTTAGGCTGAGTCTCTTTACAGCGTTAGACTATTAGGCTTTTGCTTAGGCTGTGTCTTGAAGTTGAATAATAAGTCATTGCGGTTTATTTAAAAGTTGTGTTAATTTCATTGTTGTTCTATACGCTCAAAATGGAATGTCAAGTTGAAAGAAAGGCGCATTTCCGACACTTGTTGTTATTCATTTTCAATAGAGACGGGAATAATGCAAACGCAGCCAAAGCTCGTCGCGATATTTGTGTTATGTACGGAGAAAATGCTAAATCAGAAAGGACAACTCAATGGTGGTTTTCACGTTTCAAAAACGGTCATTTCAATCTTAATGACGAAGAATGTTCTGGCCGCTCCATTAAGTTGGATGAAGATCGATTGAACGACCTTCTTCATGAAAATCCTTGTCAATCGACTAGAGAATTGGCTGTACAATTGGCGTATGATCAGAAAACTGTAGTGAATCACCTTCATTCGATGGGGAAAGTTAAAAAACTCGGTGTATGTGTTCCGCACGCTTTGAGCGAAAGCAACAAACTTCAACACTCCACGATTTGCCGCAGGTATGCTTGCTCGTCACAAGGCTACTCGTGGATATAAAGACATATTTCTTCACCGCATCATCACTAGTGACGAAAAGTGGTGTGTTTATGTCAACATGAACCATCGAAAACAATGGCTTAGCCCCAATAAAAAAAAACACTTCCGCGATTAAAGCAAGGACTTCATCCACGAAAGACGATGCTATGTGTGTGGTTGGATTGTGAAGGCATCATTCTTTATGAGCTCCTTGCGAACAACGAGAATATCACCATAAAAGCTTTTGATAGCTCCTATTAGTGTGCATTCAATCCCAAGCATTCTCAACACATTACACATGCCCTTTCGATCCACTCTGTCATACATTTTCTCCAGATCTAAAAATTACATGCACACACTTTTATTCATTTCCAGGTACTTCTCACATATATTTTTCAAGGTAAAAATCTGATCCACACCTCCTAACTCTTTCACTCAAGACTCGTCCATATACCTTTAAAGGCACACTTAACAGACTTATATCCCTATAACTACCACACTCAGTTCTTTCACCCTTTCCCTTGTAAATAGGAACAATACATGCATTTCTACAATTTTTCGGCACAGTCCTCTGGTCCCTACATATATTAAACAACCTCACCAACCACTCCACTACACACTCTCCCCCGGCTTTCAGCATCTCACTTCTTATCCCATTCCTACCCGCTGACTTTCTACTTTTTGTCTTTTTCACTGCCTCTTGCACTTCCTTTTTGCTAATTCTTTCACTCTCTCTAATTCTCTCTGATGTCATCCCACATCTTCCAAGACATAACAGCTGTACTTCTCTGCTATCGTCCACATTTAAAACTTCTCAAAATATTCTCCCCATCTCGTCCTTACTTATTCATCTGTACTGATTACTTCACCCCTTCCATCCTTCGCTCTCATTTATATCGCCTCTTTCTTCTTTCTCACACAATTTACTTCCTTCCAAAATTGCTTTTTATTATCTCTCTTCACTTCATCCACTCGATTTTTCACATAGGTGCTACATTTAAATTGTCCATCTGAAACGTTGAAATTGGGGAAAGATTTAATTAATATTAATTTTACGTTTCTTTTGCGAAAATCATTGCAATGGTAAATTATTTGAGACTTGGCATAATCTATTTCATGATAATAATTCTGGACGTGATTAAAAATACTGGGTGTATTACTGACTCTCCTGACATCATTTTTATGTTCATAAATCTCTTACTAACGATCTTCAGGTCTCTACTATGTAAAACGAGGGACACACTTGGTGGATTTAAAGGGAATAACATATACATTGCTTCTTGTGGTCGCTCCTTTTGGACTTGTTCAAATGAGAATATTTTGAGAATGGAAAAAGATATTTAAAATGGGTTCGGGGAGGAGGGAGAAATGTGACTGCTTAATCCTTTGAGGAGGGAAGAAAATGGGAGGGATAAACAATTCATATTATTCTCTTTGTTTTTATCACCCTTGAGACGTTAAAATATATATTTGACTTGGGGTAAGTTCTCGTTAATGAAGGGGAGCGGATAAGTTAATTGGATGAATGTGCAGGTCGTATATGTAACAAGGTCAATAAACCTAAGTCGCATGCTCTTAATTATTCTGAGTTATAACCTTAAGACTTTATTACCTTACGACCTTCAAAGCTTGCAACAAGTAGGTCAATCCGACTCATAGTTAGTTGTATTTTAATAATTCTTGGACTAACTTTCGAAGGACCTTGGCAATTATATCATTAGAAACAGAATGTAAAACAATATAAGGGCATCAAATTTCGTTAGAATCGGCCGAATAGTTACGATGTTATTGCCAAAAACTAATTGAAAATTATAATGGTTGCCATCCGACCGACGACCTACGGACCAACAAAGTAACTTATATAGTCGCGTGCACGCGACTAAAAAACAAGGATGATATATTTTAAGTGCTCTTAAAAAAACATATCTGCTGCTACGATCTATTTAATGTTAACATCATGATGTGCAAAGAAATGTAAGTATGAATTAAAAGGGGTGGATTTACGATAAACAGTGAAGTTAGTTTGATCGATGACTCTTACAATTGTGACATCGAGAAAGGTTAAACGATTTTCATTTTCCCATTCTCCTTAGCAATTCCTGGTCGGATGAAGGTTATTGAGATTTTTCAGCAAATTAATGAATGATGTTAAACTATTTATAGGCTAAATGCATATGACATCATCTACATACCTAAACCATACAATATTTGAGTGTAGTATAGGTAAGTAGACCATGTCATATTCATTTGTCCTATAAACAATTGAACTTCATTTGATATTGTCCTGAAACCGATCTTAATATTGATTGAAATATAAAATGAATAGTCTTTGTATGGACGATAACAAATAACTAACTTGCCGACCCCGAATACCTCTTTTCTGCGAGGAAGGAGGCCCGTAGGAAGATCACCACGCTCCATGAGTTGGTCCACAGAGGCTCTTAAGAGAGGCGATATTATGTGTAGTGGGTGCTTTGTGAAGTTTGGGTAATCTATAATTAGAGGGTTTATGTTGTTTGGGATTTGGTTGCATCTGGTGTATGTTGGTGTCGGGACAAGGTTTATTCTGAGTTTGTATTGTTGGAGTAGAGTGGAGTGGCCAGTGGAGTTTAGTAGAGTGGACTGAACTGAGATCAATTATTAAATATCGATTTCAATATGATTGTTGAGATGTATTTTGTCGTGTTTGCTCTTAATTTCAATCGCAGTGTGTTTTTTTTTTCATGTTTGATGGCTTTATATTTCATTTGTGATCACGAATATTTCTTTTGCTCTCATGAAGTAAGTAAGCACGTTTGCGCCTCTGTCAAACATTCAATGGGCCTTACAAAAACGTGTGTACAGTTCTCCAGATTTTTAGGAAGGAAAGTTTCTTGTGGAACCAAAGAGCGAGAAAAGAGGGGAGCGAAAGAATTCCTGGCTGCTTGATGTCATTATATGGACCTGTGTTGTAAAGTGTCGCGATACTTGGAGGCAAATAGGTCTCCTGGAATGAGTAATCGAGTTATATAAACTAAATGAGCAGGAAAAAAAAATCCTGTTTCTTTGCTTATGCGTTTTGTATGTGGATTAAACTGGATGTGAGATTGTGTCACCATTCTCCAAGATGTCCTTTTATAAGGAGAGATGATCGTATGATTCTATGTTGCCTTTAAAGAACAATATTTCTGGTTGCATTAGCAGGAGAGGTGAAAATATGTACTGTGGCAGTCAACTTTAATAACTCCTGAAACAACTCAGAATGAAAGTGGATCCATTATCTCAGACTCTATTAACAGGGGTACCAAAACGTGATATGTATTATAAGAAGAATACTTCAAAAACAAATTTCGATGCTATATTCTGAAGTGAGTATGCCTTTATATACTTAAAATAGCGGCAGATTATGGTAAGAAGGTATTTGTAACTCTCTTTTGTGATTAAAAAACCATTTAAAATGTCCACATAGATGGTGCGAAACTTTGATGTAGGTGCATCAAATTGGGTTTTGAGTGGTTTCGTACGCCTTTGTACTTTGGACTTCTGACAATGAAGAGTTTCTAACTTATTCTGGTGTTATATCCTTAAGATGATATACCTCCATTAACTTAGAATAGGGGCAGATTATGATTAAAAGGTATTTGTAACCCTCTTTTGTGGTTGGAAAACCACTTAAAATGTACACACCAAACCAATCTGTCTGAGATTGATTTGGTAGTGGAGATATTCTTAAATGATTCTAAATTGGGGTAATAGTTGAAGATTTGCTTGCGGAAATCAGAGGTAAAATAAAGACAAACAAATGATAAAATGCGAGAAGAAAGTAGGGCAATCTTATGAAACTGAAGTGAGGTGGATGAGTTCTCCTGTAGCAATGCCAGAAAGTTGCGTGCCAGAGGATGTGACTAGTCCTATGCCAGATCTATGGAAGGGCAATAGCGATTAATTCTTTGGTAAAGGAAGATTGTTTTAATTCTGAACCATTGGAAGCTTGTTTGAATTCTTTAACAATCTCGTAAGAGGAATGAGAGAGGTAGCAGCCCATTGAATAAATGTACGGAGGAAAATGACTAAACTTGGAAATCTCTGCATCCTTTGCGACGTTTTCGTTCTTGGATAATCTCTGATAGCAGTTATCTTATCTTCTCGTATGGATATACTTTAGGAGTTAACATTATATCATAAAGAATGTAGTGATTCTACTTATAAAATATACTTTTCAATCTTGAATTGTGCAATTTGAATTTTCAATTTTGCAAATAGTTGTTGCAAATGTTGATCTTCGTTTTATCTTGCTATGAGTAGGTCATCATCATGTGCAAAAACAAAGTTCAGGTCACATAAAACATGATTGATATACCGTTGAAATGTTAGAGAAGAGTTGGACATACTCGTACCTAGAGATAGAACGAGGAATTGACAGATATCCAGTGGTAAAATCAGAGCCGTTATTTTTAATGGATGTTTGCTCCTTTAGTATATGAATAAACACGGACAATTCTTTAAAGTTGTGGTGGAGTTGGTTTTGGTAAGGCAGTGGGTATTTCTTCCTAATTGTGATAGAGTTTAAACGACGATAGACATAGGTAACCTGGTAATAGTTATCGGATTTCCTTACATGATGAATGGATGAGGCATTGGGAGATTTACTTGGCCGAATCTTGTTTGCTTTTAACAAAGTTTGAATGTTAATTTTGAGTACACTCAAGGGTTTTGAAGATAAACGCCGTGGACGTTCAGTAACAGTCCGTGCCTGTTTCACAACATGCTTAAAATATGAGGAGAGAATACCATACACTCTTTTACTATTACCGTACTCGTTGTGTTTTTTTTTAGCTCACTCTATTTAAGAAGGAATTGATCTACTGCAGAACTGGTTGAAATTGCAAAAAACAGAGATGGGGGAATGACACTTTTCACTTATGGCACTTATTGATAGACTGATGGTGCCGTTTAACAAGAGTGAATGCTTAAGGTCAACAAAAAAATACACTTTGCTATAAAATCGGCACATATGATTGCACAATTGATATCAAACACTAAAATACTCCAGGTAAAGTTACACCTTAACCCCACTGATAGATTTAGTTTAAGTTCAACAAACGAACGAATTGGGGATCACGTTGAGGTCTGAAAGGGAATGCTGCTGTTTTGTTGTTTTAGATCCTCATATGTAGCAGGGAGAATTGAGATCACGGATCCTGTCTCGACATGTAACCTTTTCCGATGGTGAGGTCGATGTCGTGTAAGTACTAAGTGCGAGGAAACAGTGAAGAGACGTTTATCATGTTTTTTACCTCAAAAGTTTCCCTGAGGTACCATTATTCTTGCATCTAGGTGCACAGCGGGTTGCCTGGTTACCTTATTGCCTATGATACCAGCAGATGCCACCCTAAAGCGTGTGATAGTTGCACGATCCAGCAAGAGAGTTGTGCGAACCATCAGGGAAATTGTGTAATCCAGTGGGAAAGTTGCGCGATCCAGCGGTAGAGTTGCTCGCACGTGATGCTGAGCGTTCCATGAAGTAATCTCTCGACTTCTCGACTATAGCCAGCGTTCGTGAGAGAGTTGTGAGCTCTCCTTTGAGGAGATCAATGCTGCTTCTATTTGCTCACGGAACTGTTGTGAGGAATCCTTTGCGGTGAGGAATCCTTTGTTTGAGAGCTGCAACTATTGCCTCGTTAGGAAACCGTAGTGAGTTGCTCAAGTGGGGTCTCTGGTATTAGAATTTCAAGGACTTCTTGAATGTGAGAGACAAGGCTACGAACGAAGGCTTCCCAAACAAGATCGGGGCTCACATTATCCCCTAGTATGCTCTTCAATCTCCTTAGAAGATCCTCATGCGGAATATGAGATAGCTCGGTAGAACGAGCTTAAAATTCCACTTTTTCGGCCGTGGATGGTGTAATGTTTTGCAAAATGGCGGTTGCAAGGGATTCATAGTTCAAAATAGTGGAGACTTAAAAATTACAAAATTCCATCAATCACTGCGTGTGGCAGTGCCATCAACAGTGATTTGAGTTTTTGGTTGTGACATTACTTTCTCCAAGAAGAGCAACTCGATTTGGGTGAGCCTCGAATGAGGCGATACAACCTGAAACTTGGGCAAAGAAATAACAAGTTGTATTTTGCGTGGGAAATCTATGATCACTTCGGTGTCACCAATTTGTAGTTGAAGGGGGATAATACTTTTGAATAATGAGCTGAGTTTGAATAGCTTTGAGTCAGTAACTTTTTCCAATTTCTTCTTTTGGCCCAAGTGTTTTATAGCTTGTTGGCTTGTACAAATCAACCCTATTTTCACCTTGTCTACACAGGTCACGAGAAATTCATTCATGGCAACGAGGCCTTAATAGCAAATAATGAATTTGACCACTTTATAAATAATTTCACAATATCGACCTGAGAATTCCACCAGTTTAAGAATGTTGAGAATTCGAATAAAGGCACAGTGGTGGTGAAGCCTGAGTGAGTTTGTGTTTAGGACCTGGTGGAACTCTGATGGAATTCGGTCGATACTTTGTAATGACTAATTGCACATTCATCAGAGAAAAACAACCGTCCACTTGCCACACATGTCGTTATCATTTAGTTCGTTGACGAATGTTGGCCTAAACAATTTCAAATGAAGATCTTTTATCATGTATGTTAACATTGTGGATTTTGGAATTCGTAGCTCGGAAGATCGTTTTCGCAATGACTTCGAGGGTGATAGTAGCACAAATGCCTCCAATTCTGCACATGTGTCCATTCGCGTTGAGGTTTGTCCTGTCCTCAGTTTGTCCGTAATGGATCCTGTCAAAAACAGTTTATTTTCCTAACGCATTATCGTCCTTTTCGGAGGGGCGAGTCTGCCGAAACTTGCAGTGAAGTCATGTCACACATTCTCTATGCTCTTGTTAGAATGCAAAAGATCATGTGCCAATATACTTACAATCAGTCTCTCTTTCAAACTGTAGCAGCTCGTGTCAGGCATCTGAAATAGAAAATAAAAAAAAAATATTAACAGGGGATGACAAGACTTTCGGTCATCTGAAATAGAAAATTAAAACAATATTTACAGGGGTGACAAGACTTTCGGACCACCCTGCATGATAGCGATTAAATTATCAGTGAAAAACCTTTATACAATTCATATGTAATTACTATTTAGTGTGGAGGCCTTTATTCTCGATGATGCTTTGACATCTCCTGCCACAGGAACGACCTAACTGTTGGCACTCTTGTGCAGTAATCTTGTCGCATTCATCTTGAATAATTTCCCAATTTTCGAGCGGGTTTAGGATTCCTCTCTTGAGACCTATCTGAGTTTCTTCTAAACAGTACTCCTACATTTAGGTCGTCCGGACTCTGTGTAGACCATTTCATAACAGTGATGAGCTAGTCGTCGAAGAAGGTCTTCACCGACTTGTGTAGTAATGTAGCGTTATCCTACAAAAGAAAAATTTTAGGTCGTGCTTAAGATGAACGCAGATTGGGCAAAGTATGCATTTGCAACAATTTATTGTAAATTTGTGCATTCACTATACTCGTAAGCGCACAAGTGGTCCAATTCCTTCTACCAAAATCGCGCCCAAGACCATCCCATTTCCTCCGTCAAACTTCATACTTTTTTTTGATTTAGTTGAAAATATTTTTCCTGTCTTGTAACGAACGAAGCTCCATCTATCTAATCTGAGCAAAGTGAACTTAGATTAGTCACTGAACTTGAATTGGCTAGATTGGCCATCGGTCCATGTAATGTATTCAATGGTGAATTGAAAACGAACATATTTGTTCTTCGGACTGATTAATGGTTTGACCAGGGGTGTACGAGCGTGAAGATTGTCTTCCTCTAAAAAACGTGATATAATTTGCATAGAGAAATTGATGGCCAAAATCTCACTAATCTCTCGAGAAACTGCTGCAGCCTTCTTGAAACGGTTCATTTTAACAATTTGGGTAATGGCTCAGTCTTCACTTTGGAGGTCTTCCTTGGCCTACCGGTTGATTTACCAGCTTACATGTCTGTTTTGTTATAGGTTCACAGAATATTATCGATACCACATTTAGTGCGCTTGACAGTCTCTGCATTGGCTCTAATTGAAAAAAGAATATTTGTAGCGCAACTTTACGAACAGCTAGCGAACAAAGACAGATTTCTTAAGCATATTATCTGGACGACAGCTGGCAAGAAAATGATGCCCTAAAGTACACAAGTTTGAACTGATGTTATTTACTATGCAAACAATGTCGGTTTTCTCTAAAAGAAAGCTAAGAGTTCTGATCATTTTGGACACTTCTATTTCCTTCGGAAATGACTAATCTGTAGGTTATCGTACAACAATTTTGGAAACATGGGATTTTCACTGGTAAAAGTTTTGGAAGACGTTGTGATAGAAAGACAGTCTTTCTTATCTTTTTGGACCGTACTGTGTTCAAATATATCTAGTGGTAAGGCAAGGAAGTAAGTTTATTGGAGCAATGGAAATGGAAAAACAATTTTCATGTAATATCTGTGAATTGACTACACTAAATTTAATAAACACAATCCAAGCTTTTCAAAACCACTGGCTACCACAAACACAATATCTTGATTACTTTTTATATAAATTATAACACCATCACTGGGAACAAATGGCGGAGAACCACCGTGTTCGAATACCGAGTGATTCGAAAAACATTGGGAGGACCCACAAGGTAATGCAGGTGAAATCAGGAGAATTGAGTGCGCTTTAGTCTCCAACACTCTCAATTTACCCTCACGAACCCCAATGGCTGTAGGATAATCTAGAGGTGCATATCTTCCACACTGTTTAAATTTCTCTAGTTTCACCACTTTCTTTACATATCTCTCCTTAGAAACTTTCCAGGTGATACGACTTCGTTGATATTGCTCTTCATATTCAGGGTAAAATACTGTTGCGACCGTCATTTGTCATCAAAATTGATGCGCAGTGCCAATACTATTAATTAACCTTTATAAGAACTGATTCTACACTTTTGCAATGTATTCAAATGAGTATTTAAAACTTAAAATACAAAATTTTAAAAATACTCATAACATTCATACAAATTTGAGAGGTTAGAGCAAACAAAAAATGTGCCAATTTTCGCTAATAAAAGTGCCTAAAAATTATAAAAACATTTGCTTATAAAAAAAGTGGCCCTGTTGGAGATGTCGCTCCAAACCCGATTGTGACCATGCGGGGAGATTCAGAAGTGAGGATCTCTATATGGGGAACAAATTTGTTTATATTTTATATGTTCACTATCAAGGAAAATAAGAGAATGATTTATCAAACTATTTTCAAAAGTATGATGAGTAAGTAAATGAAATTTCCATGGTAGATAAAGGAATGTATTTAATATATTTTATGAGGAATTCAGAAACTTAAAACACTTAATATGAGGTATTGAAGCCTTTGTTTTTATTACTTTGACATAATGACGACCACAGGACCTCACCAGTTTCTTGCAAAGTTCTGGTTCTATTTTGTTCCATTCTTGCTCAATTTTCGTCCATAAAGCCGCTGGTCTCGAACTTGGTCTCCAAAGATCCTTCAGTGGTTTCACTTGGGTTCAGGTCCGGGCTCTGAGTAGGCCTTTTCATATGTTCAATATCTTCTTGTCCATACCGTCTCGATCGCTGTTCACAGTTACATTATTTTTGTAGCTACCGGATCTTGGGTACGGATAGACCTGGGCACTACGTCTCAGAAATGATCGATTGGGTACATTTCCGGTGAACATAGTGGCTACATCACTTGTCGGAACCCATCCATGAATGCTATTTGAGATAATATTGGCCAACTTGACCCCAATTACAGGCTGCATTACCTTGCTGGAATATCTCAACGTTGTCAAGGTACATAAAGGCCATGGATTGACACAAATGGTCACCAAGCTCTTCATCGTAGCGGTCACCGGTCAATCATGTGTTTAGGCGGACCCAACTTATGACCTGATAGATATGCACAGTGCCTTATTGAAAACTGGGGTATATGGGTCATGGGGCTTGCGTCACACCCTAACTCTACTCTCAGCCTGGAACAAATGGAGCCGTGCCTCATCGGACCATGCCACATTTTGCCACTCCTCCATGTTCCAATTAGCGACGTCACGAGCACAGGCACTGCGCTGTCAGGTATCGTGGGGTTAACAGGCGCACTTTAGTGGGTCTTCTACTCTCATATTACACAAAAGAAAACGCCGCACTGACCTGCTGGATATGCGTCTGGTACCTTCTGCATTGAATGTGTTGTTTGTCTCTCACCATGTACTATTCTAACCAGACACAGCTGGTCAGAGTTATTAATCACCTAGGGTCGGTTATTGCGCTGTCCACGGTGGGCGGTATTGTCTTCCATGGGGTATTTTAGGTACACACGTGCCACCTTAGATCGAGGGATATTGAATGTCCGCATATTTTCAGAAATGGAATGTTCCATCCTTCTGCTATGCTCCTTTCGAACTTCCATAATTCACGTCGCCTTGTCATGAGCAGCCTACCTGATGTTCACACTGAGCCATGAGATGCCATTTCACAACTGGCGTTTCCCATCATTACCTGTACATCGTGCTATCCAATGTCTTTAGCACCTCGGTGTTTGTATAAACGTAAATAAATGTATATTTTGTTAATTCCTTCTTTCTGCAGTGTCGTTTTCTAACTATATTGGTGTTTTCATAGTGTCTCAAATATTTTTCCATAGTCTACTCATTCCATATAGAAAGATATTTCAAATTCATTTGCACCTTGCAATTATTGTTCAACAACAGATGATCCTAAGTACTAAAGTTACTTTTGAAACCTTCTTCTTTTAGAAGCTGATTTCAGTCGAGTATTTTTTGGAGGTCTGTTGGTTATAACTTTTGCCAGTAATTTACTCATCGAGCATAAATCCTGACACCTCAATTGTTAAAACTCAAATACAAATTACAAATGAAAAGAAAGTAAATTAAACAGTAAAGTTATCATAGATAAACCTTAATATAAGCTTGAAGAACATAACAAAAGATACAGATTTAGAGTTATCAAAATATCCGCCTTTTACTTTGGTAATTGCCGAACATAAACTTGAAATTCAATTTACTAAAGAAACCGAATATTTTTATGGAATTTCATTCCAACATTCAAGCAGAAATCCCCATAGCATCTATGGATTTGTTGACTGCTTTTCTCTCACTCCACTGTCTTTTTTCTTCTCCAAATAATTGCAACACAGTTTGAACGTCTGTTTAGGACATTGTTACATAAGAATATAAGAAATGAAGGAGACTGCAAAAGACCATTCATGGCCTACACTTGGCAGCTCCTGTAAACTATAATTTTGAGGGATAAGACCGGTCCCAGATGGGAGAGCATATCTTTGCAAAATTGAATGGCAACCAGGTTGATCGAATTTATTTTATATTTTATAAAGATCTCCGGCTAAAGGGCAACGGAAGAGCCTCTAAAGTATCATATTACCTCATTCATCCTTCGCCGTAGGCACAATACACTGAAGGGCCATTCGCGCAGCACTTCTTCACTTATTTACGTTTGGAGCTACAAATTTAAAACTTGTATACATCGGTCCAAAGAACCCTTTCCAATCATTGATAGCTGAGATTTGATGCTTTTTATCCCAAATGAACCTTTTTGCTCTATTACACTATCTCAACAGAGATTGTTTTTTGTTGCCCCCACTGGATCAAAAAACCCAGCTTCTCTAAGCCTCCTATTACCCATTGTGGAGGAGGCGTTTGCTCCGTCGGCGCTGTTTAATTGTTGAGCAATTTCTGGAACAGTAAGGCGGCGCTTTCAGAGAGTTGTAACCACTTTAATGAACTTATAATGTGACTTTTAATTTTTTTCTGGTCCGTCATATCAGTTGTCTATCGTTCCAAGTGTTTGTAATTCTAAATTTTAATTGTAGACTCGTTTGATCTATATAATGACCTTGGCATGTTGCAGATTTAAATTTATATGCAATAAAAGACCCAAAGAACGGTGGGAGACTTTTTTTGTGGAGAAAGTATGAATTAAGAGAACGAGAATTATAATTAATTGGAATAAACTGACCTTGTGGCAAGTAGATATTTAGAGCTAGGAGTAAATTTGTACTTAAATTAATAGTAAGATTTTAAATATATTCTAATTTAAAAAATAATAATTGGTAACCTGTATTGGTTGGCAGGAAAACTGTTTGCTAAAAAAAATTGAGATTAGTTTGTCAAATCAGGCTAAAAATGAAAAAGAAAAAGGAAACCAATCAGATCAACTGTAATTCAAGAATAAATGGGCTTGGTATTTTTTCCTGAAGATAAGAAAACTCATTAAAATATTTTTAAAAACTGAAGGTTGGAATTCTGGAGGACTGAATTAACTAGGTTTTCTTTTGTTACCAAAGATGGGTCTGAATGGAGAGCCCATGGCCATACCTTCGTGCTGGAGATAAACACTACCATAATACTAGTTGTTTTATCAACAGCAACGAAGGTTGACCCCCTCATCCTTAGAACTCATCGTCTACCCGTGGCGCCTGAGAAAGATGCACCTGCACGGCCAGACAGCCTCGAGGGAACATCGAGAACTTCGCGCGGTCGGCTGACACGGGCTGGATTTTTTTTATCTCCCTGTATCATCGCCTGATTGGCGCCAGACCTACGGCGCCAAGGACCTTCGCGCGAGGCTGTGATGCCTACCGAGAATATCGTACCCATCCCTGCAGCGCTCTGTTTACTCCTCGTTTCCAAAGCCTCCAGTCAATTAGGCATTACGTGAGTCTCCTCCTCATTTGCACACTCTTCCCCATTTCCCTGGAAGCAATCACCGTACATCCTCTCTCGGACTCTCGTTCCCGTCGAGTCATTTGTATCCCCCTCCCCGTTTAGTACCCCGAGTCTAATCTTATTTATTGTCATTTATTTACCTCTGCTAATACTTAATATTTTCTTTGTATATAGTAAAGTTATTTTTCTACAATCAGTTTCTCTAATCCCAGAACCTCTAAAAATTGATTATTTAAGCCAACCGCACTCGATTTTGATTATTTAACCCTCGCACTGGGATCTATATCCCAATTTCTGGCCTGTTTCCTTCTGTGGGGTCACTCTACGACAGTCGGCTTCTGTTTCTTGAAAGTTCATGATTTCATTTGCAGCATTTTATTATTATTTTAATTTATTCTTAACATTTAACTTGTCTTTCAGTTTCGTATTTATCTGTTTCTATAAGACGGTCGATCTGTTCCTGTGGCCAAAACGTTGTTCATTCACAGTCATTCGCGCATTCGCGTAAACTACCCAGCACACCTGGTTCATCGAATGAGATCGACATAATATGTAATGGAGACAAACCTACCCAAATGTGACGAATATTCATATCTCAAAAGATAAAAATAATTTATATATATATATATATATATATATATATATATATATATATATATATATATATATATATATATATGAGTGGAGTGAGGATCTGACAGAATAAAAGAAAACGATTTTTAAGGGGTATTTATTCCGCCTAGGTTGAGCATAACATTAGAGGAAATGGGCCAGTCCGGTGAGTGGAATTTTAAAATAATTTTAATGTATGATTCCAGATTATCGCTTGACCCTTTGATGGCCGGCTTATCTTCGTTTATGTATATGGATTCTAAGATGTTCAGCCTAGCTTTATTAAGCTCTTTTCTTTTAATAACGGTGTTATCAACAAGCATATTTCTCGTTAGGTTAATATTATGGGCACTCTCCATATGATTTTTAGGCCCTCCGCTTTGTAGATGCATAGTTAAACGTCTCGAAAGTGTAGTGGTAGTCATGCCAATATATTTTGAGTTGTAATAAAGCTTACAGTCTTTTTCGGGGTAGATAAACTTGTAAACTATGTTGGTTGAATTGAGATTCGAGGAGTATAGGCAGGTGTTGTTTTTCATCAGGAGATTGCTGGCTTTTGTTGTTTTATAATAAATGATGAGTTTAATTTTATCCGTTTGATTTTTAACCTTGATGTTACGGTTAATAATCTCCTTGATGTTTTTTTCATCTATTTTATAGGCCGTGGACATCTGGTTTTTGTAATACACTTTGATGTTGTTAACTTCTCCCTGATTACTTTCAGTTTTATCTGTATCATTGCAATATCAGGGAGATAGTCATGTAGTTTTTGTGATATATATATATATATATATATATATATATATATATATATATATATATATATACACGGAATGTTTAAACAAAAATTGATATTATTTTGCAATCTAATAACTGCCAGTTCACGTTCAAATTACTTCAAATTTTATTACCATGCGTAGAAACAGTTCACGAGTTTATGTTTAATGTTTTTATCTTTACAGGTATAGAAATGCCATTCACTAAAAGTGAAAAGGCGTTTTGAAGAAGACGAGGTCAAGGAACGTCTTGTTTACAGTGATGAGGCCACATTTCATACGAATGGCAAAGTCAATAAGCATAATATTCCTATTTGGGGCGAAGAAAATCCCCCATGCCACAGTTGAGCACATAAGAGACTCACCGAAAGTGAATGTGTTCTGCGCCATCTCTAAGAACCATCTTCATGGCCCGCAAATGCTTCAGAACTTGCTAATAGATGAGCTCATTGCAAATGAACAAGAAGACTTTATTTTTCAACTGGACGGGGCTCCACCTCGCTGGAAGCTCACTGTGCGGGTGTATTTCAATGACTATCTGTGAGGGAGATGGATCGGGCGTGCTGGTGATGAAGACAATGTGCTGTTGAAATGGCCACCACGTTCACTTGACCTGACACCTTGCGATTTTTTTCTCTAGGGCTATGTGAAGGGACTGGTCTATGCCCTCCTCCCATCTTCTTGCAAACCTAGAGGAACTCAAACACAGAATCACTATCACACTGGAGACTGTTACCAAAGACATGTTGCAGCGTGTTTGGGAGGAGCTGGACTACCGACTTGAGGTGTGCCGTGTGTCTCAGACGGTGCACATATTGAACATTTGTGAAATCGTTTATGGAATCAACATACCTTTGATTTTCTCATTCAAATTTGGAGGAATAAATCTTATGTTGCTTAACATTAAGCCTCTTTAGTTTCATTTGCCTTGGCTATGTAGTTTCTGTGATATTTACATCTCAAATGATATTGAATTTTTTTAAACACCCGGTATATATATATATATATATATATTAATAATGGTTTCTCCGTTTTCAGGATGAAGGATATAACGAAAAATGGGAAGTTCTGCATCTTAGATTTCAGGATTTTGTATGTGAGGCGCCAATTCATCTCAGTCTCTCCTCTCGACCTGAGCTCCAATGTGATTGCCTGTAGCAATTAAAGGAGCTAAACATAATGATCAGACTTATACTAATCACTAGCAAAAGAAAAGAAAACCTGGTAGTAGAAACAAGTAAACAAACTAGAGTTGAGGAGATGGATTGAACGAGATCAAGTTAAGAAGAGATGCCCGCCCCGTCACTACCTGACCAACTATAACTATTTTCTAGGATGGTCATACTATTTATCCTCCACATATTTTCTCTTACCTTCTTTTTTGGCAACGTCTACAAAAAAAAACTATTTGGTAGAGATGACCCAGTTAGCTTTCGATATTTAAAAATAGATAAGTAAATAACATTAAATGTGACTCCTTTTAATTGTGTGCTTTCGTTATTGGTTTTATTAATCAGTACTCGTCGGACACTTTCAAATACCACAATCTTAAGAACTTCATCGAAAGCTGACGTTGTTTAAACAATAAAAGTTGACCCACATAGAGATGATCGTCTTATGTCAGCGAAAAATCTAATTAAAGCATCGTACGCACAAATACAATGCGTTTTCAATAAACAAGGGAATAGTCAACATAAGAATAACATAAAAAAAGGAAATAAGAAGATAACCAAGGAGGGGGTGGAGGGCTTTTAGCATGTGCAAACTTGAGAAAACTGATCAAATCAAGCAAGAACAAAGGTAATCCCGAGCTAAAGAAGTAACTTGAAGAAGAGAAAGAGAGAATGTGAAAGTGAAAAGTGGAAAAGAAAACCTTTAAAAATGTATATAAAAAAACAGGAAACCTCTGACAGTTTGACACAACTTCAATAATAACCACCGTTATGCATGCACCCGTATGCAAACAAAATAGTCTTGACTTTCCTCCCTTGTTTTTAGTGGGGCATTTTAAGAAAATATGCTACCAAACGTCAGTGGCACAAAGAGGTACATGGAAACAGAGAGACAACAGAGAAATAAATCGACAACGAAATCTTAGGAAAACAAAGATGGGCATTCACTTACATTCCCGGAATTTGAAAATCAACTCCACATTCTGATCTCGTCTAGAAATCACCTTTGAAATCAATAAACCCGCGGGGAGAGATAGATAGATGATAAAAAGGGCCACACAAGGAGTAATGAATTGTATAAAAGTTCATGCAAAGTTCATATGTTCTCGAAAATACAAAGCAGAGTTTGTGATTTGGGGAATTATGACTTTTGTAAATATTTGTTTAGGTTGCTAATAAGAGCTTGGCTTGTAGTTTTCTAATTCTTCCATGTCTCATTTTTTAAAGAAAGAAGTAGAACGGAAACGTTGGACCATGCCAATGGCTTCTTTATTTCTTTTTTTTTTAAAGATTGGCAAATAAGTTGGTAAGACGTTCTAAATTATTTTCCAGGTAATTGCGCCATCAAACAAATGCAAATACGCATCCAACACATTTTTTGCAATCACAAAAGAATAAAGATGCAATCTTTTGTTCAAATATTTTAAATATTTGCCAATTTTGCGCAATTTTGAACAACATTGTTTCGCTCAAATTCATGTCCAACCAACTCAAACGCAAACGGTTCCCACAATTTGCTTGATGCAAGATTTTGGCCGTTCTTTATTTGAAATTATTTATTTTAAAACGGTCAACGAGGGCACTGCGTTGATACCGTTTTCATTGATACCTTTAATTCATTTTCTCCATTTCTTTCTTTTTTACTATTTCTCGGTTCTTCTCTCTGTACTCTACCATCCCCACTGAGTGAGGTTGACCTCGTGGGATTATTAAGTCGACTTTTTTTTATCTCCCAATGATAAGAGAAAGGTGCGCAAAGGCAGGCATTCAATCCAGTAAGGTAGGAGGAGAAGAATGTAAGATCTTGGGCGCCATATACAGACAGGCCCGTCGTATCCACACAAAACTGACGTTGTCATTTGCGGCAAGTTTTTCTAAGAAGGTCTCCGCCATTCTTGTTTTGGTATTTTTAATGTTCTCCCCGCCCATTTTATCTCTCTCTCTCTTTTTTCAAATTGATTGAGCATTTATACCCTGCCGAGCCTCACTACATTAACCAATTCGGCTTTTCCTTAGAAATCACTCAGTTGTACATTGCGTATTACACCTCATTTGGGAATGATACATCCTTGATACTTTTCTCATCCTCATCTGTAACTACTTTCACATAAAGCGGAGGTAGCTCGTATCGGGGCATTTAAAAAAAATACAGACCCCATTTTAGCGATGGAATGCTGTGCCCAGTAGTATCTCATCTAATCAGCGATCATCCTTGGTCAGAAGGCACCAACCATGCCCCCTCCCCCGCGCAAGCACCCTCTATTCCCATGTATATTTAATATTATCATCCACTCACCTTCTCCTCCTCCTCTTTCTGTTCAGGTTTCTCGGTCTTTATTGTTTTGTTTATAATTAATGAGATAAATGACACAGGAACATCTCGTACAAAGTTTTTAGAAAAAAGGTTTACAAAGTGGTGTAGTTAGGAGTTCGGAAGATATGTGGAGTGTGCATAATTAGCATAGTCTAAAGACGAGAATGAGAGCGTCTGGTGTGCGAGAGAGTGGGAAAAGGCGTAACTATCCTTGTAGGAGTTTTGTTAAAACGGATTTAAGTGAAGGAAGGGGCAATTGCTCCTAGAGAATGTCAATACTCGGGCATTGTGTGATGATTTATTTGCACAAAATAGAAATAGGCATAATTGAAGGAAGGAAGTAAATACACACATAAGGAAGTACTGAAGTTAAGCCTACGGGACCTCACACTCGGCTCGTTGCGACGTACAAATGAATGAATGTGCACGAAGTCTTGAGTTAACACTATATAAATATATATATATATATGGGAGAGAGAGAGAGAGAGAGGAGGGGGGGATTCAGGCTTTTTACATAGAAATAATAAGACCGCGGTCAGGAGCTGGCCACCATGCTTATGAGAATAAGAGTCGCGAGTGGAGACTCGCCGATGAGATCGATGCTATTTCCCGGAGTCATCACGAATGGGGCCAGAAGTGGGACCTACAAACTCACGCACCCTGTCAATAGCAGATGATTAATATTTAATAAATAATTACCAAAAACGCAGAAAGTTTGTAATAAGGGATTTGTAAAGGAAGTGGGGAAGAAAGAGGAAGTGAAAAAGTGTCGAAACCTCGCCGTGAATGTTATCAATAAAGGGAAGGAGATTTAAGACAACGAAAATGGTTACTCCTGGCGAGAGCAGACACAAGCCATTTTGATGCTCACAAGGGGGCAATAAAGTACTGCGTCGGGTCTAGGCATACATCTAAACAGCCCCGGACACGTACGACACCAAATACACAACTAATTAATCACACCACTGCTCTTTCTTCCTATATCATCTCTTTGCACTTACAGCCTATCACTCTTCCAACTCGAAACCTGTAGAACTGGTTTCATAGCTACACTCTCCGGATGCGGGAAGGGTAGCCGATCCTTGCGCCACAAACGGTTCACTGCTCACTTAGCACCGGTGGTGGTAACTAGGGGAACGATTGCCAGTATGATCTTGATGTCAATTTGATTAAACGATCGTGGAACCTGTTCACGTTTGAAATGGGATCGGTAGAGATATTAAAGAACATATTAACTATGGACTAAAAAAAGGGTTAAATGGGGAGAAAGAGGAAGAGGCGGGGAAATGGAAGAAATGAAAAGAGTCTTAGTTTTCTCAATTTTGGGTTGAGAAATCCTCCCTCACAAGATGTTTCCTCTCCGTCTTTTCAGCACAACACACACACACACACACACACACACACACACACACACATATACACACACTCTGTTCCAAGGAATCCTGCCGATGGGTATCTATATCCACGTACCTCTGACGCAGAACAGGTCCCTCTCCCCCGAGGTGACCAAGGCTTCCACCTGAACGCTGTTTGGTGTCAAAACATAATACTTCCTGGCACCTCTCACCAAAGAGGACCGGCCCTGGTGCCCTCGGGTTCACCAACGATTGTCATACTGATCTTTATGTCTATTTCATTATCCGGTCGAGATTTGCCTGGATAAAGGCAGGTTGGCGAATTACTACTACTACTACTACGGGAGCAAAATCAACGATGTAAATATCCCCCCCCCCCAAAAAAAACCCAGAAAAAACAAAAAAAAACAAACACCATCTTTAGGGAGTGAAATCGGGCAAGGAATGATGACATGTAGAAGAGAGGTAAAGAAATGTATTAGAAAAGCGCCGAATGACCATGAAAGAAATATAGCCGAAAATTCTTAAACGGAGCCAAAACGGTTCTATGAATACGTTAATAGTGGAAAACCAACGAGGGCGAGTTAGGGCAGTGATTGAGTAAAGATTGACGCCGATCACATAGCTTGGTATTCTTTCGTAGACGTGTTTACTGTCGAGGACTTGACGCACCTAAACACATTAAGTGTGGAAAGCGTTTTAAGCGAAAATAGGATATGCTCTCTGACGTGCGCTTAAGCGAAAGCGAAATTATATAAATAAAATGAAACAATCGAAGGCATTCGGGCTAGACCGTGTATACTTGACGCACCTTAAGCAATTCACAAAACGAACAGGTAAAACCTGTGATCGTTCTATATCTGAGGGAATATTCCCAGTTTTAGTTCAAGAGAGCTAATACCACGACCATCTTTAAAGGATGGGGGGCGATTCCAACAACTTTCGTAGTAGTAGCCTTACGTCACTAGTTGTTAAAGTATTAAAATAGATAAGCAGAGAGAGAGAGAGAGAGAGAGAGAGAGAGAGAGAGAGAGAGAGAGAGAGAGAGAGAGAAAGAGAGAGAGAGAGCGGATGGTAGCTCGCCTCGAGTCAAATAACAATCTCAGAAAATCAACCATGGTTTTAGAAAAGGAAGATCGTCGTGTCTAACAAATCTCCGGTCCCTTTTCGACCATACGGTTTCCATCTACGAACATAGTATAGCAGAAGACATAATTTACCTGAACTTTCAAAAAGCTTTTGATACAGTGCCGCATGAGAGGCTCTTAGGGGGGAGAGGAACTCTTAAGTAAATTAAATATTGGCTCGCCGATCGCTCACAGGGACTAATCATAATTGGGATAAAGAACTCGGGAAACCCAGGGGTCAGTTCGCAACCCATTATTGTTCATTATATATATATATATATATATATATATATATATATATATATATATATATATATATATATATATATATATATTGTCGTGGTATAGAAAGGGCCGAGTGATGGCTGGAGTTCGTACGTATGGGCTCTTTACGTACGTCAAAACTCCTGGATTACGTTTTATCTCTAAGAGTGCTATATATTAATTATTACTTCTTTAATCTTTGAGGGTTCCTAGTGCCTTGCTTAGCGTTTCGAGGATTGAATAAAAATTTGTTTCTACCAAAACTAAAACTTTAATTAAAAAACAAAAACATGAGCCAACGAAATTTAACACACTACATATACAGAACTGAACTCAACAAATTTAAGTAATGCTTTATAACTGACATACTTGAATTTATAGTTATGGGTGACCCACAGCTCACTACAATATAAAATTGCAAACGGAGGTTACTGAAACAGGTACCGGGGTTTAAATACCTTTATAGCTTCCTAATAGAATCGGGTTTGAGTCTGACCTTGAACTCAATGGTTACGTCACATCAAGAATGTTGTTGCCGGGATGTCGCGTGGATCCGCGCTAACAGCTGTGTTCTCTAGGGGTAAATTCTTTAAAGCCACAGAGGCCTTTGGCCTGTGTGGCAGATGGGGAGACACACGCTTTCTGGAGGAAATGATCTGGCCACGAGATAGGGCAAGAATGTTTCTTTTTCTCTTCAGGATATTCGGAGAATAATTCGCACTGGCAAGCGATGAGTCAATACTTAAATCGTTTGACTCAGGGGAGTGCTGGAGGGAGTTTACTCGGGGTATTCCTCAAGGGTGAGGACTATCTCGGTGCTTTGAGATACACCAGGATAGGGAGTTTCTCTGACGAGAATAAGTTGAACTTGATTCTTACATCAAGTTAACTTAAAGTTCTGTGTGACCACCAGGAACGGGCTCGAGGATGAGCTTCTTATTAGTTCCGGTATTCCTCAAGGGCGAGGACTATCTAGGGGGTTTCTCTGACGAGAGTAATTTGAACTTGCTTCTTCAATCAAGTTAACTTAAAGTTCATGGTGACCACCAGGAACTAGCTCCGGATGAGCTTCTTCTTAGTCTCTTCTGTTGGTAACCCGGGCCTCTTGCCGGGGACTTCGTCGCCTTGATATCTAACGTAATCTAACGTAATCTATTTGCTTTTATACGTCGCCACCCCATTAGAGTAGGGGTAGGAGGGAGGGGGGGGGGGTATTTGTGGAAGGCCGCATAAAGGTTCCTCCTCCAACGGTTTTTCTCATAGCGTCGTACAGCTGGCCTTGAGGGACCTTCTGTCTTTAGGGCGACGCTCCTCTAATTTCGCAGCTGCGGTGAAATTGAATACTAGCTCTTAGAGGAAATCTTGCTGTTTTAACCGATTTTAGGGCCTCAGGTCCTGACCTGAGCTGATCATTGCATTATGTGGTCAGGGACACAATTCAGCTTCTCCTCGAGACGAGGAGCGAGAAGAGGAAAGGTTAAGTAGTCGAGCTACGGCGTCTCCACGGCCAGGATGGTGTGGAGTATCGATTCCCTTACACACACACACACACACACACACATATATATATATATATATATATATATACCGGGTGTCCGAGAAAAAAGTTAACCGTACTTTGAATTAGCATAACTCAAAAACTATTGGATAATTTTTGGTCTTGCCGAAAATGTTTTATTTACCAACTATTTATCTGTCGATTCTGGAAATTTCATTAAATTTCCTTCTATGATATTGATACACTAATGGGTTTAGTGGAGGCTATCAAACATATGTTTACGCGAGGAAGTAAAATAATGAAACGAAGCCTAGGAAGGCTAGGCCACCGTGCACTTTCATGAGAAGCGTAGGGAGCCTAGGTAGCCTAGGTCACTGTGCGATTCTTCAAGCAAAGCCTAGGCCATTTTACAGTGGTTTTTCAGCCAAGCTGTGGTATGATCTCGTCATTATTGCTTACTAAGGAAATTAAAGCGTTTCTGTGCAAAAGTTTACTTCCATAAAACCTTTTTAATCATGCAGTTAACAAAAGATCAACGCGTATTTGTAGTCACAAACTTTATTAAGACTGGCAGTATTAAACAAGTACAAGATTCATTTGGACAACGTTTTCGAGGTCGGCACCCACCAAGCAAGCCTACACTTTGGAAAAAGGTTCGCAAATGCCAACATGAAGGAACATCCTTAAATCTAAATAAAGGTCGTTCGGGTCGTATGAGAACCATAAGAACAACAGAAAATATCGAAAATGTTCAGATGACACCTCTTCAAAATCCATATGTATCAGTCAGAAAGAATGGATTACAATTGTCAAAGTCGTCATTTAACCGCATTATTAAACATGACTTAAAATGGCATCCCTATAAGATGCATGCAAAACATCAGCTTCTCAAAAACTCATTTTCCTCGTCGTAGACAATTTGTTGAATGGCTTCTCCATAAACCTGCTCGTTTCTTGGATATCATTGTGATTGGTGACGAGGCAGCCTTTTTCATGAATCGAAAGGTAAATAGCCATAGCATTCGGCAGTATGCGCCGCTGAACCACCTCTCAGCATTCAACTTTGACACACGTATTGTTCAGCAGAAAGTGTCTCTGTGGATCGGAATATGCGGGAATGGCTATCTTGTCGGCCCATTGTTTTACGAGAATAACTTGAATGGTGCTGCCTACCTGAGCTGATCAACGAAAGGATCTTCCCGGAACTCCGCCAAATTTACGGCAATCAATTCAATAGACTTTGGTGGATTCAGGACGGCGCACCAGCTCATTGACAGCTTGCTGTAAGAACAAAACTGAGAGAAACGTTTGACAACCGCATTGACACGCTAAATCATGCAATTGAATGGCCCTCAAGATCCCCTGACATAACACCGTGTGATTATTTCTTATGGAGATATCTAAAGAATAAAGTGTATTCTACTCTACCACAAAGCATCAACCAGTTAAGAGATAGTATCACACGTGAAGTCAATAGACTTAAGGAAAATCACAAGTTAATCAAATAAGTTGTTCAATAAATGCGATCAAAGGCGCAACTGTGCCTGTTAAGAAATAGAAGACATGTGGAAGGAAATATTACTTAGAAAATTAAAAAATGAATTTGTATTACCCATATGAAGAGGTGTTTTTGTTAAAAATGGATTTTAAAGTTCGAAGTTTCATTATTTTACTTCCTTGCGCAAACATAATTTTGATAGCCTCCACTTAACCCATTAATGCATCAATACCGTAAAAAGGGAATTTAATGAAATTTCCAGAATCGACAGATAAATAGTTGGTAAATTTGTTTTGTTTTACAGGACTCAAAAATCTCCAATAGGTTTTGAGTTATACTAATTCAAATTACGGTTAACTTTTTTCTGGGACACCTTGTATATATATATATATATATATATATATATATATATATATATTTCCGAAAGTCATAGAAGGCCACTTAGAGCGACCTTGAAGGCCAACAAAGGTCACCAGTGGGGGTAACTTTTGATTAGGGAAGTAACATAGTCTACTCGGATTTGACAAAAGTGGCGCACCTGGTTGTTAGATTAGCTTCGAATTTTTGCCCTTTAAGGTTTTTCGGACAAGTAATCGCGTTTATGAGTTGAAATTAAAACATTAACATTACCCGTGGAAAAATTAAGGTTTGCCAGAACAATTATGCGACTGTAATGTTTAAAAAAACTCGATAATACCTATTATTAGTATGGCTGAAACTCGAATAATTTAGTATTTATTAAAACTCGCGCCCATCTGCTAGGGACGCGCTTTAAAGTCTGTGTCTTCAACCCACGTACTCACGTTTGCCTGCCCACCCGCCTCCTTGTCCAACCGCTTGCTCGCCCATCCGCTCTCTGTTAGTTTTTCATGATACACTACTCCATTATTCAAAATTAAAATACACCTTATATTTTATACCTACCAAATTTTAATTGCGTAATTTAACTCAAGAAGAGAGTTTATTTTGTTCAGGATAGTTTTTTATGCTCGGACAACGCTGCATATCTTTGCTAGTATATATATATATATATATATATATTTTTAAGTTCGCGGACAATACCAAGATAGGAAATAGTGCTCCAGCTAGATGCGATGTCGTGGGGCTGCAGCGATACCTAAACAAAAGTGTCAAGTGGGCAGATAAATGGAAAATCAAGTTTAACATATGTAAATGTAAAGTCACGCAAGTAGGATTAAAAAATCTGATCTGATATTAAATGATCATATGAGTGGCCAATTTTTGGAATCCGTAGACATGGAAAAGGATCTTGCGGTCGTAATTTCAGTGGACTTCAAAGTGTCCTAGCAATGCGTGGAAGCCACTGAGAAAGCAATTCGAAGGCTAGGATACATCGCCCAGAATTTTTCTCACGAGTCTAGAGACATGATCTTACCTTTATATAAATTATTAGTTCGACCACATCTAGAATATGCGGTTCAGAGCAGGTGCCCAAGCCTTAGCAAAGATGTGGAAATGTTAGAAATAATACAACGCAGGGCGAACAAGCCCTATCAAAAAAGACTTCGCTGCCTAAACTTGTTATAGAGCGAAGACCCGTCGAAATGGATATAAATTAGCCAACAAGCAATTCACCAGTAGCATAGAGCAATTTTTTAAACTATAAAACCATTCAAGTATGGACTAGCCTACACGAGCGAGCGGTCAAAAGTACATCGGTTAATATATTTAGAAACAGACTGAACTAGTACTATTCGTGTTTAAATGTAACCTAGTAGGAGCAGGGATGAATATCCGTTTGCAAAATCAGGACTGAGTATTACCAAGGCTGGCAACTGAAATGAATATCGATTCGAGTTTAGATTTGAGTTTGGCATTTTGAAAAATATCAATTCGGATTTCGATTCGAGTTCTCTCTATTTTTTTCGATTCAACTTTTCGATTTTTTAATATGGATTTGGATTTGAATTCGATTCGAGTTCGAGTTCATTCTGCATTTCAAATCATTAAATCTATTATTTCAGAGTTCTATATGCTTTTTTCTTGTAAAATATAATTTATAACAAAGTAACTTTTTCCCCTCTTATTACACATTTTCCTTGAGTTAAGGTCAATTCGTTATTTACTGTTATTTCTTGTTTACTATAGCTAACCATATGTACAAGACGCCCAAATTCACTGTGTACTTTTCTATTGAAATTAATGGGTAAAATATTCGCAAAGTCCCAATGCACGGGAACCGTATTTTAAAATGAAAAAGAAAACGCAGTCAAAGGGAAGTTTTTAATGGGATACTACATACTACATTTTTTTCTCTATAGTAATATTATGAAATAAAAATACAGAACCCACGAAGCATTTTTAAACATTGTACATTAAAACATTGTGCCAAAAAAACTGGTTAAACATATATTACAGCTTTTTATACATATATTCTCAAATTTTCCCCCAAATTAATGATATCATAGCATTATTTTCAAACTGGGCAAATTTAGAAATTTAGTGCCTTACCTCCAAAGCAAAGTTTGGGGGTTCAAATATACTTTTTTCATTTACTTTAATCACGAACAACTGGAAAATAACATAACCCATGAAGAATACAAATGTGAAATTTTGTTAGATAGGGTAATCTTAATAAGCACTTTTGGGTGGCGTTCTTCAATCTCAAGGCCCTTCAAATAACGACTCTCTACCAACTAAATTATGCTTGGAAGAAGAGTTGGATCTTCATGACACCTTAAAGGCAGCGAGGGAGGGAGAGGAGCGTATGACAGCAGCCAGAAAGAATGACAAATGTAAAATGAAATAGGGCTGTTTGTATCAAGGGTGCTTCCGAGAATGAATGTTAAAATGAATGTGATGCCGCGAGCAATGTGATAGACTGAGTGTGGTTTGAAATGTTGTGTAAATGAAATGTTCGTGTTATTGGATACTTAGGGTAGGTTTTCGGTAAGAAAGAGTTGTATGCATTGGATGGGTTGCATATGGGGATGGCAGGAGTATATGTTTCTTGTGGTATGGATTAATGTGATCTCAGGTTTTGAGGCAGGGACAATAGTGGCTAAGAGTGGTGAGGGCAAAAGTTTGAATCGGGTTAAAAGCGGTGATTCATAGATAGAAATGCTAATTGTTTTTATGCAAAGCTCGCTGTAGTGTGTAACAGAATCATGAGTTAATGAAATAAAAATTAATGTGGAAGTGAATTTGGATTTAAACCGTTATATGTGCACGTGCCCAAATTAAGTATCTCACATTTTTCAAAATATTTCCGACAAGGGTAAGTTAACTATGATATAATTATGATATAATTATCCTCGGATAGTTTTGGATGAATGCTGCTAGGCCAGCTATGCTGTTTTGCCAAAGAATAATATTTTTCATAACACGTAGAAAAATTAATTATAAGGATTAAAAGAAAATATCCATATATTAATGCGAATATTATTTTTATCTCGATGATTAAAAATTGAATAAATATATAAATTCAATTAAACTTGAAAAATTAAAAATCAGGGAAATTTGGCAACTCCTTTTTTTAAACAAAACTGTTTCAAAATGTTTGAATAGTACAGCTGGAAATACCGCAATAACATATTTCTTTACTAAATTTGATTTATTTTATTAGTAAAAGTCCTATATAGTATATTTGTAAGAAATATACTTCAAACACTCCATCAAATAATAATATTTTAAATCGTTACCATACGAAATTCAACGTAAATTATGGCATGATTAATTTTGGCAACTCTACATTAGGATGAGAGGTTGAAATTAGTGGTGGGATAATTATCTAGATAACTTCAAATTTAATTAGCTCAATAAGGTATGATAGAGTTGAGTCAATGACGACAGATATTGGTTTCAGTAAAACTAGAGGATATTGATGAACTAGTGGTAATGAAAATAAAGGATATGAAGCTGATACAGTTATTCTTGGTGACATTAATTTAAACCTTTGGCTGAGGGAATTTGATAGGATGAGATAAAGTGAGTTGTTAAATTTAGTGAACATTTTAGGATAAATTTGTAATTAATTCTTTAATGAAGCAACAAGAGGTTCCAGTAATGATCTAGTGCTTTGAAACAGTGTTCATTTTGATCATGCTCTGCACTTTGAAGTAGTTTTAGGGAATAGTGATTATTAGATAGTTAATTTTAACTTGGGAATAAGGAAAAGTTGAATATCTGAAAATACTTAAAAAAAAAAAACATCCAAATTTTCATGGGGTGAATCGCGACATCTCAGAAACATGTTGAATTCGGCTAATAATTGGAATGTTGAATTTAGAGGTAAGTCTACTAATGAGAGTTGGCCTACTTTTAAGCATATACTAAATGTGATCCAGAAACAGTGTATCCCAATGATAGGCATTACTAAGAAATGGTGGAATCACGAAATAGCTAAAAAAAATCTGAGAAGAAAAGAATTTTTTTTTTTTTTTTTTAATTAAGGGGCTATCTGGCGACTAGAAGAAAAGAAAGGGCTTATAGAATTTACAGAGAGAAAAACCTGTCCCAAATCTAAATCATTAAGGATTGAAGAGAAATCAGCTAAATACGATTATTAAGAAAAGCAGAAGGGTAACAAAAATTAATTTACCTGAAAATAGCCTAAAATATTCAAGTAAAAGACTTGTAATTAAGCAACATATTAACAAGGCCTATGACTCTGATAATAGTCATTCTAGGTTACTTAAAGAAGGGGTAAGCATTGCAGCAGATCTTGAGAAGAGGAATGTAAGATAACTAGAGTTTGAAGAAATACCCAATAGATAGAAAAGAGCGAATGCAATGCCCAGTTTAAATAAGCAAATTAAACAGTACCCAATTAACTTTAGACTAGTAAGCTTAACTACTAGAGTATTAAAATTCTTGAGAGCATAATTAAGAAAGTGATTTCAGAAAACAGTACGATTATGTTTTCAAATTTACTGGAATTGCAGGATTATGTAGCAAAACAATTAAATAGGCGAGAAAATGTACATAGATAATTACATAGATTTTAGCACATCTTTACACTAAGTTCTTCAGAGCAAATAAATTTATAAATTATTAAAAAATTCATGAGATATGTAGGAGGGTTTTAATTAGGGAGCTGAATAGCTGAAAGATAAGAAGCAGATGATTTACTACTTAATGGAATTAGGTGTGCTAAGTGGCCGGATGGAGACCCGATTTAGGTCGACTTCCGAGTGACTCCCATACGCTCTAGATCCCGTGTTATGGCTCCGATTTTACACTGTAAGCCCCCACTGAGGAATAAAAGGGCTTAAACGAGTGGGAGTTGACGGTAAAATGTGTGCAGATTGGTGGTAAAATTCATGTATATCGGTGGTAAAAAAGACGAGTGCAGGTATGTGGTAAAACAACTGCTGATCGGTGGTAAAAACGAGTGCAGGTATGTGGTAAAACGACTGTAGAGAGGTAAGAAAATAGTACAGACCGGTGGTAAAATGAGTACAGATTGCTAGTAAAATGGCTGCATCTCAGTGATAAATGAGTACATCTCGGTGATAAAATGAATGCAGATCGGTGGTAAATGAGTACATGTCAGTGTTAAAATGAGTACATATCGGTGGTAAAATAAGTGTAGTTTGGTGTTAAATGAGTAAATATTGGTGGTAAAATGAAAGCTGTTTGGTAGTAAAACGAGTGTAAATTCGTAGGACATCAGTGCAAATCGGTGGTAAAATTAATGCATTTCGCCGTTAAAATGTGTGTAGATCGGTGGTAAAATGAATGCAGATCGGTTGTAAAATTAGTGTAAATTTTGTTAGTAAAACCAGTGAAAGACGATGATTAAACGAGTGCAGAACGATGGTAAAATGAGGGCAGATGGGTAGTAAAATAAGTGGAGATCGGTAGTAAAATTAGTGCAGATCTGTGGGACACGGAATTTATAGCTATGTAGTGTAGTAGCATTGGGATGTTGCGGGTTGGAAGCAGGGGCTGGTTGATCGCCTCTGGTGACCTTTGAAAAGCCGTGGTTGCTTATGTCATCTGTGCAATTATGCGGTGTGGAGAAGACGACGTATCGTGTCCCCTAGGTAGGACGTCTCCTTAAATAAAGACAAATAAGATAATTATGCAAATTACAATGAGGAGAGTCATAAATAGTGTCAATGGGTCAATTGTCATTAATCATGATTTCAAAGGGCGCAAATCTAGTATTTCTTGATCATAAAATGAGAATGGGTCCGATATAATTCGGAAGCTTTCGGGGGGGCGGAGGTACTAATTGGAATGATCTAATCCATTCTTCGTCTCTGATCAAAATCTTAACTTTAAAAATAGCTTTACTAAAGCGACCAATAAGATGATAGAAATAATAATAATGATAATATAATACTACTACTACTACTAATAATAATAAAAAATAATTGATGGGTCACCTTGCGGTCGCTCACGTATGCTGTAGTGTCCTGTATTTTGGCTCCTTCGAAAATCACCTGCAAGGGTGCCATCTGGAGGTTTGAGGGCCCTCCCTGCCCCAATGTCTACAGAAGGATCTGCGGTTATATATCTTCCACACAGTTTCATTATCTCTATCATCACAACTTTCTTAGCGGATGTGTCCTTACAAACTTTTTCCGTGGTCCGGCCTCGTTGCTATTGCGCTTCTAATTCGGGGAAAATATCCTACTGAGGGAATCGATGGTAAAACTCGCACCGTAAATAAATAAGCATCAAATGCGTGCTTAAGGTTTCTTTAATTGCCACTAATTTCTGGTGTTATATTTATTTATAGAAAAGCGGTACCAACGAGGACATAGTTGGTTTTTTAACGGTTTGCTAAGAAAATGTAAAAGTTTGGTGAAGTAAAAGAGGAAACACCTTGGAATACAGGGAATTGGTCGAGCACGCAATTCTCCTACCCCCCACCCCAACCTCATGCAATACAGTGGTTCCCAACCGGTTTTGGATTATGGCCCTGTTAAGAGACTTATTTTTCCTATGGCCATCATAAGTCTTATTTTCAGTAGGTAATATGCAGATTGGGATGCAAAATATTTGTTTACGACCGAATTTAAATTTTATTATAAAATATCTAAAAAAGAAGAATATATATATATATATATATATATATATATATATATATATATATATATATATATATATATATATAAAAATATATATATATATATATATATATATATATATATATATATATATATATATATATATATATATATATTATTTTTTTAGAAATTTAATTCAACTACATAAATTAGAATTATCTATTGACTTAACTATAATATAGGCTATTTCCTGTGGACACCGTGGCCCCTCTAAATCATAATATTTTCCTGTGGCCCACTAAAAAGGTGCCATGCCTCCTGGGAGGCCATATGGCCACCGGTTGGGAAACACTGCCTTAGACAACTAATTTGTCGAATTCATCTGAACGCTGAGTTTAGACATTCTGAAATCGAACGAAATGTTTTGGGAATGAGCTAAATCTGTGATAATACATAAAAATATGCAACTTTGACAAAATGCTCCCGTTTTGGAACAATGAGAAAGGTCGAGATAATTTGAGGTGCGGTAAATATGAGCGGGAGACATTTGAAACTTATTTACATAAAAGAATTCACATATTTGGATCTGAATAAATTTGACATAAAGCCAAAGGATAATCCAGAAATCCATTTGATCTCCCCACATATACACAACGAGGATCCTGTTACCCAACCAGACCACTTTTTCATTCATTTTTTGCTCTTTTTATTGTTTTATTTTTTAATTATCTTAAATCTCACTTTCATTAATTTAATTTCGTTCTTTCTCTTATGTCGTCTTCATGACTTTTAAGTTATTTATTTTTCCATCTCAGCGTAGGAATGATGAATAAATGAGACAAACTCGGAATGATCAAGCCTCATCTCGGGCTAGAAATGATGAAAAAGAAAAGACGCGGACGAAAAGCTCTGGAGAAAAGTCAACACAACACGAAAACAATAACGATAATATGAAAGACTCACATGCGAGAGAAAACGGCTCAGAAGAGTCTACAAATAATGATTATTTTCATAGGACCAAACTGCAAATTTTCTTTGAATACTTCAACTGCTATTTGGGACTCAGTTAGAAAATCTTTAAGAAATATTTCGGTGGTTTAGTTCGGATTTATGCCGCCTTTAATTAAGAAATCAAATTGTTAATGCATTTTAAGTGCTAAACAATTCTATACTTATATATATATATATATATATATATATATATATATATATATATATATATATATATATATATATATATAATGATAAAACTCACAAAGTGGCACGTGAGGAAAGCAATAATATGAAAATTAACCCACAGGAAAATGAAATGATGAATCCAAGCACTTTCGAACTATATTTGCAAGTTCATTTTCAAGAAATAGCATAAAAATAGAGAAGACAACCTTATATAGGTTGCAAAGATACGTAGGGAACGCCCATCACATAGAACAAACCAAAGGAAAAAACACAAAACAGGACAGAAAAATACCAGGAAAAAGAACAATGGGCAACTAATAACAGACATGTGCATCCTTAAAACGATATACACACAATAACCCCATGTATATGAATGGAATATGGTTGGATGAAAAAAACAAAATAATTGTAAGGATTATTATTAGAGCTAAAACATTTAGGGCTAAGAGTTTACCACAGACACAACAAAGACACGTGGTGGGGGAGGCAATGTGAATTATATTACACTAATAAAAAGTGACAACAGGCTGCATTATGAAGTTATTTCATTTAGTACAAGTTTTTTTTTAAAACAGGGTCGAGTTTCAATAAGCCAGGGGAAATGTTCATATTAGGTAAGATGCCAATTAAGAAACACTCGATAATATTTCTCTTTGTGAAATCAGCGGAATGATAAAGGAATTTTGCAGAATTCCAGTCAATTGGGTGGTTATTTTCAGATAGATGTAAAAATAGAGCGCTGCTTATTTCACCTCTTCTAATATTATATTTTGTTGGTAAATTTTAGTAGATAAAGATTTACCAGTTTGCCAGATGTAAGGTAAATTACAAATAGAACATTCTATAGAATATACTCCACCTTTTTTTTGTGTTATTGTGGACTAACATTTTATATTAAGTGGATTCATATCTAAAATTTACAGAGGTATTAAGTTGCTTAAAAATACAGGTGAGACAAAAAATTGTTCAAAGTATGGCAAGATAAGACAATTTTTGTAATTGAAAACCGGTGGGTTATCAGTTCTATAAAAAGTTCTCTTTGCAAAGTTTAATGAAGTATACAAAAATTGACGAGGGTAACAAAGTTTCTTAACTATTTCAAAAATATTGGACAATTCCTTATGCAAAAATTCTGGACTATGATGGCGTAATGCACGCATAAACATAGAATTGAATACAGACCTTGGAGTCCTCTTTGCCAATTTCTACATGGGCTCAGTTGAGGATAAGATTTTCAAAAGCAATATAGCGCCCAAGCCTCCGATCTACGCCCGCTATATCGATGACATAATTTTGAATACGAATAACCTCGAAAAAGTGAACGGCCTAGTTGAAACATTCAAGAACAACTTGTCTCTGAATTTCACCCAAGAAACGGAAAATGAAAGATCCCTCCCCTTCCTTGATATACTCATAAGTGCCCAGGAGTCCAAATTTGTGACCCAAGTATATGTTAAGATCACGAACTTGGGCTTCTGCTTAAACGGTTCTTCTGAGTTTCCTGAACGTTACAGGAGATCAGTCATCAATGACTTAGTTAACAGGGCAATTTCTCATTCATCCTCGTGGACGGCTGTTAATCTCGAACTTAAGAGTGTGTGATAGAACGAGTTAATTTCAACTCCTATCCCATATTATTAAAAACCACGATGCTGCCCACGTGCATCTTCGATTCGAGGCTTGGAATCTTATCTCAGCTACCGGATGCCAATGTTTAAACAAGGAGGTTATCGTCCCCCCGTTCGCCCCCATACGCGGACCTCGCCAGATCGAGTTAGGCTTATGAACAGATAAGGCATTTTTCTCCGGCCCGGCTGTGCGTTCCCTCCAAGCTTTCACTCCATTTTCCCCCACGCCAAGGAGATGTCCTGGCTATTTATATGGAAACTTTACCACTAAGATCAGATTGGAGATCCAGATTTTCGTCGCGAAACATCACCACGACCCTCTCTCCCTTTGCGCGCCAAGGGACCTCGACCTCGAGATTCACCATCACTTGTCCAGAAGGAGGACAATATTCCTTGAGTGCCAAAGGTTCGAGCCTTTCCGACGTCAAGTCCCCAAGGCTTCCCCCCCCCCCTGTTGTTCAAAGGAGAACAGCATTAGAACAGCCATTGTTCGTTTTGATCCCTTCGCCAAGAAACGGTTCTCACCCCCCCTGTTGTTCAAGGAGAACAACATTAGAACAGCCATTGTTCTTGAGCCCGTAGACAAGAGACGGTTCTCACCCCCCCCCTTTTGTTCAGAAGAGAACAACCTAGAACAGCCATTGTTCGTTTTGAGCCCTTCGCCAAGAAACGGTTCTCATCCCCCCCTGTTGTTCAAGGAGAACAACCTAGAACAGCCATTGTTCGTTTTGAGCCCTTCGCCAAGAAACGGTTCTCATCCCCCCCTGTTGTTCAAAGGAGAACAACATTAGAACAGCCATTGTTCTTGAGCCCGTAGACAAGAGACGGTTCTCATTCCCCCCCTTTGTTCAGAAGAGAACAAAGTAGAACAGCCATTGTTCTTAAAGCTGTTCGTCGAGTAACGGTTCTCCTTTCCAAGACGCCTCGTCAGGATCCTTTTATCCCCCCCCTTCGGCTGGAACTTGCCAGCGGACCGAATATTCCTTCAAGTACCTTCCACTGCACCCTAATGAAAAGTTACGTAAGCCAAACGTCACCTTTTGAGTATTGATCCCTTTTTGTCAATTCTATCCTGTGCTTTAAATTGTTTATCGAACCATCCCATCTCTTTAACTCTATATTTGTTTTACCTTTTTTTTAATCCCTTAAATCCTTGGATTAGCCCGAGTCTCCACGACCCTCTCCATTCTGTTTATGTCAATATTTTCCGTTTTTGTGTTTTGTTTATAGTTATTATTAATAAAACTCTATTTTATTAATGATAGCAATATTATTATCCTTGAGCTCAGTTCCACTTCTTAAGCATTTTGAAGATACATAATATCGGCCGCCAGACAGTAACGCACTCTAAAGATAATTAAGGAAGTTCCCTCAACGAATAGTGTTATATATAGTATCGTCGGGAGTCATTCTACGACATATATATATATATATATATATATATATATATATATATATATATATATATATATATATATACTATTTAATTTGGTATCAGGTGTGTAAGGTTTAACGCTATATCTTTGCAAACACTGGTCTCAGTCGAGTAAAGCATAGTGTTATTCGTTATAATAATAGAATATAGTAGTTCCCTTTTGTTTTAACGATTGCTATCCCCCTTTTTTTTTAAACTTAAGAAGCTGGAGTAGCTCAAGGAACGGTTATAATAATTTGTTTTTGTGTTTTTTTTTTGTGATTTTAGTCAGTGGTTATTTAGATTGAGAAACCAAGTACGAATAGTTCAGTGCCCATATTTAGGTAGGCTAATTCTATAGAGGCATAATTCTTGTTGCGAGGATTTTTTGTTGGTTGACTAGTGCGCCCCCAAGTGCAAAGATGACTCAGTTTGAAATCTTTAAAGCGCAAGGAGAATCCTGTGGACTTTCCGGAAAAGAACTAATTGAGTACATTCAAGAGGAGCAAAGAAAAGAGGAAGAAAGAGAAATACAAAGAAAAAAGGAAGAAAGAGAAATACAACGAGAAGAAAGAGAAAGAGAGGAACGGATAAGACAAGCTGAGCTTCAGATTGAATTAGCTCGGATTAAAGCAGAAGTTCAAAGAAAAAAGGTAGAAAAAGAAAGAGAAAGAGAGGAACGGGAAAGAGTAATCCAACGAGAAGTACGAGAAGGAAAAATACAACGAGAAGAACGAGAAAAAGAAATCCAACGAGAAGAAAGAAGGACGGACTCGCGCTCCTTCCCAGGAAGCTGACAAAGTTTCCGAGCCCCGTAAAACCCCAAAACTTCTTTCCCCAAAACCAACAACGGGACTCCAAACCTCCCGTTAAGACTTCTCCTCCATCTCTCTTCCCGAAGCGACCAACCATATGCTTCACCTGTGGTGTAGAAAACCACATGAGCTGGAATTGCCCCCAAAATTCTAGGCTTAAAAGCGGACCAGCCCACCAAGTTCACCAGATTAATGCAACCCCGGCTCCCCCGGTGGTGCAGACCCAAGCAGAAACTTCTCCCCCTCCGTCAGGCCACCAGGTAAATTTTGTTTTTGGTAAAAGTTCATCGGGAACTTTGAAATATGAGGAGGGCAGCGTGGACAGCTGTCGAGTATTGACTCTCGTCAGGGACACAGGATGTACGTGCTTCATCGTGTCCGACGAACTCCTCCCAGTAGACTCTAACCACGAAAAATTTGCGGTGGTACATGACCAACTTGGGCGGGCGAACCGATTCCCCGTCGCTAGATGTTACCTGCAGTGTCAATATTATAATGGCTGGGCTGAAGTCATTGTAGCACCCATAAAATTCTGTTCCGTACTTATAGGACAGAGCCCCCAAGTAAGTTTCGACCCTGTGTTTCAGGCCGCCCTTCCTCAAGGCCGAGATAAGAAAGAAGCCCAGGAGCCCGTCCCCATCAGAACCCCGATACCGTCCGATTTCTCGGAGACCCCTAACCAGGACTTTAGGACGGAAAATGAGGAGTGTGAATCACTAACACCCTTAGGTGATAAGGCCCCAGACAAGGACACGGAGACTGTCCCTGGACCCCAAGAAAAAAAGAACCCCCAACGCGCCCATGGAGATACCTTCGTAGAACTGGACGAAGCATCGGCGCTTGAAGAGGATTGCCCCGCGGAGTCCCTTAATGTAATCCAGACAGTGTGCATCCAACCTGATGCCGATTACCCTCCTCCTTCTCTACCAGGCGAGTCTTTGGAACCCTCTGACCTGGATAGTGACGCGCAGCTGACACCACGTCAGAAGAGTCAGCTCCAAGAACTAATTAAACGAATCACCATTTATCCACCCTATTAGCTCTTTTCGAGCAACTGCGTGAAAATGGCCTCACCATTGGCCCCAGCAAATGCCAGTTTGCCCACGAAACCATCAAATATTTGGGTTTCAAAATAGGACAAAGCAAGTCAGGTCCCCACGAGAACAAGATTAAGGCAATCGCCGACATGCCCCTCCCGATTACAAAGAAGCCATTAAGATCGATCCTAGGATCAGCTTCTCCCTATCAGCGATTTGTTCCGAATTTCGCTGCAATTTCGGCCCCCCTATGCCCCCTTCAGGAAAAGAATTTCTCCGATCGTTTACGTTGGAATGATGTCGCTGTTTCCCATTTTAATCAGCTCAAAAGTAAGTTCATTTCTGCCCCCATTTTTAAGTTGCCCAACCCGGAAAAATCCTTTGGGATTAAGACCGACGTGATCAACGAGGGCATTGGAGGTGTACTCCTTCAATACGTGGATGACAGAACGAGTCATCCAGTTGCACATGCTAGTCGTCAATTATTACCACGCGGAAAGAGATATGCCACTAGAGAAAAGATAGCTCTATCAATTATCTGGGTCATAGACAAATTCAAGCTGTACTTGATATGTAAAGATTTTCAAATAGGAACCGACCACCGTCCGTTAGCCTATATTAGGAATTTGAGACACTCAAACGGCCGCATCATGCGCTGGAGTTTACTCTTGCAAGAGTATCAGTTTAAAATAAATTATATAAAAGGTTCCGATAACCAGGTCGCTGACGCACTCAGTAGGAATGCGTTACCGAATAGCGTAGAATAATTGTATTCATAGGATTAGTATCTCCATGTAGGTATATACCGTCTTGTACGACTTAATTTAAGATTCTTTTGTAATATAATTAATTAATGTATATGTCTGAATTTTGTAACGCTCAATGTCTAATTTTTTTTGTATGTCTATATATTTGTTCTTATTAATTTACGTATAAATTATTTTGTCCCGTATGTACTAAGTTCATATCATTTCATTGTTCCATGCCCTTTTTTTTTCTTTGATTAAGTTGTATTAAAGGTTATTTTCCCCTGTAATCTAAAGATCAAAATAATCATATGTATTGAGGTAATGCTAGTTAGGTGCAGGAAGGTACGGTTGGTACAAGAAAACGAGTTCCCGACAACGGAGCTCTATCGTTGTCCCTTCTCTCTTTTTTTTTTCGAAGTGACAACTTCCCCTGGAATGGAGGGGTGTGATAGAACGAGTTAATTTCAACTCCTATCCCATATTATTAAAAACCACGATGCTGCCCACGTGCATCTTCGATTCGAGGCTTGGAATCTTATCTCAGCTACCGGATGCCAATGTTTAAACAAGGAGGTTATCGTCCCCCCGTTCGCCCCCATACGCGGACCTCGCCAGATCGAGTTAGGCTTATGAACAGATAAGGCATTTTTCTCCGGCCCGGCTGTGCGTTCCCTCCAAGCTTTCACTCCATTTTCCCCCACGCCAAGGAGATGTCCTGGCTATTTATATGGAAACTTTACCACTAAGATCAGATTGGAGATCCAGATTTTCGTCGCGAAACATCACCACGACCCTCTCTCCCTTTGCGCGCCAAGGGACCTCGACCTCGAGATTCACCATCACTTGTCCAGAAGGAGGACAATATTCCTTGAGTGCCAAAGGTTCGAGCCTTTCCGACGTCAAGTCCCCAAGGCTTCCCCCCCCCCCTGTTGTTCAAAGGAGAACAGCATTAGAACAGCCATTGTTCGTTTTGATCCCTTCGCCAAGAAACGGTTCTCACCCCCCCTGTTGTTCAAGGAGAACAACATTAGAACAGCCATTGTTCTTGAGCCCGTAGACAAGAGACGGTTCTCACCCCCCCCCTTTTGTTCAGAAGAGAACAACCTAGAACAGCCATTGTTCGTTTTGAGCCCTTCGCCAAGAAACGGTTCTCATCCCCCCCTGTTGTTCAAGGAGAACAACCTAGAACAGCCATTGTTCGTTTTGAGCCCTTCGCCAAGAAACGGTTCTCATCCCCCCCTGTTGTTCAAAGGAGAACAACATTAGAACAGCCATTGTTCTTGAGCCCGTAGACAAGAGACGGTTCTCATTCCCCCCCTTTGTTCAGAAGAGAACAAAGTAGAACAGCCATTGTTCTTAAAGCTGTTCGTCGAGTAACGGTTCTCCTTTCCAAGACGCCTCGTCAGGATCCTTTTATCCCCCCCCTTCGGCTGGAACTTGCCAGCGGACCGAATATTCCTTCAAGTACCTTCCACTGCACCCTAATGAAAAGTTACGTAAGCCAAACGTCACCTTTTGAGTATTGATCCCTTTTTGTCAATTCTATCCTGTGCTTTAAATTGTTTATCGAACCATCCCATCTCTTTAACTCTATATTTGTTTTACCTTTTTTTTAATCCCTTAAATCCTTGGATTAGCCCGAGTCTCCACGACCCTTTCCATTCTGTTTGTGTCAATATTTTCCGTTTTTGTGTTTTGTTTATAGTTATTATTAATAAAACTCTATTTTATTAATGATAGCAATATTATTATCCTTGAGCTCAGTTCCACTTCTTAAGCATTTTGAAGATACATAATATCGGCCGCCAGACAGTAACGCACTCTAAAGATAATTAAGGAAGTTCCCTCAACGAATAGTGTTATATATAGTATCGTCGGGAGTCATTCTACGACAGAGTGTTTCCCGAGTTATCGTTAACAATGGCTACCCACAAGAATTCATCGACGCCAACATGAAAGAGAAAATGAACTTGGCTGCTGGTCCTGGCGTCAGGTCTAATCCGAAGAAGAATAATATAGAACTTTATTACAAGGCCAATATAAACCCTGGCAATCGTGAAGACGGAAAGGCTCTCAAAGCCATTCTCCATCGTAACGTGACCCCAACCGACCCTAATACAGATATAAATCTAATTTTATATTACAAGACCAAGAAAACAAGTAGTTGCATCATGAAAAACAGCTGTCTCCCTCCGACGATCGAACTCCAGGAGACTAACGTCGTGTACGAATATTCGTGCAAAGTCGGTGACTGCGAACACCACAATTCAAAGTACATCGGCGTACCCTCCACAACCCTGTCAAGGCGACTGACAGCTTACCTTCAAGATGGCGCGATTAAAGAACACGCCCACTCTTGTGGCACTACCCTAACCCGTGATATACTAAATAAGGACACCTCCATCATCCTGAGACTCCAAAACCGCATAAAATTGCGTATAGCCGAACTCGTCATTTTTCAAATGAAGAAAGCGGCAATTAATGTGCAACTTCATCCAGAAACCATACTCCCGACATTTCAGCGTCTCCGAGTTGATCGCCGTTAAAAGAATCTTGTTTTCAAACCTACATTTTCCTTTGCCTCCTTTGCAAGAGAACTAGATCGGAGCGACAAATAGTCAGAAATGAAATGAATGAAATGAAAAGAGAAGTGGGAGACAAAGAACAACTCTTCCGACCCTCTCCCCGCTCTCTTGGCCCTCATGGAGCGACCAAGGAGGGAGGGGGGGGAGGCCCGGTACTCCTTTGTAGACCCCCATAGTCATACTGTCTAGAGCCAAAGTAGGCTCCAAGCACTGTGAATACGGCGGATAGGAGTGAAAGGGAAAGGAAAAAGAAAGTTTTAGATAGAACAACGAAGAAAATAGTAGGAGACAAAAGGGGACTTAGTTAGTCATGGGACCTACAGCTTAACGTTGAATCCGAACCACGATGTGTCGCTTGTCTTTAACTATAACTTTGCAGTTTATCGTGACCCCTGTGGCACGTATCTAATGTGAGTCTCGTGTGCAAATGTGATAGTAAAAAAAAGAATAGATGTTGAATGCTAAAGGAAATAGCAGGATTTGCAAAGAGATGCTAGTTGCCTGGAGGCCAGGCTTATCTCTGTCCATTATAGGTAGTTATAGCTAGCGTGATAAAGTTAGAAAATTTGTATTTTCGTGAGTGTCCCGCATTGCTGTGTTATTTATTTATTTTTTGTATATGTATCAATTTTTAATATGTCTAAGTACTGTTGGTATTTATGAGGTGTTCAAACCGTTATTAGTAATTATTCTTAAGAGACACTAGTGTAGGTTTCTATCTCTCCATCTATTCTTTCGTATTCTTACCCTAGTTATAATTGACAATATTCTATTCTCTGGTGATGCTTCGATTATTTAATTAGTCTTAGTCGTCGTAGACTATTATTCTCTTTCTCTAGGTGTAGATTTCTTTTTCGTCCTCTTATCCTCCTTCTACTATTCTTGGGAAACTTGGAAATAATCTGCGTGATCTTCATCCTTCTCTTTGGGCAATTTGGTTTGCTAATTCAAGCCCTACTTCATTCTGTCTCTTTTTTATGACTCTCCTTACTCTTCTGTTCAGTGGCTTTATCTTTTACTCCCTGTGCAGGTCTCTTAGTCTTCTTCTTTCTCCTCTTCTAGTCTTTGTTATTAAGTATTTAGCTTTGTTTTGGACTTTTTGAGTCTTAATAGGTTGCTTCTCGAGATCGTGTACATCGCGATGGTTGGATAAATAATCGTGGACTGTACTATGGCTTGATATATTTTCCTCTTGTTTTTCATTCTTAGGTTAACTAACTTGTACAGTAATGCCAGACCGCTCTTCCCTCGATTAACCCTCTCAGTTACGTGCCTTTTATAACCTGATTTCTTAATGGTTAGTCCAAACACCTTACATTCTTTGTCGTATCTGTAGCGCTGTTCTTCTACATATACATCTGAGATGCTCCTCCTCTACAGGGGTACCATTTTATATTTATCGCTGTTGGTTTTAATTTTCCATTTTTCTTCGTATCTATTAATGCTTCTTATCTCTTCTGTAGTCATCCTAGCTTGCATTGAGCCATTCCTGTAAGTGCAAACTATGATCTGGGTGACGTCGTCGGCAAATTGGATGATCAAGCAGCCCTCATTTCTTGGTGTTGGTATATCTGTGGTGTAGATTGAATAGAGAGGCGGACTTAGACATCCAGCTTGGGGCAAACCCACAGTGAGCTCGAATATTTCTCCCTGATGTCGTACTATTTCCACATAAGCACGTCTCTCAATTCCATAATCACATAAAATCCTTTCGATCTTGTTGTTCATTCCTAAGCTGAATATCTTGAGTTGCATACCCCTCTGCCATACTTTGTCGAATGCCTTGGACACATCCTGGCATACGAGATCTACCCTCATTTATTCTCTCTTTGCTTTCGCTATCTTTTCAAGGATGACTCCAAGGGCCATCTCCGTGCTTCTGTTTTTTTTTGTGAAGCCAAATTGGCAGCTGTTTCTCCGGCCATTATCATCGAGGAATTTGGACAGTCTGTTATTAATTATATTTTTCCAATACCTTACCGATGAAATCTAGTAGCGAGATAAGGCGGTAAATACCCACTTGATCTGGAGTTTTTACCGCCTTGGGTATGAATATCATCTTCGCTACTCTCAGTTCAGCAGGAAAGTATCCGTGTTCAAGCACGCATTGAGAACGTTTCTCACTCCCTTCAGTATGTTCGGGGGAGTTTCAAGATAATTTAATCTGGTGAGTCCCGATCTGCCTGTGGCTCTCTGTCGGAAGTTCTTTATGGCTTCTTTTAATTCCTCAGATGTAATGATTGCGTCTATTCCGTCGTTGTTGTTTCACTTTTCCTCGACAAAGTGGAAGGGGTATGTCCTTTCGATCTTCCCATCGAGTTCGTCCACGATCTGATGTTCGAATTCAATGTCATAGCCCTCGTTCTCTTCTTCGCTAATTTTGAGTACATTTCTCCAGTGCTCTCTAAATAATGCCTATTTCTTCCTCATTTTCTAAAATGTTGTTCTCTGAATCCTTAATTTTCATTTTATCCCCTGCTATCCGTGTCTTTAATCCGTTGATAGGTTTCCAAAATTCCCTTGGTGATGTTTCCACATCTACTTTCTCGATGTTCTGATCCCATTTCTCTTTCTGTTTTTAATAAATTAGTGCTATTAGTTCTCTTTTCTGTCCCCGAGTGCGTTGTATGCTTCCCTTGATGTTCTGAATCTTATATTTTTTGCCTCTCGGCTGATCTCCTCGCTCAAAGCCACCATTTCTGGTGTCCACTTAAATTGTTTAATGGTTTGGAACGAGTTAATGGGGACGGCTCCCTTCTCTGCCCTTTTAATTTCTTCTCTGATCCTATCCAACTCCCCGTCGATTTTCTCTAGAGTGTCTTCCCCGAGCGGGCTGGGCACATACGTCTTAAGTAATTCTTTGTGCTTATCCCAATTCACTCTATAGTATGCCTTCCATTTCCTCGAGGGGATTTGAATAGCATTGTTGTTCATGTGCATTAGAGTCTCAGTGTGGTCACTGCAAGGAACTTCCACTGGTTCCATAAAATAATTAAAGGGCAGATTGAAGTTACCTAGACAGATGTCCTGTTTTGTTGCGTGTTCTCTTCGTAAGTATGTAGGGAAATTTGGTCCTAGTCTTTGCAATATACCTCTATTGATAAGCATGTTAAGTTGCCTTCCGACTCTGTTTGTATTTCTGTACCCAGAAGCCCCGCAATGGGCGTTTAAATTGCCCATCAAAATGACCGGTATCCTATAGTTGAACAGTTTCGTAAAGTTTTGTATCGGTAATTGGAGACACCTGGGTGGCTGGTATCCAGTTGCGACAATGATGTTGCTTAATTCCATTTTAATTTCTTTAGCTAAATATACATCTACCAATCCTTGTATTGTTTTGTACTGCAATCCTTGCTTGACAGCTACTGCCGCTCCGTCGGGTGTTCCTCCTTAAGGATTTGTGTTAATAACATTGTAGTTCCATATCTTTAATTTCTCGTTTTCTGTTTCTTCCATGTTCTGATATTAGTATAACATCTGGGTCAATCTTTCTAAATAAGTTTCCGTACATAATTTGTCTTTCCATCCGCATGTGTTAATTTGTAGTATTTTTAATTTCTTAATATCCATAATCCAATTGTCCATTTCCGTTCGTTTATTCGTTTTCCGTTTTGTTTGTCCCATCTGTTCAGTTATCTGTGTTTCTTCTTCTTTTTTTGGTTCTTCTTTCGTTTCTCCTAGGTTGCCTCACTGCTGACTGCGCTCGAGGGTCCTTCTGGCAATTCATCCCTGGGTGATGGACCCCTTTTACTTGCGGATTTAGATCTGTTAATTCTTTGGGCTTTCCTGCGAGTAACCCGTGTGCAATCTTGCTCGGTGTCGTCGGAGGTATTTTCAGTTTCTGAGTCATCGCTGGTTGTGTCTTCTTCTGTTTCTTCTACCTGTTGATTTCCTTTTGCCTCTTCGATTAAATCATGTTTTGTCACTTCTATGACTTTGCCCCGTAAGGGGCGAAGTTGTTGCGTAACTTCCAGGCTTAGCTATGTTCGTCACGTGGGCATGTAATATACAAGTAATTATTTTAACGTTGAGAGTACCATCCAAATTTATCTGTGTTGCCGGTTTGTTGGTCACTTTTTGCCATTGATGCGTATGAGTTTTTATTTACGTTAGCCATAGTTCTGTTTCTCCCTTGGCATTTAATGCATCTTCTATCTGGGGTGTTGCAGCAACGCCAAGAATAGCCTTTAGTTCCACATTCAGAACAGATGATTAGGTCTTTTGGGGGGCAAATTTGATTCGTATGTTCCTCCAACGCATAACATCTTAAGCATATCTTTATGCTTGTGAACATATCTCTTTGTATGTGGGCGGATGGGATTCTCATGTTGAAAGTGAGAAATCCGTGTTCGTCGATCCTTGAAGTCATTTCGATAGATTCACAAATGACCTTCGAAAACGTGAGTGCGATCTTTAAATTTGACCACCTCTGCTATCTTGAGCCATTTCTGCCACTCCTGTAGTTCTTCTTTTATTTCTTGGCATGAGTGATCTCCTACCCAGGACTCGATTTTTCGGCAGATGACACTTCTGTTAGTCGTGATTTGTGGGGTACTCTTGCTTCCAAATCCAACTTCCTTAGCGTAATGCTCTCAGCAGATTATAGTAGCTGTTCTACCTTTATTTTCTGGGCAAATAACTGTGAATCCAGATGGTGCGTCAATACATTTGATTAGTGGTATTTCTAGATCAGTAAATATGCATTGCACTACTTCTTGTGGTGGTCTTTTCCTTCCGTTTGGTATGGGTTTGCGGAGAAGCCTTTTGAAGTCCGGTGGGTCCATCTTCCCTGGGAGTCGTTCCCTCTGCGAAGAGAGGGGTTCTTCTGTCGATCTTCAGCCTTGGAGAATTTATCTAGTCTCCACTAGTGAGAGGAGCCTCTCTATCTGTTCTAGTTCTATTTCACATAACTTCCAATTTTTGCACTCTCCTTGGTCAACCCTACCTATCTAGGCCTAGCCCTAACAGTGGTCCACAGTTGGGTTCTGGCTCGTGACCGAGAATTGGCCCCCCCTTTTCTGGCCGCCTAAGAGGGTCTCCTGCAGGCGTTTACTATACCTTACTACCAACTGCAACTCAGACCTTGCCGGTGACCAAGATATGTAGTGCTAGTGAGAAGTAGGTTTGAGGTAAAAGTATGAATTAAGAGCCAAGAATTTAGAATAAGGAAAAGCAACACCTTTGGGGGGCCACTTTGCCCAAGAGGAACAAGAGGAATCTCTAATCAGCCCAAGGAGCGCATATATTTCTTCCTAGAAGTTTTCTTGGGAAAGGCGTTTTTAGGTCCTTCCTAAGCTTTTCCTCCTTTACCTGAGATAGCCTTAACCAGTTTTCAGCGAGAGATCAAGCAAGTGTACAGACTGAGAAAATCCAAATAGTCAGACATTGGACATTGGACATATAAAGTGAAGAATATAGTAGTAGAGGGCTTTAGTAGGAGAAATAGTGGGGAAATTGATAGAAAAGCGAAAATGAAAAGTAGAATGAAAGACAGGTCCCTGGTGGTAGGGCATCTCTGGCTTTCTTTGCGTTTTGGTATATATTTTTTGTTATATACATAAATATATAAAAGGCATTCAAGCCTTTGTAGCAGAGGGTTTTTTGATCCCTACTGCTTTTAGTAAAAACTTTTTATGTTTTTCATCTGGGTTGTTTATACCCTGATTTTGAGTTGTTGTTTTTTTATTATTTTGTTTATTTGTTGTTGTTTTTTGATATTTTTGGCGAGTTAATCGCGCTAAAACCTTTTGGGAAAATTAGAAAATTAGCACTTGACTAATTTAGTGAAAAGGGATTTTGTTTGGCTTTGTGTTGGTTGGGTATTGTGAAAAATCTAAGTGAACATTGGGTCTACGTCGTCATCAATAAGTAGCCTGCTGCTTTTAAAAGGTTTTGCGTGTCCTACTTCATCAAAGCCCGTGTGCTCGAGTACAAACTCGGGAGGGAGGTGCCAGTGTACTTTGTCCCAGATCTTGCTTGCTCTCAGGTGAAGCTCAACGTTTATGAGGGTTATCCTCAGTTCACCATGGATTCACTCTGCCTTCTCCGCTCTCTTCTTCGGGTTCTCGTTGTAGTTTAAGGACTTGGGTCTTGGGGATCGCGTTTATAGGGACCGGCGGATACAGAAATTTTGATCAAATGCATGCATTATAGATCTTTAGTTTGTTGGAGGTACTCAAGTTTAGGAACTTGGAAAGTTCCCCCAAGTCCCTCCGTGCATTCGATGTAATTTTAGCTACATGACTCCCATATCCACGAGTCGTAATACGGAGTCCCAGAACCGTACCCTCCGTGCGGTATGGGATGCGAGCACCACTTTCATACGGATGTCTGCGAGGGTCTGTCGGAATAATGGAATTACACGGAACTTTTGGGCATTGCTAGATATCTACCATCTTCTCTCGAAATAGTTGATGTTTTCGATTTCTACCGCCGTACTCTGTGCGATGTAGTTAACATTCCAATAAGGTGTCGTACAGATCATCGTTATATCGTCAGCAAATTGGACGTATAACGAGCCTTCAGTCAGAGGTTGAGGAAGGTCGATGGTGTATATGTTGTATAGCAAGGGGCTTATACACCCGACTTGTGGCACCCCCGCCTCGAGTTCGAACTCGGGGCCACTGAAATCTTTAATGTTTACAAACGCCCTCCCATAGGTGGGCGTTATTGCGATTACGATATCGGGTTATCGGTTATCCGATATTTTTTTCTGCGTTATCGATTCATCGCTATCGCCGATACTTTTGGTTCCAAACTAGCGATAATCGATAATTTCAGTTTTTTATTCCAGTTTAGCATAGGGGCGAGCCGCGCGTGCCTTGGAGGCAGAAATAGGTAGGTCGGAGCTGAGAGGAGGATCCTCAAAACCTATCAGGAGATGAAGGAGAGCCTCATCAGGTAAGAAACTAAGAAACAGTATTCAAATTTTCTTAATATTGTATTATAAAATAAAGCTATATATAGTCAATAACACTGGTCTGCGTCAAAAATGTACCTTAGGTTTTCTATAGTGTTTCTTAATAAAATTGACCTCCTAAATCCGAATCTGTTATCCGTTTTTCTCTATCACCTCCAGTTTTTGCGATACAGGGGGTGATAATAATTTTATAGTTTATAAATCTCCTATATTACATCAAATTTTAATAGTTTTTGCACTGCTCTATTCGCAGTAAATTTTGTGTACATTTTAAGTAATTATGCAAATAGGTTTATATTTTGCAGGTTAAAAATTGCTTAGCATTATAATAATAAGAATAATAATAATAATAGTGGTTGAGTTAAAAATGAACAGAAAATGTAAGAATAGCTCCGACAGATTTTGCTATGTTTGCGGCAAAGTGACTTTTCCCGAGCAGCAAAGTACAATCCCTACTGTAATTAAATCTTTGTATCATGCATATTTTGGAGTAAGGCTAAGAGATCAAGATAAAACTTTTGCACCACATATCTGCTGCAAGGGATGCTACATAAGTTTAAGACACTTGAGTCAGGGCGAACAGAAGTCCCTCTCTTTTGGTGTTTCCATGGTGTGGAGAGATGGCAAGGACCACACTACGGACTGCTATTTTTGCATGACAAATCTTAAAGGCGAGCATTGTATCAAGTATTTAAGCTTTCTGTATTATACTGGCTCCTGAAAATGTCATTATTATGCAAAGACTTAGCATAAAATTAAAAACTAAAATAGTTCACTTCAGCATGAACATATCCTTTACTAAACATTTATGTACTATCTGCAACTCCAAATCAATTCCTTTATGTAATATGCAATTATATTTTCCACAGGTATAAATAAGAAGAATAAACATAGTGTGGCATATCCGGATGTTCCTTCTGCCATCAAACCCCTGCCCCATGGCCCAGGAATTCCTATACCTTCTCCCCCTGAACATATAGAGGTAAATGAAGAGATTAATATGGAAATTGACCAAGATTATAACACATCTGAGTCTTATCAGGTTTCCACACATGATATGGTCGCAAGACCATTCACTCAAGTTCAGTTAAATGACCTGACCAGGGATCTGGGGTTTCAAAGGCGAATACACAACTTCTTGGCTCTCGACTTCGTGAAAGTAATCTTCTCGCTTTAGAAACAACATTTAGGGGGGTACAGAAATAGAGAACAAGAGTTTCGAAGCTATTTTTTTACAGCATTCTTCCAGCTCTTTAGTATACTGCGCCAATATTGAGGGACTTGTTGAGGCCCTTGGTATTCCCTACAACATATTAGAATGGAGACTGTTCATAGATCCCTCCAGTAGAAGTTTAAAAGCTGTGTTACTGAATATTGGTAACAAGATAGCTTCCGTTCCTATAGGCCATTCAATCCAACTTACTGAAAGTTATGAAAATATGAAAAAATTGCTGGATGCAATAAATTACTCTAGCTATAAGTGGAGGATATGTGGTGACTTAAAGGTAAGATCATTTTACACTTGGCATTTCTAAGCTTTTTGATATTGACATTTTCATTTTTAATTGTTAATACTTGTATACACCTTTTGGTCAACTTACATTTTACAAGAATGCAAATCTGGAAATCATGAGTCATTTTTTAGTTATATTTTTTGTTTAAGTGTGTCCCTATAGGTTAATGCATCCTATTGGGGTAATGGGGAACTTATCCTAATTGAGAAGGTATACAACACAACTCAATAAACTCAAAATAAGATGTACATATATCCAATTAGTTTCAATACGATGATTTAATGCATCGGCATACAGGATTTTTCAGTACATATTCATATTCTTATTGTTTTCAAGAAATATTACTTTAAATTTGTTTTTAGAAATATTACACTGAATTTACATACCGTGCTAAATTTTTTTCAGGTAGTGTCTCTTACGCTTGGGACGCAAACAGGCTACACGAAGCCTCCTGTTTCCTATGTTTATGGGACAGTCGTGCAGATAGTATGCACTATGAGAAGAAGGTTTGGCCTCCACGAGAAGCATTTAGAATTAGATCAAACAATGTGATAGCTGAACCTCTAGTGCCTCCTCAAAAAATACTCCTTCCTCCACTGCATATAAAGCTTGGCATAATGAGAAATTATGTCAAAACCCTTAATAAAGTAGGCCAAGCTTTAAATTTATTCTTCAAAAATTTCCACAAATCAGTGACGCTAAGCTCCATGGGGGAATTTTTGATGGACTTCAAATCAGGAACTTGATCAGCAATTTGATGCATCAATGAAGGACATAGAAAAAGATGCCTGGAAAGCTTTCAAAGCTCTAGTTAACAATTTTCTAGGCAATAAAAGAAGCCTAGAAGAATATGTTGCCCTGGTCAATCAGCTCTTAACAAGTTTCAAACATTTGAGAGCTCGAATGTCTATAAAGATACACTTTTTACAGTCCCATCTGGATTATTTTCCCGACAACTGCGGGGATTACAGTAAAGAACAGGGGCAAAGATTCCACCAGGACATAAAAACAATGGAATCCAGGTACCAGTGTAAATGGAACGGAAACATGCTTGCTGACTACTGTTGGTGTTTGAAGCGTGATGCACCAGATGACAGGCACAAACGAAAATCGTCAAGGGCGTCTGTTCTTCGAAATTATAATTATTTTCTTTATTATGTTGCATTCTTTTATTTTTTGTTTATTAAAAGAATTATAGTTTACATACGTGTATTCCTGTTTATATGATATAACAGTAATAATGCATTATTAGATAGAGAAAGTTTTTATTTAAAAAAAAAATCAGAAAAAATGAGGTAATCTCAATGAAAATGGTGTATGCTGTACTGAGAAAATCTGACCTGATTAAACATATATACATTCATTTTTGAGCTCAGGAGGTTGGATTCATTAAGAAGCCACAAAGAAATCCTCGGGAACATAAAATTTTTTTTCAAACGCAGGCCCGTCTAATCAATATTATATTATAATTTTGGATATATCGATGTATCGGTTATCACCCTATCGGGCGATAAATTTATCGCCAGTTATCAATTATCAGTTATCGCCGATAAGGTGATTGTTATCGATTTATCGGTTATCGTGATACATTTTTTCGTTATCGCGCCCACGTATGCGCCCTCCTCTCCATTATGTACTCGTATAGAATCCTTTCAAGTATGGGATTGAGGCCCAGTTGTAAGATTTTGTATTACATGCCTCTCTTCCATACTTTGTCAAAGGCCTTTTTGACGTCGTGAAGTACTAGATTTGCGTGGTGTCTTTCAGCTTTTACTTTTGCCAACTTCTCGGTGCTCACGGCTAGCGCCGTGTCTGTTCCTTGTTTCCTACGGAAGCCGTGTTGCTGGTTATTGTGAGAATTGTTATTCTTGAGGAACGAATTCACCCTGTTGGCCAATATTTTCTCCCAGACTTTCCCTGCAAATTCTAAGAGAGATATAGGCCTGAAGTTAGCTGGACTATCCGGTGGCTTACCGGCTTTGGGAATGAATATCATTTTTGCTACCTCCCAGTGGTCAGGGAAGTAACCCACGTTCAGGCACGCATTCATGATATTCATGAGCCCCAAAAGGATGTTAGGCGGGGCTCGAATAAAATTCTCCCTTGTCAGTCCTGTACGCCCTGGTGCTTGTTGACAAAAGGATTTTAAGGTTTTCGAGATTTCTTCGGCAGTAATTCTATCGCCGAGTCCTTCCATTTCCTTTCCGGTGTTACATAATGGTGAGGATGGGTCCTGTGTATCTGGTTGTTCAAATCGTTTATTATTCTGTCTTCGAAATCTAAATCAAAGTTACCATGCTCTTCCGGGGATATCTTAAATATAGATGCTCAGAATAGTCTGAATTCCTCTTCGATTTCTTCCATGTACGTAATTTTGGTATTGTCACGTGTAAGTTTTATGGTATTTTGTGTCTGTTGGCCTCTTAATCTTTTTACTGTCTGCCAGAATGTACATGAGTCGTTTTCTATATTTAATCCGTCTATCAAGTTGTCCCAAAGTACATTCTATTGGTCCCTAGTAAGAGTCATTAATTCATCGCGTATCTGTCGTGTTCATCTGTGCGTAGTGAAGTATATTTCATTGATCTGTTCCCCATTTCCCTCGCAAAGGATTAAATTCTAGGGGTCCAGGAAGGGGTAGGAAGAATTTTATATTTAACTCGGGGAATGGATTCCTTATCGGCTTTTAATAAATTATCATTAATTTTATCCAATTCCTCATCAATCTATTCTAGAGTAGCATTAATTAAGGGGTCAGGGTTGTAATTTTCGAGGAGTCGCTTATAAGTATCCCAGTTGACTCGATCGTAGCTCTTGCGTTCTGGGCTAGGGACTTGAATGGGGAATGTTGAGATTTTAATAAGGATAGCCTGGTGGTCGCTGGGAATAGGGGGGACCGGTTAAATAAAGTAGTTGTATATGAACACAGTGCTAGTGAGCACTATCTGGTTTTGTGTCTGCTCTGTGTATAATGTATGTGGGCAAGTTTAGTCCAATTCTTGTCATAATTTGCCTTTCAATAAGTGTCTCAAGATTCCTGCCTGTCGGGTTGGTCGACGTGTAATCTAAGGCAGTACTCCCTGCATTGAGGTCGCCGGCAAAAAGAACGGTTTTGCCGTGAGAACAAAGTTACAGGAAGTTGTGAAGGGGCAAGTACCCTCTCCTTGGGGGCTGGTACCCTGTCGCCAGGACCAGGGGGCCCACTACCGTACACACCTCAAAAGCGAGGCATGACTCATCGAGTTCACTTATTGATCTGAAGTTAAGATCTCTTTTTACATCTATCGCGCATCCGTCGACACGGGCGCACGAAAGAGAGTGAAAAATTTCACAATTTTAAATGCAAAAAATTCGTAAATTAATTTCTTAACAGCACTGCCAAAACTTATCCAAAAGGATTTACCAAACGCGGGGTACTAACGTACAAATCTCAGTGAGATAAAAATTTAGGTACTGACAGTCTTCACGAGAGCAATGGGAATTTGACGAGCTAAGGCAACCAAAGCAGTCAATAGTAAGACAATCTGAGCCTTCCAATTTTATATGTTTCTTGTAGCGCTTAGTTTTCCCTTAAAAATTTCCCGCGCCATGATTAGCCATTTTTTTTAATATCTATGTTCGTGTAGAAATACTATATATAATGTAGCAATTTGTGAACGGTTACTTCTTCGAGGGCAAGGCCGTGGGCCTCAAGGTATTTGGCTCTCCCCTGTGCCCGCCCCCAAGAGACTACCCAGAATTTCTCCTACTTGGCGTTGCTAAGGGGAAATTAAAGTGGACCTTCGAGGGACCTTTTTCACCGGACGAAATTGCCGCATTGATGTTGAAGGGCACGGTGTTCATCCCACCATAGGACGTGCACGCCGTGAACATGTCAACATTCGAAGTCATAAAAAGTGGACAAAAACGTCTGAAATAAAGTGAAAGTGCAAAATAAAAGTGTATAAAATATACCGATAAGCCCAAAAGTGAATAAAATAAATAATAATATAATAATTGATAATATCAGTGATTTGGAAAAGTGTACATAGAAAGTGTGTGTTAATTAATTTACGAAGTATATCTAGTATCAAATTATCTATTGTGAATTAATCAAATAAGTGACTTAAAATTAAATTAAAATCATCAGCTGGACTGAAATAGAATACTAAAAAAGTTTTTACAACAAACGCATAGAAATAATGTAAAGTAATTTTAAATAGTGTGTATGTAGTTAACGCTAGAAATATATAATAATGTGTAAATATACATATATGTACATTTTTTGGAATAAATTTTGTATAACTATAAACTATTAACTCTTATGAATAAATGTGAAATTTGTATTGTATAGAGTTAAAAAAATTGATTTCCACGTCTCCAGGTACCTTTATCTTCCTACTTATACTTATAACTATCTCTTTTCTGCTAAATTCTATTTTCCACACTGTCAGCTATATATTTCCATTTATGTACTCTCTCTTTGTAATTCATTCTTAATAAACCGTGAATAATTCCATTTCTGTTCATTCCCCGAAGATGACCAAACACGGTCCAAAGACGTCTAGGTATAAAAAACGTCATTCGCGGATGTTTTTTCTCGCCTCGAAGACCCCGTTAAAAAACTTGTGAGAAATATTAAGAAAATTACTTGTTAAAATTAATAACACTGCCACAGCTGTTGACTTCAATAGTACCTGCATACAACATGGCCTTTTACCTAATTACACACACACACACATATATATATATATATATATATATATATATATATATATATATATATATATATATATATATATATATATATATATATATATATATATATATATAAGCTAAAAGCTACCAGTATGAATTTTATAAGCTGATTATAAGATTAGAATTAAAGAAAGAAACCACAATAGCCCTAAGATCCAATCAAGGCCAGCCCCAAAATTAAAAATGAGAAGATGGAGAACTTTAACTCAAGCTAGCTTACTTCAAGGAGAAACGAGTTTATTTATCATGCAATTAAGACACTAAGGTATAGTAAATTTAAGATAATAGTGGACTTTTCTACTGTTAAAAGTACACACATCTACGTGTGTACAAAACGACGTGCCATTTACCTTAAAATTAGTTCTAAGCCTAATGGTATGCCCTAATCTATGCGTGTACTGAAGTCACTCTAAAAATTGTGTTGATGAGACACGTAAAGATTATCATAACACTATATTTTAACTTGGTAAATTTCTGGGATATTTCCTAAGATTTTTTTAATTTGAGAATGACCATGTTTGTTACTTTAATTATTTAAATTTTTAAAGAAAATGAAACTTTTTGAAAATAAATATGATTACCGAAGGTTTGGGATTTTTTTCTACAAGAAGAATTACAAATGGTGAAGTTCATATATTAGAAGGTTTTATCGAAGTTCTTTCTAAAATAGATTTTCCATTTTAATCTCTAGCCCGAGGAAATAACTACTGCCCCTAAAATCCAGTAAACCCCAAATAAAAATCATTAGAGCAAATTTAGATCGAAAAAAAACAGCCATGAGGGTTGGGGGGTTGGGGGAAATTTTAAAAGAATTCTAGGAAAAAGTTTTTTCTTGTCTGTAGACCTAGAAAATAAGTATGGATCTGAATAAATAGATCTAGAGTAAATTATTAGGAGATATGTAATGGAAACCTTTTAAATTTTCTTAGATCAAAAGCCCATTGCTAGAGCCAGATACGTCGTAGGCCACAGGCAGAAGGTCTGCCTGCTAAGCACAAGCTCCTTCTGTAAAGAGGAGTACCACAGGTTCGACATGTAACATTTTCTATATAAAAAAAACTTACTAAGCTCCCATCTTCGTTAAATAATGTTAATTTTTAATTTAAGAGGATCTTTGTCTATCTATCTTACATATGTAGGTGGGGTATGTACACATCAACCTCAACCATCACAAAGTCTCGGATACCGAGATAGTTGTCAATGATGGATTAGATCGCCATGATAAATTCCCTGATAATCACATCCTGACTCACCCAATTCTTTTCTGATCCTCTGCATCTTCCTCAGATTGACACTCGAGCGATCGAATATCTTCACATTGGAGTTCACGGCTGGAATCTCAAGCAGCACAAACTTGCCTTTTCCAAAATTTTGGAGGATTGATTCCGCCATGTTATTGCTTCTTTCACAGACGATGTACAACTGATTCTCCTATGATAAAAGGAAGAGAGAACCGACGCCAGATAACACGCATGGGTGGAATTCAGAGTGGCCAACGGCGACAAATTACACACTGCTACCTGTATTATATATTTATTTTATACATAGTTGAACCCTATTTTGCTCTAATTACAGCCATAATTCTTCGTGGCGTGGGCTTTACAAATTTTCACAAATTTTTGACGCTATCTTTCTCCATTCAGATTGCTATTTTTCATACACTTCTGTTTTATTTGTATTTGTGGCAATTCTTGTTTCTCCAAGCACTCTCCCCAAGCGTTTATTGGATTTATCTCTGGGCTCTGTGGTGGCCACTCCAAAAGGGTGATCCAAAGCAATTCTTGGTGTGGTTGGATGTATAGCATCGAACATTGTCCTGCTGCAATATATCTGCATTTCTTGGTGTTGTAGGACGCAATTTCTGAATAAATGGCTATAAAACTTGACAACATGGTGCTGCAAGATGCTGAGTTCATTCTTCCCCGTCATAAAAAACACCTCCCTAAGCCCCGATGAAGACATTCAGCTCCATACGATGATACAACCACCCAAATGCTTCACAGTTGGTGCAAGACAAGCAGGGTGAAATACCTCTACAACTCTTTGTCTCACAAAGATATCCACAGAAAATCGTTTTATGGTGGTTTGGACACCAATCTTGAACCTTTATTTTTATCAATTTCTACTTGTGATAACACTTGGCCATGGAGACATTGGATTAGTGCTCTCTGTGTTTCTGTAAATTCTTTATTTTTAATCATATTAGTTATTTAGAAAGATATTGAAAATAATAATTATAAATAAATTTAAGCTGAAACATAGAAAATATTGGTTAAATTCTGATTTTAGGACCACCATTTTAGTAATTACCATTTATTAAAATACTAGTTAATTCAAACAAAATATTAAAACATATTATCAAAATAAACATTATTATCATCATACATATTTATGAATGTTATGATTAGTTCTAAAAAGTTTGATTTAAATATATAAATCTAAGAGAGGTGCTTTTTACTTTTGGCTAAGAGTGCATTATTCGAGAATATGGTCGGTTAGACCGGTCGTGTTATAGTCGTATTATGGTCGCCATTTCCAAAAAATGCCCGCGATTTCGAGCTTGAATTCTATCTTAGCTATGAAAGTCTCGACTAACTGTTACCATTTTGACAGCCTTATTGCAAGTGTGTTTCTTTAAGTTAAAACGAAACGCTTGTATATTGTACTTGAAACTTATTTTCAACATATTGTAAGCCTATTATTTACATCTATCGAAAAAACAGCGTGAATGACATTCATGGCTGTACGGATGTGTCTTGCAACCTTAAAAACCGACCACAATCCATCGGAGCTTCCAATTCAAGTGATCTCGCCTCTTACTACCCGAGTTCACTCACATCCCGAATATGCCTCTCCAGTGCAACGAGTGAAAAAAAAGGCATTATCTTCTATCGATATTAAAAATCCGTCTAGCAATTTCTTTTCCGGGAGAAGGGGGTTTTAGGGGGGTTGTCCTTAACGAGGGGGGAAGGACTGACTTCAAGGAGTGAGAGAGAAGTGGGGCTTGGAAGTACGAGCGATCCTTGAGACAGGATGTCGGAGATGTTCTGGATGAACAATTGAGGTTATTGGTGTAACCAAGCCTTCTCTTGAAGAACGTTAAAAGGGGAAAATTAATTTACCACTGACGTGATATCAGGGGAACGAGAACCGTTTCTTGTCGAACGGGCTCGAAGAACAATGACGGTTCTAAAGTTGTTCTCTTTCCGAACAACAGGGGGACGAGAACCGTTTCTTGTTGAACGGGCTCGAAGAACAATGACTGTTCTAAAGTAGTTCTCTTTCTGAACAACAGGGGGGCGAAAACCGTTTCTTGTCAAACGGGCTCGAAGAACAATGACTGTTCTAAAGTTGTTCTCTTCCTGAACAACAGGGGGGCCTGTTGACTTGGCATCTCGAGGGGCACGAACCTTGGCACTCAAGGATATTGTCCTCTTCTGGACAATAAGGGGGTTCTCGGGGTAGAGAGTTCCTAGGTGCACAAGGGAGACCGGATCGGCGTGATGCCTGACGAAGTTAATCTCGATCTGATTCAAACGAGAAATTCCTTCGCATAAATAGCCGGAGCCAGCCCTTCGGGGTAGGGGACAATGAGGAACTACCATGAAATGTCCCGGTAGCGCTTGGAAAAATCTTATCTTCCCATAAGCCTAATTCAATCTGGCCAGATCGACGCCTGTAGGGAAAAGGGGGATTAAACATCCTTGATTAAACTTGAAGCGGGGGAAGATTATACTCGGGGATGTTGGGCGATAAGGACGCCACGCTACTCTCTTCTCGCAAGATGCACGTGGGAAGCATGAGTATCGATATGTGATAGGGGTGAGGCGTGGCAGCCTCAGGTCATTCTATCACAAATTTAATGACCTAATTTAATCGTGGTAAATGTTACGACATTCTTGCCATTACTGAAACGTGGTTGCATTCAGCAAACCGAGATTCTATCCTCATTTCAATTTCCGGGTTACACACTAATAAACAACGATAGGCTTGTAATCAAAGAAAAACTAAAAGGTACCTGTAATTAAATTAGCAAACTTCCAAGTGCTAGAGATGAATTAAAAGAATGGGATTAGCATAGAGAACTCATTAATAAAACACCCACTTCGGCTTACAGCGTCATCATTAATCGTTTTAAGAATCTTCAGACCAGATATATTCCTCACAAAAGCGGTTTAAAATATTCAAGCGACAAAACTTGGATTGAACAATCTCTTAAAACTCTGATAGGACAGAAACGGTCACTATGTAAGCCATTAAAAGGCAACTAGTCATTAGGGCAAATATTTATCGATCTCCAAAGGCAGATAAAGAGAGAAGTAAATGCAGCTAAGTGCAGACACGAAAATAGATTAGCGGAGAGGTCGCGCGATAATCCAAAAACATTTTATAGATACTATAGAACCAAAATAAAAGTCAGTTCAAATGCTAAAACATAACGATCGATAGGTTCAAATTGATTTCGTATAGGCGACTATCTTGAATAATTATTGAGTTTCAGTTTTTAACAAGAATATACCGAATTTAAATAAGGACAGCCTAGAAACTTTTTACAGTACTGGAAAAATTATGGATTTTTGCAATTTTTGGTATTTCTATATATACAGGTCAAATAAACTAAATTTATTTTTTGAAAGTTGATATTTTTCTATTATTTATACAGAAGTAGTGTTTTAGTAGTCAGTTTGTCCCCCATTAAGAGCATTAAGGGCTTGTACACTAAAAGGCATGCCACGAATCAGTGTTTTGCGAAGATCAAACTTCTATGATGGTTCAATAAGCTGTTTTTTCATTGTAATCGGGAATTGATGCATTTCACCTTTGAACAAAAACCATAAACTCTCGATTGGGTTCATGTCAGGTGAATTTCCTCGTCATGGTAACACGTTAACAGCATTTGCGTCGCACCACTTCTTTACCGATTTTGCTGTAGGGCATGGGACCGAGTCATTTTTAAAAATCCAAGGCCTATCTTCATACCATTCTCTTACTTGTATTAGCAAACGGCCTCTAAGTACCTCTATGTACCTCTCTTCGTTCATAGTCCCTTCACATATCTTCAGGCGAGTAGTTCCATGGGTACAAATTGCTCTTCCCCAAACCATAATCTTTTGTGGAATTTTTACCGTTTTTCGAAGACAATCTGGTAGAAATTCCTCACCAGGACTCCTCCTCACGCTTTGCTCCGATCATCGAGCACTGTAGATTAGTCAGGAAACACCACCTGCAACAATTGAAAACCATATTTGACAGCCAGAATATGTGACTGTTTTAGTCTAGGGCAATCAATTAAGGAGCATACCCCTCCCCATCACTAGGGGCTTAATTAATGGTTTTCTAATAAATAAAATGCGGGGGAAGAATTTGATAATATAGGTGATATTGGGAAGAATCTGCGGGTGGTATAATGGTGTTACACACTAATTGATGTCAACATGTTCAAATAGGTTGCATTTATCGATCGATCTTCGAATGCCCATTAGCCGAAGGATAGAAAAAACCCCAAATAAAATGGGTGAAATTACTGCCTCGGATAAGGGTCGCATCTCGAATGTGACCCCAAACTCATGAACAATTGACTGCATATTCGTTCAGACAGTGCTATTCATGCTTGTTCTAAAACGTGGCAGTCTAACTTGTAACTTCAACCTTAAATTATATAGTTATTAATAATATTGATGTTATTGTTGTTAATATTATCATTATATTTCAGAGGAAAATACAAAAAATTAGGATCGAAGAGCAAACATTGACCTTTAAAAGTTGAGTGGGAGAATATTTTACAGAGCCTCCATGCCGAAATATAATTCGCTACCCAAAGAATAAACACTTGGCACCACACCCACAAGTGCATAACTGGGTACTAAGACGATCTACATGGATCCAAAATCGCGAGAGGGCCTTAAGTCGCTTATTTTAGTCTAAGTGACACCGCGTAGGGTATAAGTAACACTGAATGCTAATCCTTATTTTGACAGCATACTACTATCCATACATTTTGCTATATAAGTGATATTTATTGCCAAAATAATATTATATTAATTCGTTATCTGTGTTTAATACACTTATATATTTTGGGGAAGAATCTATATAAAAAAGAGATTATCATCCCAGAGTTGCAAATTTCTGAGACAACTCCAGTATAACGTTACCATATACAGGGTGACTTCTCCCAAAATGGGCCTGCACACACTTTTTGTGATATATCCTTCATTTATTCACTAATCACCCTTACTTTGCAGGACATGACAGAAGCAACTCCTGTGAACACAACTAGATCTCAATGGGAGCTCCAGCAAAGAATATAATGCGTCAAACATTACTACAAGACAGGATTGTTCAAGAAAGCTGCAAGACACTTTCTTCCATCAGTTCGAATGTAAAAAATCCCCCTCCAAGAGCAGAATTCAGGTCTGGGTGGATCACTTCGAGAACTATGGGACAGTGGAGAACCTCAATGCAGCCAGTGACAACCGTCCAAGTCATTCAGGACGCCCCAGGAAGCGTGCTGCGCCTCAAGAAATGCGCAGACCTAAATGGAGGTCATCTCGAACACGTACTCTAGAATAAAGAATAAAAGTCCAAAGACTCTCATGTTTTGATATGATGTTCTTAAACACAACAAACTAGTTATCACCAAAGTTTCATTCAATCTTTGAAGAAAATTAAGAAATGAGGCCTATCGAAAGTTGGGGCCCGTTTTGGGGGGGTGACACTGTATATTTCCATCTACGGATGATGCATCCTCAATGATTGGGTGATGTGATCCAAGGATTTGAGAGTAGGGACAAATAGCGAGACTGGATCTCAGGTGGCGGAAGAAAGCAAAGGTGGGAGTACTGAGAGATGAAGTACAACTGGAATGAGGAAAGGCGGGTGCGATATCATTGATGATGAAATAATGAGTCATGGTGAAGGAGAGGTTCTGTGTTGGTATAAGCTGATGACCTGGTGTTAGTGAGTGAGAGCGAGAGGAAATCAGATGGATTTGCGAGTAGGGGGACATTCAGCAAAACGCAGTCACATTTAACTGGAGAAAGCAGAGGAATAAAGCAAAAGGAACAAAAGCCCCCATAATTCAGATAAAGTGCATGCGTATGTTACTTTCAAGGATAAAAGCAAAAATAAACGGTGTGTGAATATTTAATTACAGTAACTTGTTTTAATCGTACGGTAAATACTAATCCTAAAATAGCGATGACACAGGGGTACTAAATAAAGCCAAAGATTCCTAAACAGCCTGTAAATGCAGCAGGACAGTAAATACGACAAAGAAAAACAAAAAGGTTGGTTGTTTATTTCAAAACTAACGGAGTGTGCTTCGTAGGAATACACTGCCTTCAGTGGTATTGTGCAGTAATATGAACACGAAGATGTATGTATCTGTGTTTGGATTATCATTCATATCTAGGTTGGCAATGGTTTAGTACACCGTTATATAGAATTCTGTAATTAATTTTGCTCATATCACAAGGGGATTTCTGCCCTTGACTTGAGACTGTCGTATCTTCATCACTCGTGCCAAAACTATAGTATATTGATTGAACATCATCGTTGAATTCACCCAAACCATGCTCAGACCATCAAACTAACAACTTTATTTCTTTATAAAAAGCGAAGGTCATCAAAGCCACCTCCACCAGAATGTTCTCGAAAGAAGATTTATAAACGAGGTAGTGAAGTGGGAACTGTGTAGAAAGGAAATAAGCTCGGGTAAAACTCATAGAAAGAAGAAGCCGTGAAGGAGCTCAACATATAATCTGTTGTCCATATTGCTGATAGGGCACCGAATGATGATTGAATAGATAAAATTGTTCTGGCAGAAGATTTCAGATTAATTATACAATACCGTTTTTACCTTTTTTCATTATTAGATTTTTAAAATACTCAAATGAAGTTTGATAAAAATAAATCCAAGAATGATCCCTCGAAGATGATCTCGTAAAAGGTAGGAGGAGGAAATTTACTCAATGGCAGAAGTAACGATGCAAAGTTGAACACTAGAGCGTGCACATCGGAAGCCTCTTGGGGACGTCTTTGCCTAACAGTGGGGTGACATAGGCTGATGGTGTTTTATGTTAAAAATAGCCTCATAATATTAAACTCTTAAAATAACTAAAATTTCTGTGTTTATATTCGTTTTTGCAATTTTTTTTTTAATTATTGGAAGTTTATAAAGGGAAGAAAACTCTGGCCTACCTTCATATTTTAATTCAGAAATCACAAAATGGGTCTTCAAATTAAACACTGAAACCCGTCCTCTTTTGCGCATTATAAAGCATAGTAATCTCGTTTTATTCGCTTCAACTTTTGGAGTTATGTTGTCCTCTAGCTAAAGTAATGTTCTTGATCTAGTCATGTAGACGACTGATGTAAGATGTACCCCTCAGATATAATCAAAGGTTGTCAACTAAAGAAATATGGACAGTCTAATACTGACCCTCGTCTAATACTGTACCCCTCAGACATAATCAAAGGTTATCAACTAAAGAAATATGGACAGTCTAATACTGACCCTCGTCTAATACTGTACCCCACAGACATAATCAAAGGTTATCAACTAAAGAAATATGGACAGTCTAATACTGACCCTCGTCTAGGAAATGTTTTATCCAGAGTCGTGAGCGGAATTTGCAGGATGAGACGGAGAGCCATGGTGCTGCAACTCCCTTGCTTTCAGGTGCAGTAATGGTAGCCAGGTCAGTCAAAATATGCGAAACTTTTTAACATATGAAGTTACTATTCATTAATTACAGTGCCTGAGGTAAAGGATGGACGGATTATCATATACACCCTCAACGTGCTCTGTGCTGTACATCTCTCTCCTTAACATATTTGCGATACATAACAATCTGAATGTATCAAAGTTGTAATGACAATTGTGGGTTTATAGCACATTAAAATTCTTTAGGACCATCTTTAGGACCAAGATTCTACCATACCTTGAATGGTTCATCCTAGAACATGAAGCGCTTATTTCATTGCCTATGCTGCATAAGCTACTGACAATATTCCTTAAGAGAGTTTCTGACATCACTGTGCAGTACCTGAATTAAATTGTATAGGGGTAAAAGTAGGGAAATTGCGACGAATCACACCCCCAAGCAAATTTATTTCATGTGATAGCTGCCTCATTTTCTTACCTTTGTACGTTCTCTTACACCTACCTGCATGACCATACAAATATTTTAGAATTCTTTGGCCACCACAAGGTCGATCTCAGATGCTACCTATCGGATGTCAGAGGATTGAAATTAGCTGCTATTGAATGTGAGGGGGTTCCGTTTATTACACATAAAAGTACAAACTCGTTAATATATCTGGCATAATATAAGACTCTTAGAAAATTAGAAACCACGGCCTGACGTGAATCTGAGCCCTATATTGCAGGCATTTTGCCTTTATAAAGACCTGCGTATGAAGGTTCCAATGATCCAAGGTCTGTCATTTCACTTTTCAAGTTCTTCACGCCATTGAGCGAATTTCATCATCACACCTTCTAGAATGTGCGAATTTCATCATCACACCTTCTAGAATGTGCTATTTTCGAAACCTTGGAAATGTCCTACCTCATAAGAATTCATTGATGACATATTATAAACTTGTAGGAACACGTTTGTGTCAATCAACACTGACACACGAACACACAGGCATCAATCTGCTGATAGGTCGATCGTGGATATTGAAGGGCATTCTATTTCAGAAGAATATCTGAAACTTGTTTCTAGGGTTTTACACCTCATCTTCCTTTTCCCGGAATTACCAAGGTTGACATCAAATTTAAATTCATACTAGATCTTTGTTGATCTTCTATTATTTATATAGTATAAGCCCTTAAACCCTATACATACATGAAAAATACTAAAAAATAAAACAAATAAAGGGTTGAGAGCTAATTCTCAACAAACAGACATCTTTCATATGAAGCTTAGCTCATCCTGTAATTTATAATTGTTCTATCTTTCCCTGGTTCTTATCGACATATTTTAGTACCTACGCAAGATGTGCTAAAATTATGGGTGAAACCCGATTATGGGTGAACCCCATTAGATGGGTAAGAGGTGATGTCTCCGAATGGGCCTTCCCAAGAAACATCGTTGATCTGAGTTCTAGGGGTTATTCTCTTTCCACGGGATCTACGGAGACGGACAGGTCCGATGCTGTTATGGAAAGCGACCAAACCAAGACTGGCACGTCCGGACCCGAGGCGCTATCAGGAGAGGGGACCCAAACAAAGTTTCAAGTATGGTCAGTGGAGCCTCGATTACATCATGCCTCCTCATTCAGACTACCTGGCATTTATGAGCCCACTGGTATCAAACGCCTTTTTGATATTTGCTCCACTGATATCAGCATGTTGGTCAAAGGCACATGTTCCACCAGAGGATAACATTAAATTAAATGGTAAATTAAATGGTCACTCATTTATCGGACAGTAGTCTTCTGTCAAATGCAGCGGACCCTTCAGAGATGGCCATTATTAGTGCGTTTCGCGCATTCAATGGCTTGCCAGTGAACGTGACACAACACTCTACCATGAATTTCGTGAAGGTGTGGTTTCTGTGAGGGAACAAGTGCCTATGCGTGTTGGTTGGTATTGCTACCGAGTCAAGGAATTTGAGCCACTGCCGCGCATGTACTACTACCGCCACCACTTCGGCTATACGAATCGCTCATGTAAACGTGCAAAAACGGGTTTACCCAAAGTCTGTGGAAATTGCTTCAAGACCGTACACGATAATTCTTTATCATGACCGACCAAGTGTGTCAATTGCGAAGAGTCACATCCTCCCTCCTCGAAGCAATGTGACGTTTATCTCCAAGAGAAGGAGGTACTTGCCATTCAGACCGCGGACTGACTTTATTTTCGCAAGGCTAGGAACGTGGTTCTGTCGCGTCAGGCGCGACCTGAAACTTTCTATGCCACAACAGTTAAAAAGGCACCAATGCTTCTGACTCTTTCACCCAGATCTACAAGCATAGTCACTTCCTTGCTTATTTAGATCCCTTTAGCCGGTTCTTCTCAACCCGGGCGCTTCCCTGGCAGAGTTGGCAGCTCAAAGTTGTCACGCCCCACCTCGACTAAAACCAGTGATACCCCCTCTCCCGAAGTGAACGTTTCCAGTAAAACGTACGGCTGGGCGCCTCCACCGAGTCGTTATACTTAAAGGAGACAAATCCCCAGAAGGTGATACTGAGACGCTCGGCCCAACAAAGGTTTCTAGGCGGAGGGAGGAAAAGATTTACATAGCGAGCCTAACCTCTCCCAATAAGTCTTTTTAGGCGACGGCACATTCTGCGCCTTATACGGTCAACAACGCACATAATTATGCCCATGGGAAATTTACGGCATTACCTTCAGGGATTTCTCTTAGAAGAAGGCCCCAGAATTACCTCCGAGCTAGGCCTGTAGACATATTTCGTCAACTGAATTGCTGTAGAATCTAGACCAACTAGGAGGAGCTGTAGAGGCTCGTCTCCTCCCGTTCTCCGTTAGTTATCTTTTTGCAAGAGTCCATGCTGGATGCGTACCCCTTGGCCACAATGCCGGATATAAGTTTTGCAGCCACCACGGGATAGGGGTATGGCAGGAAGGTGCCCTAGATAGGATATTTGCTGTTATTTAGGCATACATTCCACGATCAGTCGACTTCGACGCAGGGGACTTCCGGCGCGTCGTGGCACGGTTACCGAAGCCCTTTCTCCTGCTCAGGGATTTTAATTATAGTCACACCCTCTGGTGCACTACACGATAAATCCCAGTTGCAGGTCCTTGCCGACCTGATTAACCAGCTGGGGATAGGTGTCTTAAATGTGGATGAGTTTAAGCATCACTGCTAGAGAACAGTTTGATTTCACTGTTTTGATATGTCCCTGTGATATCCGAATATACAGTCTGATTTGGGGTGAGATTTGGTGGATGACCTTCATGGTAGTGAAGAGTTTTACATTTAACTATCCTTTTCTTGGCCGCTGGCACCTGAGAAACTGCGTCAGTGGTACTTGGAACGGGTGCACTGGTCCGCATTCCAGTCGAGAAGTTTAGATCAGTTGATGGCACGATGTCTTCTCTAAAAAACTCATCGCCGTTAGCCAAACTACTATTCCTAGAGCGCGCAGCAGTTTTGCACACCGTTCACTTTCTTGGTGGTCGGCCGAGTGTAATAGAGCCATTAGATAGAAGCGATATGCCAACATGCGCTATAAGCGTCACCCGAACGATTTCTCTGGCGTTGAATTTCTTAGAGCCATAAATAGGTTCTGTTATGCTTCGAAACATATACTCCGCTCTTTTTGGAGGGCATACCTGTCTTCACTCAATGCAAAGGTGTGAAAGCGAGTCAAAATTATTAGGGAAAAAAATTCGTAGGAAATCTCGGACCCCGCATCTGTGGCGGAATCTTTCGCGACCCATTTCTCCACATGCCCTAGCCGGGATGCTACCCCTTCAGCATTCACTGCACGTTGTGATGTCGCTGAATGCTACAGAATGGATTTTACGCTCAGAGGCGAAGAACCTTTCAATAAAAGGCTTACGCTGAGTGAATTGAGTTCCTATCTTGTTTCGTGCGCAGACACCGACCCTGGTCCGTATAATGTCTATTATGCTATGTGTTGACACCTAGTTGAGCGATGTATGTCCTCCTTTTTATTAGATTTGTTCAAAGGGATCTGGGCAAAATGTCCCCCACCCCGGAGCCCTGGTGTATGGCTACTGTGCTCGCTTTTAGCCAACTGGGAAGAGCTCACTCTACCCTGGCCGTTTTCCGCCCAATTGCTATAATCTTCTGCGCGTGTGACGTTCATGTAGAAATTGATAAATATTAGTTTTTTCCTGGACTGTGAAGGTCCCCTCTTTCTTCACAGTGGCTCCGCAAGTTTTATTCCACGTCAGATGCTCTGCTGCAGCTGTGAAATGCTATTCACTAGTTTTTCCTTAGTATCCTGGGTGTTCGAAAACTTATGATACATACTTTGACAGTAGGTATAAAAACCCAAAAGAATGACCTTTACAAGAATAAGTAAAAGTCCAAGGATCCATCGTTTTCGAGATATCGAATCGTAAAGATTGGAGGTGTCTAGGGATATTTCTTACTTTCGGCATTATCCTAGATCCACAAATATGGCAACAGTTGTTTACTTTAATGGTCGTCTTCTATCAGTGAACGTTGTAAAATAGCTCCGAAAATATGAATCGCTTAACAAATTCTGAAATGGCAGGTATGCACATGGTATATGGTTCGGCGAATGGCAATGCTAGATTGGCTGCTCGATTGTATGCAGAGCGTTTTCTCAACCGCCACTTGCCCGATCATCACGTTTTAACCAGGGTGCATGAACGGCTGCGAGACACTGACAGTTTTCAGGTAAACAGAAGAGAAGTGGGTGTTTGTCGTGGGTGATTTAGCGCTGAGAACGAAGAGCGGATACTACAACATTTTAATATGAACTCACGTACAAGCACTCGGGCCGCGGCAAAGGCACTTGGAATGTGTTATCACTCAATAGTATGGCAAACACTCCATGATAACTGCCTCTACCCGTACCATTTTCAGAGAATGCAAGGAGCTCCTTCCAACCGACTTTAACACTCGTGAACGGTTTGCATGTTGGTTCATAAATAAGACCATTGAAGATAATTAGTTTCCAAAGTATGTGCTCTTCACTGATTAAGCTAGTTTTACGAGCAGTGGTGTGTTTAACACACACAACTTACACATATGGCAGAATGAAAATCCTCACGCTGTGCATCAGAGCACCTACCAACACCGGTTTAGTGTTAATGTGTGGGCTGGTATTATTGGTACCAATTTGGTTGGGTCCTATGGGCTTCCAACACATTTAACAGGAGATCACTATGCAGTATCTCTACGGGAGGTATTGCCTGACCTTCTGGACGATGTGCCTTTTGGTATTCGATGTCAAATGTGGTTCCAACATGACGGCGCTCCAGCGCATGGCTCAAGGAATGTACAACAATATCTAGACCGTACTTTTCCCAACAGAAGGATAGGACGCTTTGGGCTAGTGCCATGGCCAGCGAGGTCTCCAGATATGACACCTTTGGACTTCTACCTATGGGCCCACATGAAATGTTTAATTTATGAAACCCCAGTGGAGGCAGAGATGGATCTTGTTGGAAGGATAGTGGACGCTGCAGGACTCATTGCGGATATTCCACGAGTGTTTGATCGTGTTCGGGAAACGCTTCTGCGTAGGTACCGGACTTGCATTGACGTAAAAAGAGGACATTTCAAACACCTTTTGTAATTCCAATTCAATAATAAAGTATGTACTCAAATGTATTTACCTCACCTACTACTCTGGGGACTGCCCCCCCCCCCTCCAGAGTTAGTTATACCATACTTAACTTTACGATTCGATATCTCGAAAACGATCGATTTTTGGACATTTACTTATTCTTGTAAAGTCGTTCTTTTGGGTTTTTATACCTACTGTCAAAGTATGTACCATTAGTTTTCGAACACCCGGTATAGCAATACGCCATGTTGTTTTTTGGTTTGGAAAATGCCTATGATATTTCATGACGATACGGAATCATGGAACCCTCCACGCGATGGGGACGATGGGACACCTCACAATCTTCATGTCTGAATTTCGACGAGATCGTCGATTTCGCGTCCGGGTGGCGGGGTGCCATCTCAGGAAAATATGGCAGAAATTAGGTATCCTACAAGCAAGTGTCCTCAGTGTCATACTTTTTTCCTGCGCGTCAAAGTTATTACCTAGATAGCAACTCTGGGTCGTTAAGTTCAGGGCTCAAAGTGCACAGCTTTTGGTTTTCCTTGACCAAGATTACGGTAGTGCAATTCTATCGAGACCCACAAGTTCAGCAGCAAGTGGTAGACTCACACGTTTCCTTGGTCTTGTTTTATACCGATGCCTCATATTGGAGGCCCATATTCCCATCTTTAGGGTGTTATGTATCCGCGCCATGAAAAGTCTTCGTTCCTTTCATTTCTTCGACCAAAGCTTGACTACGGATGCGACGGTGACTATGGCGGCGAGGGACGCTGGTCATACACTAAGCTTTAGGTTTAGGTTGAGGAAACGCATTTTAGAGCTTGGTGTAGTTCTTGTGCCGGTGACCCCTCTGGTTCTGCTCAAGAAGCCAAGAAGGTCTCACTTTTGATTATTTGTAACGACGCCTCTGCTCCAAAATCTTCTACTGCACCAGGAATATTTGTGCTCGACGTTTTGGGAGCACACTTCGAGCCATGTTGGATCTGTGCCACTTTACACGGATGGCTCGAAGTCCAAAGAAGGAGTAACTTTCCAAGCAGTATACCATCTGTTTGAAGTCAACGGGGCTCTACCAGAGGCTACGTCTGTCTTCACGGCATAGCTGGTTACATTAAACTGTTCGGTATTAGAAATAACGTGTTTTTCACGGTTCGGAGACCGAATCATGGTTTATAGCGACCTCCAAAGCTTCCTGAGTGCTCTCAGAACATTGGAATATCTGCACCCTCTGGTTAGAGGAATCCATGATGCTACGGTTGCCACAAGACTGGTGGATGATAAGATTATATTTTCCTGGGTTCCTGGACATGTAGGGATTGCGGAGAATAAGCGCGCTGATGATGACGCCAAAGATTCGTGATTCCTGCGTAACCAAACCAGCACTTCGATCTTCCTTCCACTGATTACATGGCATGGACCAGATCAGCCCCTCCCGACATAAAGGATGAGAGATGGCCGATGGCAGTTTAAAGTTGGGTGCCATCGTGGCACAACTGTTCCTTGGTGGCTTCAGGTCGCTTTCTGGCGTCTTTGTATTTGCTACAGTCACTGGGACGCACCGCCAACTGATGTAACGCTCTCCTGCACCTTACTGCAACGAATGCGTCGTCACTCAGATTGTTCGTCACATTCTTTTTAATTTTCACAGTCTGAGTGATCTTCTTGTCTGAGTGATCTCCTTTCACGTTACACGTCCCAATCCCGGGAACATTATAGTTGCTACCGCTTTTTTCTTCTGCCCTGGACTCGTGGACTTTCTGGAGGAAGTTGGCCTCAATTTTATTTGATTCTCTTTTTTGTTTGGCGTGAACTTTGGTGCTGGGAAGAGTTAGGTCTACCCGCGACGCCAGAGCGTGCATAAGACTTCTTCCTCTTGGTTTTGTTTTTTCGCTTGTTTTATTTGTTTTGTTTTTCTTTTTTTGTATTTTAACATAGCCTTATTTATAGGCTAGACTTATTACGGGAGCTTATGCCTTTAAAATAGGTCGCGCAGCGCGACTCTATTAAATAAATAGTTATTATTTTCTCTACTGTTATTTGTTGTTATTATCTCTACTGTTAGACCCACCGAACTCTTTATGGTGTTGAACAATAAGTAGCAATGAAAGTTCTCACAGATGTTCATTCCTGGTACCAGTAATTTTGGTTTTGACGGGGAACTACTGTTACCGTGTGTCTGAAAATGTTATTTCCCACATACAGGAAAAATACAATTAATTATTCCTATTACTTCCGCCGACAGAATTTGGTGAAGGTTGTGTAATCACTCGTGTATGTTTGTCTGTCAGTCTGATTGTGTACAAGATATCTCAAAGGATTATTAAGGGATTTAAATGAAACATTGGGGAGGGGGGCTTCCTGAGCCAAGGGAGAGTTGATTATATTCTAAGTCGGATCCAATTTCGGATTCGTATTTTGGAACATCTATTCACTTTTTTAACATTGAAAGATGTGGCATTTTCTGACATTTTTGACCGATGTCATAAAAATAATGAGCTAGTCATATTGAAAATAGTTAAGAATGGACAACTTATCATGTTCTACCAACATAAATACTTTGATCCGGACCTAGAGCGGATCTGGATCCTTGAAATCAAAATATACATTTGTAGACGAAATCTTTACTGAGTCAGTGCAGTAAAGGAGAGTGGTAGAAATATGAGACTGCTACCATTGTGTAACTGAGATAATGTAAAATTCAATATTCTTCGAACAAATTTTCTTTATTCATTAAAAGTTAAAAGTTATATGTACACAAATACGAGATCTTCATCTGTCATCATTCATAAACTACTGAAGATAGCCAGATAGCTCGTAATGCGACAGGAAGATTTTCAGGGTAAAAGAATTATATGGTGTTACTTAATTTGGCCTCCCCTATGTCTAATTGAGACTAAAAATCCTGATTCCTCCCACCATTACGAAAAAGGTTTGAATGACAATGGTTTGGCGGAGCTATGCCTTCTCTGAATGCTTTATAGTTTTGATTGTAATTTTTCGCCATTATTTCTTATAATCGTGCTAGTACTCTTATTCTTTTGTAAGGTTGGTTAATCAATAATTTCCGCGGTTTCACATATAACTAGTTAATCTGCTTTTAGCTACTCATTTATTATTCGTAGGCAAGTTGTTAATCCCCTTGTGCTGATCATGTTGACTCCATAGCCCTTTAGGGAAAATCTATCCTGTTTATTGCCGAACAGGGAAGTGGCGATATTACAACTTGGTGATGTAATTATAAGTATAATATAAAGTGTGAATATCCGAGCGTTAACTCTATATATACTTTAATCTTAAGTGTTGGTGCTCTGGTGTATCTTTCCCACAGTTTATCAATATCGGTGTGTGGCAGTGGTCGCGTTTAGAGCTAGCAGCTAGCTCACTTGGTGAGTATGGAAAGTAAACTGCCTCTAAAGTTTTCCTTATGCCCGCTACCAGTAAGCTTTTTTTGTATCACTTAGATTATATTACTACTACAATGATACTAATAATTATTGAGACCTGAGGAAAACAATGTGTATGGGCTTGTTCAGCATGCATCTGCAAAGAAAACAAATAAATGAACATTATCGTATGTAATAATATTCTACAATATTAGTATAAATTATAATGTAATAATAAATACAATATAAGATTTTTCCTAAATAAAATAATATGTATAACTTTTATATAAACAACTATACATACTCAACAAATAGTAATGATAACAAGAATAATACACCCTAAAGGTGACAAATATGACAAATCCTGAGCTCGTTAGCAGCCAGTGGACAGGTTTTCTGGCACGAATTATCGACGAAGTGGTGGCTCAGAGTCGACGTTGGAGACGCCGCATTCACGAGCGAGCAGTTGGCCTCACCTTTTCTTGGTTCTTCAGTCAAGAGAGACTCTCAGCTGCTTCAGTTGCCACATGGGGTTGTGGCAAAGGGTCCGGATTATTCATCTCTCCGCGTGGGGCGAGGCCACGCAGACTAAAGGTCGTTTTCCTGCCGTCGGCACGACGAATATGGGCGTACTTAAAGTTGGCCTTAATTAACTCGACTTCCTCTATAAGAGGGTCAACATTAGAAGACTGGTTTTGTTGCCATAATAGAACAGGTACTAGATTCAAAAGGCATGATGGGATAGTGCATTCCCTGGATGTTCGCCATGGGTAGTTGAATAAATGCTCAGGGGATGTAGAATTTGAAGCCATAGGGAACAACGAGGGATGAAAATATAATGAACTTTGTCAAATAATCTCCCATTGATCAATTGAGGATTTTAAGACTTCACTGCGAGTGTTATGGTCTTCCAAAACTATGTCGTTGTATTGCTCACACTACCCGTTTCCAGGAGGATTATACTGGCGATTAGAACGTGTAGTAAGGCTACGCCGATGTAGAAAATCACGAATTTCCTTGCAAGCGAATGAAGTTCTCCTGTCAGAATTGTTAAAAGTTGGCATTCCAAATATATAAAATAGATGGCCCTAAAACCGTGCAAAGGTAGATGCTATATCCTTACAGGGAAAAGCAAGGGGGAAATGAGAATATTCAACAATGATTGAAAGCAAATAATGATTCGTTAGTCTAGATATCACTTAAAGTCAATTCAGCGCCTTTCTAAGGATGCGGAAGCCTTAATCAAATGTGTTTTTGGTGTCTGGTAGAACCCCGGTTTACATTCGGCTACAGATTGGACACGACGATGTCATTTACTTGAATTAATTTACCGAAAAGGGGAAAATTTGCATGCACATGAAATAAACAATTCTAGCTACACCAGAATGACAGAGAGAATTGTCTAATTGCTATAAGGTTCGACAATACAAAGGAGAGCAATAGGATCTCGAAAGAGTATCAGCGTGAACGTTCTCTTTGCCTCGGCGATAGAATGTCAAAATTATAATGAGACACCTCAACGCTCAACTTCTGTTCTTTATCGTTTTTGATTTTCCCAACTCGTCGGGGGTCGAGCATAAAAGATGCCCATCTCTGATTAGTTGCTAGAATAAACCGACGTCCGTCCCCCAAATGGCACCACTTTTATAACACCTCCACAATGACATATGCCTTCATTTCTATATCAGAATGTTCCCTTAAGCATAGCGTTAATAGCGGATTCTGAAGCACTCGTTCCGACAACAAAAAGAACAGAGGCATAAATAGCAGTCACAGCGGAGGCTTGATTTCTTTTTTCCAAGTTATAAAATAGATTCCAAGCTTCGCGAAAAAGATGAACTTATCGTTATGAACGAGTGGTCGAATCTTTTTAGAAAAGCAACTAATCCATCAAGCATAATAGAAAAAGAGGCCACGAGTGCTCTTCAAAGATGCTATATCATACGAAAGAATCTTCTTCGTTGGCCAAAGATGCTCTGGATCTATCTTTATTTTCCCATTGAAAACAGTGTATCCCAGAAGATTAAAGAATAAGAAGAAAACGTGATCATCTCGTACTTTGCTGTAAGATTCTCTCTTTTTGCAACTGCAATACATCTAGTAAGATTGTTGTTTGCTGTTATAAATTGGTCAATAAGTCGTTGAAAATAGAATACTCCATTGGAAACTCAAAATGGAATTTGATGGAATTGATAACACTTACTGAAAGCTTTCTAAGGTGGTGTGAGTTTTGTCTTCATCTTTAAGTGGGGTCTAATTGTAGTTTTATTTTAGACCTATTACACTGAAAATATAGTAGCGAATCACCTTATTTTGCATCATTTGAATTTTGGGTAGATGGTAGGTATCGAACTTAGTAAATCGATTCACCGTCTGAGAGTCGTCAATGTCCAAACGTAATTAGTCACAACCATTTGCCTGCCTAAACTACTAAGCAGGCTTATCTATCTCAGACTGAATAAAGCGGTTATCCGATTTGTTATAATCTTTTCACTTTAATGCGATAGACTTGCAGTTAGAGATGTGATTGGCATATAAGGGAGGACACTGGACTGAAAGAGTGGTCAATCCATATATATTCAGGGAAGACATTTCACTGCCAAACTTCATGTTTATGCCATCAGGACAGAATCTTCTGTGGTGATGATTCTTCACATAAAAACTTTGCAACCATCACTGTAGCTTCGTTGTAGCAGTTGTAAATTTGAGTTAGTACACTACCATGAGCCGCAGAAGAAACAAATCATACATCTCGAGCCCTCTCAGCTACTTGATTAGCTGCAGTAGACTTCTCGGAACTTTTTTGTGCCTACTCCAAGGCACGAGCCCGATCGAACACAGTTTGAAGGTCCAACAAAGTGTTTTATTATAACAGACTTTAACGCATAACATTAGAGTGTAAGCAACTAATAAAGGCATCCAATTTAGATTCTTCTTTGTGCTGTTCGGCACTGATAGGGTTAAATTGCAATCCACAAAAGCTACTTCAAAGCCTGAAGGAATTTGTCCAGCGACTTGCCAAAGGATGTCGCGCGTAGACGTAGTTTTTAGACTTTGCATACAGGAAAAACCCGTAAAACATCAATGAAAGGCTCGTAACTTTCGCAGTCTCCAATATAGACGTACTCGTACATTTTGGCGACAAGTAATTCATAAGAAATTGCTGAATGTTTTATACCAATTTTGCCGTCGAAACTGAAGGAAGCAGAAATTTATCCGCGTAAGCGAAATAAACTGAGGACAGAATAAAACAAAGTCTGCATTCGTACATCGGCAAAGAAAACATACATGATAATTATTACACAGATGTATAAGATCAGTTAATAAAAGCATAAATAATATCTAATACAATTATAATGCAATACAGCAACACTAACAGAAATATAAATATTAAAACTATAATAATAATATAAAGCGTCTTTCTTCAAGGACTACGTTCCCTGACCGGATAATGCAATTGGCATAGTAATCATAATGACACCTACTGGGAAGCCAGTTTGAGGGGATGATAAAAAAAATGGCCTTACTCTGTTTTGCGAGTAGCCAGCGATCGTGGAAGCCATTCATGGCCCAAGGGAGAGCCAGCAGTTTCGCGTGAGGGGAGTGTGGATTGAAACACCCTTCCGCGGACTCCAAGACAAAAAGATGCATGTTTTATTTTAATAATTTGGAGGTAATGTAATAAAAACGATTTAATTGTCCAATTTGTTTCATTTTTTAAAAATTTGCATTGAAATTGTTGGAAAGAAACGTCACTTCCGCGTATTGTGGTCCCTTTCCCTGTCCAATGGTTTATTGCTTCCGCAAAGAGAATCAAGTTTGTACCTTTGAGTTTTGGTTTCACTTACACAAGCTTGTTCCAGGAGGTTTGTAATAAGAGATCCCATCCTTAGCATCTTCTTATTTCTGCTAATTCTTTTTATCGCTTATTTCCCCTTAACCTTCCGATCTCTTTATTCTTTCTTCTCTCCTCTAAATACCCTCATTCTTTACACTGGTTGCCCTATAAATCCTTCAATTAATAAGTACGAGCGCCGAGTTGCTTTTAAATAGGCATTTTTTCTCTCACCATCAGCCTGCCTCTAACAAACGGGCTTTTTCAAAAGCTATTAAATTACCGATTAAAATTACAAATACTCCACCCATTACTGCAACAAGTAAGCCAATAATAACATGAAATCCAACGTCTGAAAAACCCATAACTTGAATGTCATTCAATTGATAAATTTCCATAGTTGTTGCTCGTTCATAAGGTGCTCTTAAACAGTTCCAATTTTTATGCGCTGCTATTGTAATTAAGTGTTGAAAACCTCACAAGATATAATAAAAAATGACACTCGTTTGATAATTTAAATAAATACCGAGAATTTGCAGTGGTATTTAAATTATAACACAAGAGAGACACATTTAGTAGCACATACTATAACATAAATTTCTTCGCAAGCAGACTAACGAGAATATATATATGTAAGGAGCCATGTATCTAGTAGTTATAACTTATTTAATGACCTCATGAAGCACACAATAAATGATAATTAAGGACCGTTTTGCACAGAGATTCTTAACGATAAATGGACGATAAATTAACTGACAATAACTTAAAATCCCTCTCGGTCTTAAGCGAAGGCCCAAGATATTTGATATATTTAATGATAAAAAAGGATGAAATGACCTAATCCTCTTAAATAAATCATATATTTAGCGCAGATAAAAAGGGAGCTCTTAAAATACCTCTAAATTTGAATGGTTTTAAATTATTAATATTTAAAGCTAGAAAGATGTTTTTATTATGATCTACTTTACATCTCATACATTCAAATTAGATAAACCATCGCTTCCATTAGAACTGATATTTTTGCTAAAAGTATTTGCATTGAATGTAAATGAGTTTATTTCGAAAACAAAACGTATCAGGAGTCCAACAATGTTCGTTTATTTTTTTTAACCTAAATGAAGCTACAGTTTAATTAGTTTCTATCTTTTCCAATGATCTTTTTCTAACAAAATAAATGTTCATCTATGCCTCTTGAATAAAACTCCTTAGGCTTTGAAGCAAAAAACTGTGCGAATTTGATTGTCTAAAGACAAAAAAATGGTAATCCGAAGGAGACATAGTAGTAGAGTATGGCGGAAGACTACACACACAATGTGTGGTCGTTCATTGCTTCCCAGAATCAAAACTCTTTCGCGGTTGACCAATGATGGCTGCTTTCGAATAAGTTGGCCTTGAACTCTTTGCAGTTGTGCAGCGTACAGTTCACTTCTTTTATCTATAAACAATCAGATTAGCAATGGAAGACTTTGATAAGGAAAGGAGCGTTCGAGTAGAGACTTCAAGATTTTTTGCTTTAAAGTCCATGGACTTTTTATTCAAGAGGTATATATAAACTTTTAATTTGTTTTGAAAAGATCATTGGAAAAGATAGAAACTATTTTGTAGAATACATTCTTTTTTTGAACTGTAGTAAGCATTCAAAATTCCTAATTTTAATTGTTTTTGTTTTTTTACCTTAGCCTTCTATGTCTATGACTTAATGATTTAAAGCCTTTCAATCAATACACCTTTAGCCTATTTAGCCTGAAAGAGAATTATATATCTACCAATCTATCTAAAGTTTGTGGATGAATTGAAACTTTATGTTGTTGATGCCATCCCACATATGTGCACATTCACATTTGCAACTGAGCACATCTCACAATTCCCCCAGCCACCTTGATCATGCTATCGTGTCCCGACCTAATTTTGTTGATATTCTCTTTGTAGATTGCTAATATTCAGTGAGCAACCAATTTCCAGTACGATATTCAATATCTTATAGAAGTCAAGTCTTTCGTTATATGGAATTGTCTTTGAAGTAGTCTTATAGGGTGCTCTATCAATGTGGCCATAATATAATAAGGCTCTAAAGAGTATATGTAATTTATCGACAAGATAGAGTAATCATTATGTTTGTTCCTTAGGAAAATTCTTTGTTTTTCTAATTTCATTAATAAATGCATATTGGGCTTTGCCTTCAAAATTGATGGCACAGTGTTTGCTTAAGTCAAATTCCGAGCCACGTAAGAGATCGCTCCAAGATTCTAAGTAACTTAAAAATATTGACACGAAAATATTATAATATTGAAGACCTATTTGATAATTTGCTATTTCAGTCTTTCTTCTTCCTAACATTTTCGTTATTTCATTCTTTAATTTTTTCCCATTGCTCATTGATGCTACGTTTATTCCACTTTTTTTCTAAACTGAGTAAAATTACACTCGATGGTTAGAATAATTTATTTCCTTTTCCAAACTAGAATTCAAAATCCTTGTTAATATATTAAAGATTTTTTACAAGGATAATTCAGCTTGGCACATAATATACAAAAATATGTGTTTAGCGTTCATTGAGAAAATATAGTGATATATATTCGTTTATAATCATTTCTAAGACAGTTGAATCGCAAGCCGTGGGCATTTCCACTGACCGTTTCCCGCAGAAGGTCAAAATGGGTCTTAAATCTTTTTCCAAGCACCTCTGATATGTCAGGGACCACCATGCTTTTCACCCAAGGTTGAACAGAGGATGCCCATCCCCCTTAACGCTTAGTCTGAACACCAATAACATTGTTAGAAATATCCAGATGCCTTAAAAACTCATTTCCTACCGATAAACTTTAATATAACTCAATATTTGAATGTTTAATTTGCAAAGTCAAAAGTTTTCGTGTTGTGTGGATAAGGATGCTATTGTTGGTGTCCCTTTGCATGCAAGTGCCGTCCCATTCTCTTATCAAAGCCTCAATTTAAATCTTGAAGTTCAGAGGGAGTTTAACAAAGGTGCTGGAAATAAATGAAATCTCCATAACCAGACATTAATTTCCACGAATCGCAGAGTATAATAAATAATCATCTAGGTTCAATTCTACACAGTAGGTGTTCAACCCGCATTGATGCTTCGTCTTCGATTTATTAGTGATTTGCCCACAAGATCTATAATGAATTGGAAAGATACGACAACCTTAGATAATCGACAGCCAGGCTGTCATCCATTGGGGAGGTCTACAAGAACACCACCAGGTTCGTTGCACTCGAACCTGGGATAAACCATAGTTCTTGCGTAAGAATGGGTTTATTTATATGTATATAATCTACAGTATAAATAATACATACAGATTGATATCTAATTGAAAATAAAGGTTCCCATTTTTTAAAAAAAGCCAAGCAAATATCGGTCAACCATCGTCGACTCGCTGTCAGGACATTGCCATAAATTGGGCGATAGGAACACGGCTAATTTATTTAATAGTTATTTCAAATCGACCTTTAATTGACGTTCTAAAGGGACTGTTGACACCAAGTCACGCTCGGACCGATTCCTGGTGACAGGACCGCGACACTCCAATTCGAACCTAACGCCCCGTGGCTCTCTTCTTCACCGATTCCGTCCGATAACATCTAAATCACACCTGGAAATCGGCCGAGTCGGTTGGTCCGGCTGTCAGACGCCCTCTGCACCCAAGCTACGATTCACAAACAGTGATTACTTGCAATTAAGGGAAGACTGGTTTCGATAGTGATTACTCGAGGTGCCGGTGAAGAAATGACCCCTGAGAAAGAGGTCGTCTCTTATTTTCGTGGTTCCCAGCCATTTTTATCGTGGGAGGAGGAAGAGAAGTTTGGATTGGGTCGGATGTGGCTTACGAAGAGGAGAGTGATAGGCAAATATGGTAAGATCGCTTCGAAGCCATCGTGCCTTTTCAGCAGCCATTCTCATTAGTTGGGGAGGGAGTAATAAAAATTTATTATCTTTCCTATGGGGTCAAACCTTTGGTGAATTAAGACCTGGCTTCTAATTCCGAGTCAGGATCTTTGGCCCGCAATAGAAGCGTCGCAAACTCTTACTTTAAATAGCCATTTTTTTATTTCATTTATGGATTTCACGAATCTTTGATGGTGGCGAGCAGTTTAATTATAACCGCCAGTTTTCTTTCTAATTTAAAGACCACTCTATATACCATATGTATTGGTAATGAAGAAGATTACTCTTAGATTTTTATACGCACCAAGTAAAACTACATACATTACACGAGTTAGCACGAGATTTGTGGGGATTAAATTTTAAGACCAGCCCTTTCTGATAGTTCCTAAATGTTAGTGGGTCCGAGTTAATCTCAGTGCCAGAAGCTTGCCTTTAACATTTATCTTTTCTGACCTATTACAAAAATGGTAAATTGGAAGCTTTAGCAAAGTCTTGAAGGAATCGTTACTTTGCGTTTGCATCTTGAAGTGGCTAATTAATATCGACGATTCGAAGCAACCTGGTGTTCTCAAAGGTTGTTTTTTGGCTCCATCCTCAAAGTTAGATTTGAACTTATCCATTTTGATCTATGTATAGTTGGAAGGATATAGCCGCTACATAGTAAATTGTATGGATGTTGATTAGAAAATCAGATACTTAATGAAGGAAAATGCCTGCTCGCCACCTATCGTGATGTTACTGTACAGATCTTCCGTCATACTGCTATCATTTTAAAAGAGCCCAAGCTTTTATTTATCGTCCTCCTTTCAAGTGTACTTTGTTACTTTTCCTCTTTGAATTACTTTTTTAATGTCTTATGTGAACGTGCAGTTTGGATCAGAAGTTCCAATACACCTAGCAGTACTGTCTAAATTAGTAGTTAAATTTCCCCCAGCGCATGGTTGAAATGAAACCTTATGTTCAATAGATCGTTACCGGGCTTTTTAGCAGACTCTGTGATTCTTCAGAAGATTCTAGTATGAACATCGAAATAGAATTCGATTTACAAGACGACCAGTCTTGCTTCATCCGAATGGTAGCTTTCATTGGTGCATCTTCTCAGAATAGGGAGAAGTAAGTAATATAGTGAAGGCATATGAAGGCAAATTGACATTTGCAAAGGAGTACGCTCACCGTGATAGAACACTTTGAATGAAATTATTATGAAGCGAGGAAATTAAAATATTTGCCTATAATTGCAGATGAAATGTGGTGAAGTGCTTCTTCAGGAACACGCCATAGTAACCATAAAACACGTTGGAGGAAGCATAATGTCATCGAGGTTCATTGCTGCTATGTGACAAGGAAACTTGTTGAAATCAAGCAAACAATGAAGCAAACTAAACTTGGCTGTCCAATTTTACTTTCAATACGGCAACGACCCAAAATATAAGAGCCCCGCAGTGAAGAAATGGTTTGAAGATTAAAAATAATAATGTTTTGAAACTCAACAAATAAAGATGATTAGCAAATGAAATGTAAGGAGGAATGAAACAAACCTTCTAGTGAAGACCATCGCAAGAGGATAAGAAACAATGCAAATGTTAATAACAGTAATTGCTATTAAATGCCAAGAAACAAAGTAGAAATTATTATTTTTACTATGATTAAGGATAACTTTGCTCTCCTTTCAATGTCGTAATGTTGCTGAAGTAAAATCGTTCGAGATCCGGAACATTTCAGATTGGAATGAAGTTGCAACATTTCAGATTAGAATGAAGTTGTAACATTTTTGATTGAAGTGAAGTTGCAACATTTCAGATTAAAATGAAGTTGTAACATTTCTGATTGAAGTCAAGTTGCAACATTTCAGATTGGAGTGAAACTGTAATATTTCAGATATCATGGAGTTGCAACATTTCAGATTAGAGTGAAGTTGCAACATTTCAAATTGTAATGGAGCTGCAACATTTCAGATTGGAATGAAGTAGCGACATTTCTGATTTGAGTGAAGTTATAAGATTTCAGATTTGAATGAAGTTGCAACATTTCGATTAAAATAAAAATGCAATATTTAAGATTGCATTGAAGTTGCAACACTTCAGATTTGAGTGTAGTTGAAACATTTCAGATTGGAGTGAAGTTGAAACATTTTAAATTGTAATGAAGTTGCAACATTTCAGATTGGGGTGAAGTTGTAATATTTCAGATATCATGGAAATACAACATTTCAAATTGTAGTGAAGTTGCAGCATTTCAAATTGTAATGTAGTTGCAACACTTCAGATTTGAGTGAAGTTGCAATATTTCAAATTGCAATGGAGTTGCAATATTTCTGATTGGAATGAAGTTGCAACATTTCAAATTGAAGTAAAGTTGTAATATTTGAGATATTATGGAACTGCAATATTTAAGATTGGAGTGAAGTTGCAACATTTTAAAATGAGTGAAGTTGCCACATATCAGGTTGGGATAAAGTTGCAGCATTTCAGGTTCGTATGAAGTTGCAACATTTAATATATCACTGAAATTCTTCGAAATATTAAAAGAGTAAATAAGAAAAATCATGCATTATTGACGTGAATTTACACTTTTGATCCAAACTATAAATTTGTTAAATTTAGGCTTTTCCGACATACTTCCATTCCACCATTCCTACCAATCGTTAACCGACTATCGTTTTTGTTCAACTCAATCAAACTTCACTTTTAAATTCAATCACATTTTCCTTATGAATAAATACTTTATTACTCGACATTCTCCAGATTTAGAGATTAATCACTACCAGATCTTGTAAAATTCACTTGTACTAACTCCTTGATACAGGCAATTGTTAAGACTACCACCTGACTTTCAATCTTTCACACATACACTGCTTTAACCAGATAAATTCTCCGATTTTTAGTGCTTTCTCAAACCCATTTCCTTCACAACAGTAAGCATTCTAAACCAACAATTCTTGCATAACATACTGATTAAGGGCTTAAATAGCCATTTATTTCTCATAAAATATTGGTTTATGAAGTCGCTTGAAATGCAAAATAAAGTTAAAAATTGCCATGAGAAAGGGTTGTAGAAGAATAGATTTACAGTAACCAAAAATACATGATTGAAAAATGTCCGTTTGTGGGGAGAGTAGTTTTATCCATTTATCCATTAAAAAACTACTTTTTTACTTTCGTAAAACTACTCTCCCCACAAACGGACATTTTTCAATCATGTATTTTTGGTTACTGTAAATCTATTCTTCTACAACCCTTTCTCATGGCAATTTTTAACTTTATTTTGCATTTCAAGCGACTTCATAAACCAATATTTTATGAGAAATAAATGGCTATTTAAGCCCTTAATCAGTATGTTATGCAAGAATTGTTGGTTTAGAATGCTTACTGTTGTAGGCTTCAACTCTTATATGTACCCTTATCGTGCCCTCTGCGGAGTTCTTATTACACACATTCAGAACACTGCTCTGCAAACCACTAACCTGCAGGGGTATTTTTATTACTTGTTAGGGACTTTTTCTCGAAATTGTGTGAGGCCTTTCTCCTTCTCATTGGTTTCGTCCAAATAAACGGGTTAAATATCTAGATAGTTCTTCACCATTCATATATCTACCAATCTTCCTATACATTTCACCATCATTCTAATGCTCCCAATGTTCTCGCCCCACCACGGTCCTTCTCTCCACAAATAATGGCATTTTTTTGTTTTTTTCTTTAATTTTGAGCTAAAACCAACAAGGGTATCTCATTTAGAAAGTTTGGAAATAAAGATCTGCAAAGTGGTGGAGATATAGGAAGTGAAAATGTATGGAAGATATAGGAACAAATCCTCCTGCGTGCACCTTGGCCAAACGGGCACGTTAATGCGGGCGTTGGAGCAGGAACAGCACGCGGTCATCGAGATGTGAGCTGAAGCATGGTTCTCCATACAACACTCCTTAGAGAGGGAAAATACGAAAATGGTAAGTTTGTACATTTGAATTCCGACACATGAAAAGTTTATTAGGGAGGGAATATATATATATATATATATATATATATATATATATATATATATATATATATATATATATATATATATATATATATATATATATATATATATATATATATATATGTGTGTGTGTGTGTGTGGTTGGGTGTATTAACCTCGTAGGTATTTTCCTTCTTATTCTCGTTTATTGGTCAACGCAAATTCCTTTCTTCACCTCACTTATTCACTCTCTCACTCACCTAATATTGCTCTCACTCTTAATTATCTAAATCAATCAACTATGGAAGTCAATCTAATGTAGTTGCTTTTTTTGGAGCAGGGGTGTTTATGTGACAGCGTTCGTTGTTCGAAACTCAAAGTATTTCCAAACCCCCAAATTATGTGTGACTGATTAAAGTTTATTTATTGGCAATTCCACTTAGAGCGGGGGTCTTCTTGTCCCCCTAATGTGTTTGATTCCCTCCTATCTAAATGCCCTCTCAGCAGGGGATCTCTTTGGACATATTGGATTTCACCCACGGGGTGCACTAGAGAAATAACCAATAAACTCCATTTCCGAAATCGAATTTTCGACTGATTTCTGCCTTTAACGCTTCACTTAACCAGCTCATCCGAACGACTTGGAGATCGAATAATGTGAGTTTAACGCGTGATGAGAAAGTTTTATTATAGTTCTGCTTCAATTTGGATGGTTATTTTTTGTTCTTTCTTGGTGTATGTGTATGAATGGGTGAGCGGGGAGTTGAAGTGGGAGAGGGAGAATCCCTTTGAGTTTTATTCTTCTGTTCTTTGTATAAGGTAGTCTTTGTTTTCGTGCGTCCCATTTTCATAAAGGTTGTTTTTCTTTGTCTTTAACTCTTCTATCAACTTCATATGCGATTATCGTGAAAATTGAGAACACAGTACAGACATTCGCATGATTTCGATAACTTTCATTTACTATCTGTATTTCCTTCACCCCATCCCACACTCATCACACAAACTATTCTCCTCCCATTGTGTGCCAAGGTTTTTAAGACACACATGCCAAATTATCAACAACTTGAGTGCCAGAGATAGTGGCAGTGAAACTCACGCTTGCAAAACAGGTTATCATCACCATAAACATGCTGGTTATCACCTAGATATTAAAAATGTCGAAAAGAAACTAACAAACTTCTGGCAGCTTTTGTCCGCTCGTGCAAGAGGTGCTAACCAACTACCATAAATATAAGAATGAGATTTATTTCTTAATTAAGCCTTGAATTTAGCTCACGCAAATAATTAGGAACCTTTTGAACAGACAAAAGGCGGAAAGAGAGCAGTAAAAAGCCCTCATAGTGAATGTAATGGCAGATAATGACTCAGAGAAGCACAAAAGAAAGAGATTGCTTTGAAAATTCGTGTACATCTCTTATGAAGGTCCATGTTTGTACCTTTGGGTCGTATTTTTTTGTGTAGGTTTTGTTTTTTGTTTGTCCAAACGCCCTCTGCTGAGATATTCAATCACGCCTACACTTGCTTCCGATTTTCTTCAAGTTGTCCACCCTCTGGATCTAATTAGGTCTATTATGGGAGTTCATGTTCTTTATCTTATCCACGTATTCATTTGCGTCTCCGCTAATTTATCTTTTTAATATCCTTCTTCTTTCAATGTTATAGTTTCCTGCATATAAATAATTATATAAATATTTGATTCCCGTTTTATTCCTTGGAGATGTCTATACCTTGGCTTATGGCTGCAGCTTCTTTCTGTCCCTCAAGGGTGACCTAAGGTCATAGAATTAAGTTCCTCTAATCGTGACATGCATTTGTTCGTGTGTTCTTGAAATGCAACTCTGCCCTTTTCGTGAGGCTCTTTCATCGCTCCTCTTTCTCTTTTCCCTCCACATTTCTCCTTCTTTTCTCAGTCTATTTTGCGCGAATAGGACGGGTCACCGGTCACAAAAGAGGTCCGGCAGTATGGAGGAGTTCCCGTGCTGAAAATACGTTCGGAAAATTGGGATAATTTGCCCCTCGGACGAGAGCGTAAGCTGAGAAGGAGGCAAACGCGAGAGGAAAGGAAAGGAAAATAAAAAGTGCAAGGAGAGGGAAAGAAGGATCTAAATAATAAAAAAAATAGCGGGAAGGAAAGGAAAAGGGAGGCAAATACAGTGAAAAGGAAGGAAAGTGGGAGATAATAAACGAAGGCAAGGGAGACTAGAAGAAAGGAAAAAATGGAATGGAAGGAAGGATATGTACGAAAGGAAAGGGAGTCAAGAGAAAAATTAAATAAAGGAAATGAAGTAAGGAAGTAAAGGGAGGAAAGAAAATAAGTCTACAGAAAAAGAAAAGAGAGGGTAGTAATGAAACATAAAGGGGAGGAGACGAGTAAAAGGAAAGGAAAAGAAGGATGACTAGAGTATGTAAAATAAAATAAAATAAGTGAGGCAACATCAAATGTGAGAATAAAAGTGGGGAAGAAAATGAAAGGGAAAGATAACACCCCTCAATCCTTGGGGATTAAATATATTCAGTAATGTTCACACCAAAGAACTTACGGGCAACACGTCGCCCTTTACAGGTCAACCTCGAACTCCAGGCAACCTTCATTCCCATAAAAGTCAGCAGGACGATTGAAGTCCCTAATTTCGGACAAAGAAACTCCGTAGAAGCCATTTAGAGTTGAATCTTTGAGTAAATTGAAAATTAAAACAAACAAAACAAACTCGATTAACTCTTGCAATGGATTCATAGACAGAAGAGGAACGACACTTAATAAACAAATACCTTGTTCTATGTTCTTTGTTTCTACCACTGGCTTATTGATTGCAATTGCCTAATTCGTTCTGGATTTTTTTTTTTTTTTATCTTTCCGTATTGATTTCTTCTTTTAAATCTTGGTTTCTCATATCTAATGTTTTCTTTCAGGAATAGTTTGACATAAACAATCAAAAGTACAAAGATTAATTTTGATGTAGACAAAACATTTTAGTTTGCCATTGTTTTCTCTCCTTCAGCTGTTCTTTTATTCATAATCTGGAGCAAAGAGAGTACAAGGATCTTGGCTTAAATGCATCAACAAGGAGATGGATATACGAACACCTGCATGCTCTCACATGCGTACACACTCACACAAGGTATCAGTGTACTTTGTAGGAATTACCCCGGGACTCTTAAGGAACCCTTCCGACCGCAGACTCTGGATTGATAAGGTTTGCTATGCCGACGCTTTTCATCCCTAATATTTTTTAACTCCCTTCTCTGTTTCTGCCTTCGTTTTTCTTCCTCTATCCATCTTGTCAGTTTTCCCTCAGCTAGACAGATGGATATACCAAAGAATAAGTCAAAAAAAGTGCCATAATCCCTAGATAAAGCTCACATCCCCCCACACATGATCCTATATCGCTTTGAGATCAAGTGTGAACTTGTCGTGGTCTGAGATTTTTCATCTTATCTTCCTCAAGCTTTGTTCGATGGCGACTCTTTTCTACCAACTTCTTGTGATGTATGCATATATATAGGTTATTGTATTAAACATGCTCTTTATTTTAGGCGCGGTTAGATTGGGTTTATTGAATCATAGTCACAGAGCTCAAACTAATTAATACGTAAAATAAAAATACTTAAAAAATCACAATAGGTAACGATACCCATTAATTTCAACTGATCTGACATATGGCTTGTAACACCGATCGTGTCTCATAATGTTGCTGACGAGAGCTAGGGTGTGTAAGATGTTGTTATTTAGATATGTTTGTTAATGCTGTTTCTCTTCATTCTTTGTTTTATTCGCTATTCCTTGTCTCGGTCTTTTATTTCATTACGCCCTATTGGTTAGTTCCAATTTGTCCTGAATTCACGGGAAGAAACGAAAATAACATTTATCCTCCTTTTTTTCTCTGTATTTTCCTTCCGCTCGGTCAATAAACTCATAAATTTCACAAGTTTCCCTTTTCTTTTTTAATAAATATAAAAGTACATCGTTGAGGGAAACTTCTCTTGCGTAAATTGAGTTGAATGACGTTAACCATGGCAAGGTCTTAGAGGACGGATAAAAACAGCTGGTGCCAACGCTTAATCACGACCTGGATATGCGTTTCGAAATTTCCGCGTTCGCCAGAGAACGGATATGGAGCAAGTTGCTAAGGAAACGTTATGTTATGCCGGGAAATTACAAATGGACGTGGATGTACCGGGAAAATAAGTGCTGAAGTAATTATATCAGGGGGTCCATAAAGTCCCTCTTTATTTTGGCGTATAGTGTAATTTATATTTTAGTTATGTTTATAATTTATATTCTGAATACAAGGAGCACATGACAATGTAATTTAGCCCTAAAATTCTCTTTTAAGAAGTACAGAATAAATGGATTTTATGAAAATTCATTGGATGACAATCAATGGCAAAGAACTGCAAATGAAGAGAAGTGAATGAGATAACATCAGCATTATTTGATCCCAATGACTGTTGCAGTTGGTCCGTGAGAAATGTTATCATCGCATATGATAATGTCAATGCTATTCCGCTGAATGCAATTTAACAGACCAAAATGAGGGCAGTATAAACTCATGCAAAAATTGCGACAGTGAAAAATCCTGAAATAATCGAAAAATCTTTTTTTTTTACCTTGGAGCAATTTTGATCAGCAAATTACTGCTGCCATACGATTTTATTTATTCATTCTCGGGATGGAAATAGAAATAGAAATTATTCAGTGTTCACAGAAACAAGAGAGGGACTTCAAAAATCCCCTCGATTAGTACTGCGTTCGTATAGCCAGGAAAGAAACACACGGTAAATGAAGACTCGGGGAATCGAAGTATTCCCAAAGATGAAGAACATGAGGTATCATGAGGGCTAAATTCATGTTCATGGAGAATAAAGAAAAGTGACTTTGTACTAAAGTTAAGGATAAGGGACGCTAATCAGCAAACTTGCTCATCAAAAACTTCTCACGCGAGACTAACTAGTTTCGGAAATGGTCGGGGTCTCACGGACCCCGATCAATTAATAAAATTAGAAAAACCAACAATGGTATATCTGATTTAAAATTTTGAAGAGATTTGTAAAAGTGGTAAAGTAATTGGAATTTACTTTTTTATAAAGCGAATACTAACGAGGCCGTCTCCTACAAAATTTATTTGAAGAAATGGTCGGAAAGGGGCGAAATTAGAAGTGAAAATATAGGGAAGGTACATAGCTAGAGTAAAGTGCTAGATGTTCTTGGGGCCGGAAGGGCGCACAACTCTTCCGAACCTGCTTCTCTTCCGCAGCGAAGGCAGATCCCCTTGCTGTGTATGAAGTAAGGCTGTGAAAATATGTGAGTATAACCCGAGGACGTAAGGAATCATGGAGGTGTAGTACCTTCGGGGGGTGGGGGTGGGGGTAAGTGAAATTCAGGGTTCCTCAAACCATCATACCCCGCAAGGAAGCGTAAAGTGGTATTTCGCTTTAATTAAAAAAAAAAATCCTCAAACCATCAAATTAACTAGGACGAAACGGGTGCAGTTTGTAGATGGATGTTGGGACTGGGTTTAGTGTCTGATTCACTCGAATGACTTTTGATAGGCTCACGTGGATTTTGTCATCCGTAAATATATGTTACGAAGCGACATTTTTATTTTGCTCTCAAGTCAACATCAGAAATCGTGTCGTCACATCCATCCTAATCGATTCTCTTTTCACTTCGAGCTCCAAAAGAAAACGTTTTCCTAGATTTGCCTCACCTAGCTGTTATGTCCTCATTTATACTGCTGATATGCGCACTGCAAACAAATATTGTACAGTAGCGGCCATAATATAAGGGTCAGTAAGAACAAGTGTATTTAAATATTTATTATAGAAATTTAACAAAACGTTGAGACTATATATTAAACACATATTTAGATATATCTAATATCTATCTTTTGTGAAAATTTCAAGTAAATGAGATAAATATTTCGTAAGTTATCAGGAAATAAACAAACTATCGTCCAAATTGCAGCGGCCAAAAGTTATTGGCTCACTTCGCAGTGTGGCAAGGAGCGTTGTCTTGCACGAAGATAAGAGGATTAACTGACGAATATTATAGATGTGGAAGGGCATGCTGTCTAAGAGTCTGTTTTTAGATTTAAGCATTGAAAGTCCCTGGTAGGTGAATAAGTGAACCAGGAACAGCAGCAGAGACCACTCCACATACCATTACACTGCCTCCTCCTTTCACCGCCATCGGAACGAATAATATTAAACTTTGATTCATCGCTAAAATGAAACTGCGACCATTGTTCTTCTGTCAATATGACATGTTCGTGAGCATAACGAAGACGGGCTCTTTGATTCTTCTTGGAGAGCAGATATTTTTTTGCCGGTTCCCGAGCAAGCAGCACAGAACCTCGTAACCTCCGGGAAGCTGTTTTGCGCGATACGTTGACAATGGAGGTGGAGCTGAACTCGCGGGATATCTTAGCTTGGACTTGGACTTGGCCATAAAAAGTGGAGAAATTAGATAGATAGAGAAAAGATAGAGAAGTAGTTAGTTAATGAAAAGTTTTAGTGGTGAAAATTGGAAATAAGGGATAGATAAAATAGGTCCCTGGAGAAAGGGTATCTCTGTGTTTCGTGTTTATTTACGTTGGTGTATTTGTTCTTTTTAAACATCTTTATTATTATTTAGCTTCAAAGCCTTTCAAGTTTTGTAACATTTGCGTTAGTCTGATATATATATATATATATATATATATATATATATATATATATATATATATATATATATTATTTTGATTTTTTTCCTTTGTTTTTTTTTATTATTAAAATCTATGATTATTAGTTTTTACAAAACATTTGTACATATGTACATAGTAGCTTTCAAGCCTTTTTGGGTGTGTATTCTGTGACTTTGTCTATTGCATTTATTGTCTCTAAGATATATTGTTTATACGGTAGTTATGGGTAGATCGGTTCCTGTTTGTGCCGCGCAGCTCTTCTGCTGCTGGGGAATCTTTTGCGAGCCTGGTTGTGTATTAAGTCGCGAATTCAGAAGTGATTCCTGATGAAATCTGGGTCGGAGTTCCATTCCACCTTTTGCCAAATTTTGAGGGATCTGGTACCTAGATCTTTATTTAGTGTCTCGATGTTTGCTTCCTCATGTAGTGTTTGTTGGCGTTTTATTTCCCTTCTTCTAGCGTTGCATATTATTAAGAGTGCTTTATTTTGCACTCTTTGCAATTCCATCATCAAAGTTTTTGGAATGGCCACTAGTGGCATGGAGGGATACAATACTTTTGGTCTGATGTAGGCAGAGTAGATTTTCTTCTTGTTGTTCCTCCTTAGGTCTTTAAATCGATATAGCTCTCTTATATCTTTCCTTGTACCTGCAATTGTGCCGTTAATTTGGTCCTTGTATCCCCTGGCATTTATTTTCAATCCCAACACTCTGCCTGTTCTTTTGTATGGGTATATTTCATCCCCTACATAAATTAGTGCTGTTTTACTTCTCTTGATTGGTATGATTGTAAATTTGTTCAGATTAGTCGTGATTTTCCAGCGACGTTCGTAACTTTTTAGGTTCTCAATTTCGTATGACGTCATTCTTGCCATAGTTCTTTCATTATTGTATGGGGACACCACTATCTTGTCACGTCGTCGGCGAACTGGATATACAAAGATTCCTCTAGCCTAGGACTAGGGAGGTCTCTAGTGTATATCGAGAACAGCAGTGTACTCAAGCACCAACCTTGGGGAACGCCCTTTTCCAGTTGAAATTCTGGTCCTTGGTACTCCCCTATCTTGATGAATGCTCTTCTGTCCATGACGTAATCACATGTAATCACATGTAATCACATTCTCCAACTGGGACTTAATCCCAGATTGGAGACTTGCTGGGGAGATTGGAGACTTCCCCGACTTAGGAATGAATTGTCATTTTTTATATTTTCAAGACATCGGGAAAGTATCCCGTATTGAGGGCCGCGTTCATTATGTTAACTAGTCCCTGTTTTATGTTTTGTGGAGCGTTGCTAAAGTTTGCCTTCGTTAGGCCTGAGTGACCTGCGCCACACTTTGTCGAACGGTTTTTTGACATCCCTAAATAGTAAATCAGCATGCTTTTTCTCTATTTCTATTTGTGCTAGTTTTTCTGTTATCATCGCCAGTGATATGTCCGTACCTCTATACTTTCTAAATCCGTGCTGTTGTTGATTGTGTCTTCCAGTTAGGATTGCACTCTTTTGGCGATGATTTTTTCGAATATTTTTCCTCCAAATTCGAGGAGAGAGATCGGGCGGTAGTCTGCTGGGGAGATTGGAGACTTCCCCGACTTAGGAATGAATTGTCATTTTTTATATTTTCAAGACATCGGGAAAGTATCCCGTATTGAGGGCCGCGTTCATTATGTTAACTAGTCCCTGTTTTATGTTTTGTGGAGCGTTGCTAAAGTTTGCCTTCGTTAGGCCTGAGTGACCTGGGGCACGCTGTTTAAACTTTTTCAGGGTTTCGTTAAATTCCTGTAAGGAGATCTTTTTTCCTAGTCCTACCATGGGTCTTTCCGCTGTAGCGTTATTGAACGGATATGTTCGCTGTCGTAGAATTCCCCCCCTTTTTGTTGTAACTCTAAGAGTGCTAAGTGTGTCTAATATATTGATATTATAAGAATATCTTAAAGAACAGAGCCGTTCTGAAACACGTAAGGATATAAAAGAAACGCCCAATAATTCACAAAATAAACTTATATTTTACCTTTATCAATTGAATACATAACATTTATACATTAAATACAGCAATACTCTAAATATTATTATAAACAAGAATTAATTAAATTAGTTTACCCACAAAAATTGGTTAACGTTTTCTCTACACACAACAATAATATAAGAATTAGGCTTACGGACTCATCTGGATTATAAAGGGCCTCAGAAATGTTATTGACTCACGACGCGTGCCGCCGGCCAGATGTAGATGAGCGAGATCACACGGTCATTTCGGCGAGGGTGGCAGCTAAGGGGTCCACACGTTCTTCCGGGGAGGGGGGGGTCTTCAAGGATGAGAACCAATACGGTGCTTTATGCAACACCTAGGCAGTCGTGGTCTCTCTGGCGAGAGTGAGTCGAACTTGGTTCTTAAATCAAGTTAACTTGGAGTGCGGTGTGACCACCGAGTAACGAGCTTGAGGAGGAGCTTTTCTCCTTCGTTACTTATTTCCTTATGGACGAGGACTGAACTCGGGGAGGGTCTTCTTCAAGGGCGAGGATAACGGAGGGGGGTTTCTCTGGCGAGAATAAATTACTTAACGTTCGGGTTGATAACCAGGGACTTAGCTCGAGGATGAGCTTCTTCTTAGCCCCTTAAGGTAGGTAGCCATGCCTCTCTTGCAGGGTACTTCTTGGTCTAGTGAGCCAAGTACACTACCTCTCCAGTCTCGGTAGTTCGGTTTGATCCGAAGACTTCGTCCCCTAGAGACTGACGTATACTACCACGATTTTCCTAAGAGTTCCTCATTTATATCTCGTCACCCCACTGGGGGAGTGGTAAGGGGGGGAGAGGGGATTGAGGACGGCCCCAGGAGAGCTCTTTTGGCCAACGGTTTTTCCCATGAAGTCAAACATCGGCTCCTCGTTAGCCTTCGAGATTGGGAGAAACCCGTCTCCAATTTCTTATTCGACGTGAAACTGGATCTCACTCTCCTGGGGAAGATCTTACATTTTGACCTTTAGGGTCTTTCATGGCACCAAGTTGTGCCACATTGCGGTTAAGCACTGAACCCGCCGATGCCTTCGACGGATGTCTTTGCGGTAACCGCCTTGTGACTGCACCAAGAGTGAACGGGGGGGGGGGGGAGGGGAGGAAATGACCATTCCTCTAAATTCGCTTTATTTCTTCGTTTAACTGGTCTAAAATCTCGTTCCCTAATTCTGTATCAAAATTATCTTCCTCTTCAGGGGAAATTTTAAATATATTAGACCAGTATTCTCTAAATATTTCTTCTAACTCATCAGGTTCAGTGACCACTTCACCTTCCCGACTTTTGATATTTTCTGCTTTGGTGGTTGGCTTCCCTCTTAACCTCTTCACTGTTTTCCAGAATGTTCTGTGGTCCATTTCCTCATCTAGTTCTTCGATGAGTCTGTCCCAGATATTCGATTGTTGCTGAATGATCAGCTGGTGTAGGTGTTCCTTTTTTTCCGCATCATCTGGTGGAGGTCCTTGTTTGGTCCCCATCTGTTGATTGCAACCACTAATCCTCTGTATTCATCTTGAATGGCAATCATTTCTGGTGTCCATCTTGGAGCTTGAGGGGGTTTTATACTTTATCTTTGGGATGGTATTTCTATCTGCTTCTGATAATTTTGTTGTAAGGAGGTTTAATTCTTCGTCTATCTCTTCTGAGATAGCTTCTTCTAGGTTTGCCGGGACGTAATTCTGGCAAACGGCCTGGTAGGCCTCCCAGTCTGCACGCGCATATGATTTCCTTTCCCTTATTGGTACTTGGATCGGGCTTGTTGATATTGTGATGTTTAAGGCTTCGTGGTCGCTGGGTATCACGGATCCGGGGGCGATGTGATAATTATAGGGAAACTTTGGGCTCGTTAGAACTATGTCAGTGAGTAATAGGTCGGGAACTCTGGTCCAATGCGCACAGCTATGTCACATTCTAGAAGAAGTTCTAGATTTCGTCCCGCCGCGTTGGTGCTGGTGTACTCGACGGCCCTGCATCTAGCGTTAAGGTCGACCGCGAACAACACCGTTTTTTATGGGGAAACAGCTTTAAGAAGTTATGAATGGGAATGTACCCTCTTCTTGGGGGTTGGTACCCAGTAGCGATAGTTAGGGGTCCTATGGTAGTTTGGACCTCTATCGCTACGTATGACTCATCTAGTTGTGGGAGAACTTTGTGCATGCGTCCTTTTCGGATTGTAATCGCCGCTCCCTCGAAGGGCTCATCTGTATGGCTTGTTGAATAAACTTGGTATCTGAATATTTTAATTTCTTTGTGTTTTGTATCAATGCCGTGTTCGGATATTAAAATGATATCTGGATCAAGGTTCTGAATTATGTCTCCATATTCGGAATTTTTCCTTGTCTAACCATTTACATTCATATACATTAGTTTTAGGGTTTTATTTGCAGTGTCCATTGTGTAAAAAGTTTCTTCTGTAGTTCTTGTTGCTTCGTTTTATCTTGGTTGTCCCTTTTTCTTAGTCTTCTCTTCTGTCTTGCCTTGATCCTAAAGCCTGGTGAGGGGCTGTTCTGCATTTCCTGTTTCGTTTCTTATTAAATTCACTCTGAGAGATGTTGTTGAATATTTCTGGAGTGTATTTAATTTTTCCTTGATAGATGGCCTCTTCGACCTGGTTCTCTGGCATTTGATCCTCTTATTGTCATTTGATTTTCCTCGTTTATGATTCCCTCAGTGATAACCTCGGCGTGGTGTTCCTTGGGGTAGTGCGTGTTTCCTGTAGCGAAGAGTCTGAGATTTATCCTTTAAGCGTTAATCTGATGTTTTTTCCTCGGGGTAGACGTTGGGGATCTTTTCCTCTGTTGGCTGTTTGACCTCTTTTGTTCTCTGGCTGTACTTTATGAGATTTTTTCTTTTATTTGTTCCTGCTCAGTTTCTGCTATCATCTCCTCTGCAGTATGATCTTGTTTTTCTTGATTCTTGCCTGTTTCCGCTTTCTTTCTCGCTTCTCATGCAACAATCCTTGGATTCCTGCCGTTGGAGGCGTTTCTTCCTGTTTGAGTAGGTATTTGACCTTGTGTAGGTTTTACAAGTTTAATTTTCAGAACTTCTTCTGATGGAGGGTTGTCGGGCAACCACATTTGTGGCATTCCGTTGTTTTTCAGCATCATGTTTAGTTCTGTCTTAAAAGTCCCTGGTCCAGAAAGGTTCGCAATGTGGGCGTAATAAATACAGGCCATTATCTGCGTTTAATTCTCATTCTCTACGTGTAGCACAGTATTTTCCTTGGTTGGTTCTGCTTTGGATGTTTTTGCCACCTGGGCGTACGTATTATTCCTCTTTTGCTCTTCTTCCTGTCTTTTTACCTATTTTTTCTTTTTTTATTATGTTTTTTCTTGAAGGGGCATGTCATTACGAGGGGCGGTGGTCTCCGCCACAATTCAGGCACCTTTTTCGCTCGCTATTGCAGCTCCTCCAATTGTGGTTATCCGCACTGCATTCAGAACATTTCTCTGTCTCTTGTGGGGTGGTCGTCCAAGCGGTAGCATCTGAAACAGATCTTTACTTCTGTGAATTACTCCCTCTCAATTTGATCGGGAGTGATCCTTACGTTGAAAGTCAACAGTCCTGTTTCAGTTGCCTTTTGGGCCATACCAGTGTCACTGAAAAAGACTTTGAATGCATGCGTATATTCTCTAAATTTTATAACTAAAATCACTGTCCCCTAGCTGTGGTTGGATTCAATTTCCGTTTTTAGCTCTCCAGTGTTATGCGACCCGACCCATGGGTCTAGACGCCTACATATCACGCTTCTATGGGTCAGTATTTGGGGAGGGATTCTGGGAGCTAGTCCGATATGTTTTAGCACGTCCACTGACTTTTGTGCCGTCAAGGTTTCGACATACTTCTCATTTTGACAGATTGCTGTGTAGCCTTGGGGATTCTCAATTAATCTGATCAAAGCAATATTGATTTTGGAATATATTGCTGCAAAAACTGTCCCCCTGTCGGTCTTTGCCTGGTTAGGGCTTTGAGCGGGATCCTTGTTTTTTCCCAAATGTTTGTAGTGGGTTTTTAGTGTAATATGATGCCCGTACTATTGTATTGATATAGGACACTGGGAGGGGGGATGGACATTATGACTTGCCTATCTGTATATAATTGTATTTGTATGTAATTTTATTTAGAGCCTAGTTGGATAGAGGGAGAGCAGGGAAAGATATAGAATAAAGAGAATTTTATAAGTCCTTGTCTACGTACCTTTCTTCTGAGTTTTATTCTTTGATAAGTAAATATCCTTTTAGATACTCCTGATTGTTCACTTGCACCGTTTGGTAAGGAGTCGATGTAGGTAGATTGTTATTATTTACACTCAAGTAGTCGGTGGAAAACTCATCTACTTAAAATATAACACTTGTTTCTTCACTTTGTTAGTTGGAGCACTGTTTCTAATGTGGAATGAGTTTATTTACTTGAGGAGAATAAACGTGGGGTTCACTAAGTTGATCACTTGCTTCTAAATTTGGGGCAATCGGTCCAACTTTAAAATTAAATACACCAGACGAACAATGTTTGTTAAAGTTTATTCAACGTGTTCACTGATTATAACACTTCCGTAGTTTGGCGAGTATATGGGCACTTGGCTAATATTAATTCACTTTTGAATTAAAAGTTTAATTACCGTATTAGGCAATGTCACATTTATTTTGATTTTATACTTTTTGTCACTTCGTTTTATTCACTTCGAGTTCTCGTTGAAGTCAATAAAAGTTTAAAAACAATTAACACTTCTATGTGTTAGGAAGGTAAAGCACTTGCTGTAGCCGTTTGATATCCTCCTTTATCGATTCTTTAAGATCCGCGAAAGTAGAATTCCACAGGCGTATAAGGCAATCGGGGTATCTTAGCAGCACTCTTAAGCCCATCCTTCAGGGACATTCTATCCATAATACGATCCTATCTTGGTGACTTTTTACGAGGTCTACCGGTTTTAGGTTTAGCATCTGTTGATCCTGATGAGTTAAAACGAGCTATAATTCGTTGCACAACGCTTCTAGACCTTCCTACAGTAGTTGCTATCACAGAATTTAACTTGCCCTCTTGGTGATGCACACAATCCTTTGTCATTCATCACAGGACACCGGTCGTCTCTCACAAGCCCCAAGTTGACATTTGAATGTTCCAATTATGTATGAACATAAGAAGTAACTGTTAGCCCATCAAAAGTCTCCTAAACACAAATAACTCGGTTGGTATTTCATTTTATCTAAGTGACCCTCAACATTTGGCTGCTGCAATTTGGAAGATAGTTTGTTTATTTCCTCATAACTTACGAAATATTTATTTCATTCATTTGAAATATTCACGAAAGATAGATATCAGATATGTATATCTAAATATGTGTCTAATATATAGACTCAACGTTTTGTTAAACCTCTATAATCAAATATTTGAATACACTTGTTCTTGCTGACCCTTATATTATTTATGGCTGCTAAAGTTCCAGAGCGAATTAAGTTTGAATTATCCTGATATATAGAATATGTATACTGAAAATCTATAGCAGATTTGGCTCACATCACAAAAGGTCTTGAGCTCAGCATTACCATTCTCTTAGAGGGCGTGGAGAGGAATTTGCATTTCCCTCAACTTTAATAAATCGGTTTGAATTGATTGTCTTAAGATCGATCACGCTTACCTCAGAGTCCCACCCCATCCTTTGAGACCCGAGACGTTGCCTTAAAAGTCTACCTTAATAGTTACAAGCAAAAAGAAGTCGAGGTGAGTGAATACTTTTGTTATTTAAAAGAAGACATTTCTTTTTGTTTTGAAGATGGGATCGAATTCAGGCGTGATTGCACAAAGGAGATATTCCTTTACCTCATAATAGTAATCCAATAGATGAGTTTAATACCTGTTTTGAGTTCAATTGACTTTTTCTCTGCTCCGAACATTTTCTTGAGATCCGTGGTTTGAATTACAGGACCTAAGGTCTTAAAATTAGAAGTTCCTTGAGTAGATCACGATCGAAATATGTACTTATTAAATTGTGAACATAGAAATAATCTTTTCAATTTGGGAAACAAATCACATGTTGGTAAAGAATGAGATGGTATTTGAGGATGTAGTTTAAAATATATTAGAAAGTAGCTAACCCCCTGAAGTAAGGAGCGATAACGATACGTAACAAGTTCCCAAATTTGTTTTATCCAGAAAAAGGTTTTTTCTTAACTGACTCCAATTTTAATTTAATTTGAAGAAAAGCATTATTAATTTCGTCGATCATGACATATTTATTTGATTGAAAACGAGAGTAAACAGATGTCAAAAAGGATTATAACGGTGGTGCATCTTTTCGAATACAGTTGAAGACAAGGCTTAGTTTTGTAGTGCTTTGTTCAGCTGTGTTCTGATTGATTCATCTGTTAAGCAGCCAAGCATATGTCATAATATTTGGAGCCCACCTGTATTTTCTCTGTTATCTCCTTTTCCACCTGGTTTACAAAAACCTCATTATAGGGGTCTGTTGGCCCTTTTCATCTGATTTCATTTTGACTGTTTAATATATTATTAAACAGCTGAAAGATGAAGCGAAAAGCCTCAAAACGGGTCCATTAAAATTTTAAATTCACTGCTTTTATTCAGCATGAAAATAGAAGTAAAATGCACACTTTGAAGTATTTATAAGCGATAGATGAAATTAATGTTTATAAATCATAGCCAATTTTCTAAACAAACGAATCTTTTGATGTATCCCTAAAACAAACGAAGCATGATGCATTCCTACCATCTGAGTTTTGGGGTCATGTTTTAAAATCCGGTCCTAATTCAAGTGTACTATATGTATAAATCTGGCGTGGAATTAATTTTGCAGCCATGTCATAGGCTACGAAAGTATTGTTTGCTCCCTTTGATAAAATGAAACCATCTGTATTTAAGTAAAACGCTATTTTTATACAATATAGACAATCTTATTTTTATATGTATACGTATGTATGGCTAAAGGCATATCAGAGAGACAAATTTGGTGGCTCCTAAGAGTCACAACTCCAGATGACTATGTAAAATGCAAAACCATATATATATGTTTTGGGTTGGTAATTACTAATCCATAAAATATGCATGATTTTACAAGTGTCTAAGGTTTATTACACTAAATAAAGTAAGTTTTTTTATTAAGTTAAGATTTAGTGTGTTGGCCCTTCATTTTTATGACTCCTGTAACAAGCTCTAACATACTGGATATCAATTTTGAGCGGTTGCACCCCATTCATGCCATAACAGTGCTCGGATGGTATCACAGTCTGCATCTGCTTCTTCATTCGCTTTTTAAGCATCTACCTCAAGTTTTCAATCGGATTCAAGTCATAGAAGATTCAAGGCCAATGAATCAATAATTCAATGGGTTGGTGTTTAAACCACTTTGTTAGCACTTGTACCCTATGGCACGGTGCTCCAATTTGTTAAAAAAAACCCGCGAATCATCTTCAAATTGCTTTTAGGTCGTTGGTAGCAGGTATTCTTGAAGGACACATTGATACCATTCTTTGTTCACAGTGATTTCTTGGCGAAAACATATGAGAAAACCGTTTGCCTTGGTATAGTCTCTGGATGCTTCAGTGTTGGCACAATGGTCGAGACTACCGTCTTCCCTTTCTTCTCCAGATAATCGAGTTCTCAAAAGTCTCAAACCGTGAGTGTCGAAGTATGGCTCCAAAACAGGGAGAGAGAGAGAGAGGGGCCTTCTCGAACCCTTATTATCGGCCGGGACAACCAAGCGTGTCCTTACGGGAAAGTGTAAGAGGCCGAGATTAGCGGATCTGAGGGAACAACCAGCGGCTGGAGCCATAAAAGTTGTTGGAGGCAGACCTACAAAATAGATGAGTAATCTCCTGACACGGGGGGGGAGGGGAAGATTAAGATGGCGGGGAAGTAGACTTCAATTTCAACGCATCATGCCTCAGTGTCAATTTCTCAATGATCTGGTAGCAAGTCTAAAAAGGGTTAAGTCGGAGGGGGAGGGGAGTAATGGCTCGCTCTCTCTCCCGAAGTAATATCTTAGGAGGTGGGGAAATACTACTATTTTAGTGGATCCCTCTACAGTGAGAATGGCGCTTCATCTTCATCAGAGAATATAACTTTGTTTGAATCTTACACTCTCTAATCCTTGACCTTCTGCAGAATATCAGCGTATTTTTGTTTTTCATGGTAAATATTGGCTTCTTTGCTGTCTTTCTTATCACAAAGGCATCGTCCATAAGCCCGCATCTCGGCTTGAGTGCGGAGGAACTCGCATCTCCCTCTATTACTCTTGAACAAGTTCAGCAATAGTAGTAGAACGATTCCGGAGCTGAGTAGGTAGATTTTTTATATTTTAGGAGCCTATCTGGCCTGACTAGGTGGTAAGAGACGGTCCTGAATCTAACTGGATTCTATTGGACATGCCGAGGCCCTCCTCCGCGTACTTTCACACCTGTCTCCTTGAACGTCTTGGCCATCCGGGGGAAGGTTCTAACAGGCATATTGTTTCTAGCAGTAACTTCTATACAAGAAAAATAAACTGGTACAAAACAATGATGACTGCATGAGTTTCCACGAGGGATGACCATTGTTAACCAAAGCTGAAAATGATACCAAACTTTTTCTTTCGCTTTCATCTGCGTTTTTGGAGATGGTTTCGACTCTCATGGCGCATTTCAGTGAAAATGGCATTTTGAACCTCGCTAACGATATGGTTGGTTAGCCAATTAAGTTTACGCGAAAATAAAGTAGTCAGAATTGGGTTTCGAAGAGGAGTTGGATTTTTACCCGATGCTAATATCTGGACTCGACAGACATATTTTGGTATTTTATGCAATGACACCAAAATCATGTGGACCAAAAATCATATCCTTAGAACATATATGCATATGACAGAAGACCCACTTAGGAAAATGAAATATGATTCCGAGCTCTTTCTTCTTTATTATTAAAGACATTTTATTGGTTGGTCTTCGTGTCAGTATTTGTATTCAAGTGTTATTTGTGAGTTTAGTTGTCATGTATGCTATATGTATGTTTGTAATTACAGTATGTCAAAATTGTATTACGGCAAAAGAATTGTCTCTTGTTGCACATTGGTCTAGACTTCTTCAAGTGATTCTTTTCGGCTTGGGTCAACGGTGGTTACATTAGGTAACATTCTATGTTCTTTTAAATTTCTACTCCATCCATCTATTTTCATTGTTATTCATCTGTTCTTGAAATTCGGAGACCTCTAAATGCTGCATTTGACCCTTGATTCGGATCCCACGTTAAACTGTAGGTCTTCCCTGAGACGAGCATCAGAGGGATTCAAATTTATTGTCAAAAGCAATATCAAAGAAATTATCGTATTTGCTTCTTCTATTTCCTACGGGGCTATAATCTCCGTTTAGTTCGCATCAGATTCCCATCCTTTGTTTTATCCACGAGGCAACCGGCCTTTGTTCCCCTCAAGAGGGTATCAGCTGTGGAATAGTCAACCATATCGCAGCTGACATCTAGAAACTGGCCAATCTTACCTGCCCCAACTCTGACAGGAGGTTCCTCAACTATATACCATACATTTTTTATTCGCCCCATTTTTTAAAGATCTCCAATTAAAAACTATTTTGCGAGATGCCTTCGTGGGTTTTCTCTTTTAATTTTGAGTAATTTCCCACAAATCTTCTTTTGTTGCAAATGCACAGGTCCAGGAGAGTTGCGCTCTAGTCTCCGTCTCTGCAGAGTATACGCTATGCATCTCCCACACAATTTCCATTTCCCTAACCACACCAAACTAGAACTTCTCCATACAAAATAGTTCAAGCGAGAATTCTATTGTTGGTTTTCGGGGGTTTTTTTTCACTCGCCTTTTTTATTTCAGCCAAATATTGCGGTAAACTACATGGGGGCCGAAAAGGAACGCATTATAGGGGAAACCTACCCTGATTCTCCTATGTTGCGTGCATTTTCAGACACCCTGTAGTTAAAAATTATTTATAAAGTTTTTAATAAATAAATCCAAAGAACACCCCCTGCTCATTAAGCCTCCCAAGAAGTCACTTGGATTACTGTTGTAATCTGCCTTTAAAAAGTTTGATTAGGATATTCTCGGACATCCATGAACAAGTTTGTAGATGGAGAAAGTTAAAAATATCAGCACAAAAGCTAAAGCTGACAAGAGGAAAATTCTATACCGGGTAGGATAAAATGGATAGGCGGAATGCCAGGAAAAAAATTACCTTTGGATCACAAAGGATTAAGTGAATGCTGGTATCAAGTGCCTTCAAGTGACTATTTCTATCTACTCCTGTCCACCTTCCATAGTATTTCCCTTTCCCTAACTTTACCACTCAAAAAAACTTTAAAAAAATATTTTGGGGTATTTACACACCAGTTAGCTTTCGCCTCCCCCCTTTAAACAATCAAATAGATAAAATTTGAAATACAACAATTCACGATATTTTCATTAAAATTTCAGCGCAATATTATTTTCAATTATCTTGAAAATAGTTCTTTACGTGTTTGAATTTCTTCACGGACGTGTGATTGATGCTCAACTCCAGACTGCAATCTCTATTTAGTTAAGGAATGGAAATTTATTGCCTTTCTCGAAATTTTAGTTAATTCCTATTTCAAAATTTAAGGAGATTTCTTTCTCTTAAAGTAGTTAAGAAAATATGAGTGAATGGAACGCTCCAGTCGCTGCATAATATGGTCATGGAATTGCGAAGGATATTCGTTGATGGAGAGCTGCGATTAGGGTATCGCAAAGTACCTTTTCAATGGCTGAAGCAACGCCGAGTCGGATTAAATCACACAAATAATCTAGAAAAGGGAAATTCAGAGAAAAATGTGTGCGTTCCTTTATATTTGCATTCGTCGCTTAAGACTCCCAAAACAGTGGTTAAGGAAAGTTGATTCTGGACGGTCTTTGTTATCAAAGGAAGGAATGAGGAGGAATTCGATTGGAGGGTACGATGCGCCCGTACTGGAAAACCTACAAGGAGGTAAGCATTCTTGTAACGGGGCCCCAGTGATGTACTGGTAGTGGTTTGGCACATGGTGGAGGAAATAGTGAAAATGAGAAGTTCGGTGGGGGTCAAGAAAAATTGATCAAAGATTGATTTAATTTTTATTCATTGGACAAAATAGAAAAACTTATTAGAGGCCCCTGCCGGAGGTTTTCTAAAACTGACCGGTGTAAAGTAGCAGATTCTCTCTCTCTCTCTCTCTCTCTCTCTCTCTCTTTCTCTCTCTCTCTCTCTCTCTCTCTCTCTATCTCTCTCTCTCTCTCTCTCTCTCTCTCTCTCTCTCTCTATATATATATATATATATATATATATATATATATATATATATATATATATATATATGCAGGAAAGAAACCACAATGTTAGGATCGATTTATTTGCAAAACCAGGTTTCGACCCGTCATCTTCAATCGCTGGTAAAACAAGAGAATTCATATAATCCTTAATATTAATGTATAAAAATTCTTGTTTTACATTTCCCTAATGCTTTTTCCGTCCGTTCTTCACCTCTCTTAAAATGATTCAATATTTCGGTCATATTTAAATATAAACTAACTATGTACAAAATGCTGGTTCACAATATTAATAAAAATAGACAGGGTGGTGGGGCTATTCTGTTCATTGTTCATTTTACCCTAAGCGCTACTTTGGGGAGACTGGAAAATAATGAACTGTCACTTTTAACCAAAACAAATGCAATATAAGAAGAGCTGAACGTAATAATGTTATCTTTGTTCATTTATCTGAAAATGATCATCCTATCAATTGGAATTCTGCTATATTTATTTACCATTCATAAAAAATGTAGTTATAAATTACATTGACTATTATAACCCAAGGTTGTTTATTTTGCGTTTATTGAATATCGTGTGTATATTTGTTCATCTTTTTATTTATATTTTATGTAACGTATCAATTTCGATTTATTTTTATTTCTCTCACTAAGGTATTTTAGGTACATATATGTTTATTATTATTATTACTATCATTATTATTGTGATGTTATGACGACGTGGAACTTCTAGTTGAAAGTAAATAGGAGGTGTACTTGAAAATGTATAAAAGTTTTTAGTAGTCACGGAGATGCGGAGGAATGCATGGAAGGAGCGGAAAAGAAAGGAGAAACTCGTGATTAACCACAGTAAGATAATGAAAATGAAGCATTTGCAAGGGCGATGAATGAGGATCCGGATGTGAACAGAGGTACTTTGGAAGGAAGTGAGAAAGGTGATAAACTAAGAGAGGAATACATAGCTATGTAAACATCAACAATGAAGGATTGGGGAATGAGGAAGTCAAAAGTAGATGACAAGAGTAATTTGACCTCCTTGATTCATACTCTTGGTATCTGTTTATGAAAGAATTGACTTTTTCAAAAGTCAGATACTTCATAAAGTCCTCTTTTGAACATATATTGTTCCTTTATAGCGCTTGCTGTTGAATCACTGAGGCCTTTTGGTTCTATACATAATCGGTGAGGTTGTTTTTCACTAGCCCTCTAGCCCCTAGGATGACAGGTATGATGTTCGCATCATCCAGCCTCTAGTTCTGCTTTATATCGTGACTCAAGGGTTTGTATTTGGAGATTTTCTCCCGGTCTGCTCTGTTATACCAATTGTCATTTGAACACTCACTTCGATGGTCATTATGGGTGTGTTGCACTTGTCTCAAACCACAATGTCTGGTTTGATAGTCGAATTGAGACCGGATGACTGAGTTGTCAATTTTACTGTATTTATTTTATTATTTTCAAGACATTTCTTGTCATCCTTGACTGTGTTTTGGCTCGATGTCTTGATGAAATGCCAAAATGCAGTTCAACTTAATGGAATTGGATGACAGGATTATTTTTATAATATGTTTAACGGTACATCAATATTGCCTGAAAAAAGTTTGAGATCTTTACCAATAGCTCTGTAACCTTTGCTTTAATTTTTTTCTTAACAACACCTTCTCTGACATCTGCAGAATGTTCTTTTTGTATTCTGTATTATGTGCCAAGTTGTAACGATGGGTGACAGAAAACTGACAAATTATTCTCACCAGGTTGATTATTGTTTATAATTTTATAGACTGATCCAGGAGCATTTTAAAGAAACTTAAATTCTCAACTGCACTCAAGGCAAAAAGCTCTGGCTGCGGTAAATATTGTTAAATGAACGCCTGTATAAGCAAAACTGTGCACCAAAATGTCCCTTAAGATCAACTCTTGCGAACGAATGATAAGCAGTTTGGAGGTGATCCACGCCTTTTCGAGCTGCTAGAAATCCAGGTGTCATCGGGCACAAATATCGAAGTGGCTCAGATACCATCACCACATTTATGGTCATAATGACGTGTTCAGAAGCAGAAGCCCCCGAATTATGACAACCTTCAACTGTTATTACCCAAGATGGAGGAGCCGATTTTTAGGATTCGCTCGTGAAGTTGAGATCCAGCGAGAACGAATCTCAGAACTCATTCACTTTTATCTGTTTTGCAGCGGCGTCAAACAACCGATGTAACGTATAGATATAATTTATATTTCCTGTAAAATGCGCCCAAACCATAAGAATAGTATAGTTAAATAATTAATCTGAAGCAACACCTTGGGTACCGCAAAATTTGTCCATTCCAAAACTTTTAGATAGCACTGTAGAAACATCAATTCAGTATTAGTATTAACAAAGGCACTTTAAGAATGAGTATTGGATACTTTTGCTATTTAATAATATTATAAATTCGATATATATATATATATATATATATATATATATATATATATATATATATATATATATATATATATATATATATATATATATATGAAGAAAGGAGATTCTGAATGCTTTTTTCTTTATTTACGTTCGAAATCTCCTTTCCTATTTTCTTGTTTTTGATTTTCATGTATATATATGTATATATGCGATTAAGATGGCAATTTTGTAGCTAACTTAGCTCTTTATTAATCCCTCGGAAGGAGCTCTTCTCACAGTCACGAGAAGATAACGCATAAGTCAGCGTTTCTAAGACAAATCTTTTGGTTTGTCTTAAAAAGGCTGGTGGCTTATGCGTTATCTTCTCGTGACTGTGAGAAGAGCTCCTTCCGAGGGATTGATGAAGAGTTAAGTTAGCTACAAAATTTCTTCCTTAACCGCATAATTATGATTGCGCAATCGCAAATAATTCTCGATATATATATATATATATATATATATATATATATATATATATATATATATATATATATATATATATATATATATATATATATATATATAGGTTGAATTAATAATTTTCTTTTTAATCCTCTCGTTTGTCGTATATTGGCCTTCTCTTCTTTGATCAACTCATAAACAAGCTCCCGGAAGTTCCTTGAAAATTTAAGGTTTCGACCTTAAGGAAGGTACTTGTAAATTAAAGTTCTTTTCCCCATTATTTTATTACGCTGAAGCGTTTCGATACGACACTTATTATTTTTAGAGACAAAGTGGATAAATATTACAAGAAATGGGTTTATATATTACAATATGTGGTTAAAGACTTATTAACACACAGAAAATGGAAGTGTTTAAGCGAAATAAAGTCCATTATGGCAGGGAGAGAACAGGTCAAAGGTGTGGAACTTCCGGCCAACGTTAAAGGTAAGGGACAGAGGTTAGGTTCCTTTTCTATGGTGACTATCATCTTGGTGCGAACAGGTTAAGCATGTACTCTTGCCCGACTCCTTCATCTTGTACTTGGAATTATCTCGTGGGAATTGAATTGTATGTTTAACCTTGGTTGCTTTTCTTAAATAAATCCAGCTTCAAGGAAGAGTAATTGGCGTTGATTTGGGGCAGACTAATTTTTTTACTATTTTTCTCTATCAATTTTTCTGTTAAAGAAAACTTCGTGTATTTCTAGTGTTTGTGATTTCGGAGCCCCGTTGTTTAGGAGGATGGATCAAGGAGGATGACCTACCACCTATACAACGGAGCTCCGAAAACACACACAGCCACGAAAAACAAAGTTTGTCTTAACAGAGATTTACCCATACTCCAACGAAAGTAAAGTCTTAGCACTGCGCTCACCGCAACAGGCTATAAGACACACATAAACACAAGAGTCTCCTTAGCCAAAAAGAAACCTTGGGAAGATTTTCAAGTTTAAAAACCTCAGTGCCAACAACATAAAGAAGCTATAGACGGCACTGATACGCTCAACATTGGTGTACCCGGCAGTGGTAATGCAGGAAGCAAAATCTACCTCTCTCAGGCTAATGTAGAGGGTGCAGAACCAGCCACATTGCTAATAGCTGGCGCGCGCAGGATGGACCATATTCAGCAGACAGAACTGCATGCAAGAGCAGGCATGAAGCCATTGCATATTGAACTCCAGAGGCTAGGGAGTAAAACCTGGGATAATGTAGAAGATCAACAACTCCCATCAATGGAAAACAATATCGATATTCCACAACCTAAGCTGCGCATCATCACCAAGAGTGCTCCATTCCCGAACTGAATAAGCTGCTTCCTGGAAGCCAAGGGCACAATATATACATAAACATGACCACCCAATTTGACAGGAGATAAATTAAAACCTAAAAGTTACAGAAGCAAGAAACAACTAAAATAGAGAAAATAAAAAGAGGCAAATGCCCACTAAAAATACGTTAAACAAATAAAACAAACAAAGTGTACCTAAACTTAAGTATAGATAATTAATTAATAAAAAGAAACAAGCAAATAGCTAACAAGTTAGCTAAACCAAAATTGAAAGGCTTGAATGCCATGGCGGAGGAAAAAGAAATATATTTAAGAAAATTGTAAACAAAAGGCCAAAAAAATTATCTTCAAACGCACCCAGTGGACTACACTGGGGGCGCTGAAGACAAAAAGATAAAATAAAATAAAAATTAAAAAAGAAAGCAGGAGATACTCCCTTCATCAGGGCAAAACTTAACATTATTTTTTCATCTCTATTAAATCTCTTACTCATTTCTTTTCCTTTACATCAAGATCAAGAAGATCAAGCACAGGCAATCAAAATACCATTGTCTTTCTTTCTCGTCTTCACAACCCAACATAGACATTCACTGCCGCCAAAAGGTAAAACGCTTTAACTCCAAAATCCTTGTTTTGAGAAAATCGATATTTCAGATTTCAGTGGAGTTAAGATTTCAGTGCAGTTAAGATTTCAGTGGAGTTAAGATATCAGTGGAGTTAAGATTTCAGTGGAGTTAAGATTTCAGTGGAGTTAAGATTTCAGTGGAGTTAAGATTTCAGTGGAGTTAAGATTTCAGTGCAATCAAGATTTCAGTGGAGTTAAGATTTCAGTGCAATCAAGATTTCAGTGGAGTTAAGATTTCAGTGGAGTTAAGATATCAGTGGAGTTAAGATTTCAGTGGAGTTAAGATTTCAGTGGAGTTAAGATTTCAGTGGAGTTAAGATTTCAGTGGAGTTAAGATTTCAGTGCAATCAAGATTTCAGTGGAGTTAAGATTTCAGTGCAATCAAGATTTCAGTGGAGTTAAGATTTCAGTGGAGTTAAGATATCAGTGGAGTTAAGATTTCAGTGGAGTTAAGATTTCAGTGGAGTTAAGATTTCAGTGGAGTTAAGATTTCAGTGCAATCAAGATTTCAGTGGAGTTAAGATTTCAGTGGAGTTAAGATTTCAGTGGAGTTAATGCAACTTACCATTTGAAATCTCGGTATGATGACAAGACAGACGTAAACCGCCGTAATAGGCAGGTTCGTTTCATTCTATCGATTCCATCGATATCAAATTTGAAAAATTCGCATTTATGGAGTTAATGCTTTCTGCTTTTTGGCGGCAGTTCTCTCCTCGGTACCGGAACCTGTCGTTAACGTACTAATATCTACATACTCCTATCGTGGAACGGGTGTTCCCCCCCCCCTTCCCCTGAATCAGGTAAGATTGTCAGATCCTACCTGATACCTACATTATACAGCACTATCTAGCACTTCCCACGCACAATAAGGGCCTGTCCTTGGTACTCTTAGGCATGCCAGTGATTTTAATTTTGATTTTTATGCGATTTTCATTATCTGGTCGAGGTATCTCATCTGCAAGGGAAAAGGGAGGGATGGCGTAACTTATCTCCTTAGTCCCAGAAAACGAACAACTGAAAATAATATATTAATGACATCAATAAGAAAATTAACACAACAAAACTAACAAAAAACAATCAAACCACTACACAATAACCACAAAACCTCTTCTCCAACCCACGAAATTTTTAAGATAAACAACAAAATCCCCTCCCTCAAAGAACACCACAAGACCTTTGCGCAACTCTTCGAAAATCAGTCATAAGCCAACATCCGCATCCGATACAATAATGATAAAAAGCGTTTAGAGAACTCATATTGACCTCAGAGCTCCACCCACAACCATTTCAACCAGAGACAGCCAAAATTATCAAATTTCCAAAAATAAACTGCACACCCACAAGCTCAGACCATATCTCAAACATTCCTGAATCATATAAACCCCACACTACCTAAGCCCCCACCAAAATCTTCAACTTTGTCTGGTTGCACAACTAACTTCTGACTATTTGAAAAGAAAAACATCCTCCTAATTCTTAAAAACAAAACAAAACAAAAACAAAAACCAGCCATCATCCTACCATCCCATCAACTTTTATTCCTAATATTTAAAACAATAGAAACCATACAAAAAACACATCACACCACACACACCCTTAGTCTCGACTTAACATAGATTCAGGGTGAACCACTCAACAATTCCCAGTTTCATACAGATTGCGATAAACCTTTTCCACATTATCCTTAATTTTATTCATTTACCTCTTTTTTTTCACTTTCAAATATCTAATTTATCCAATTTGAGCTTAAGTTTTAATTTTCGGAAAATGATGAAATTGGGGTACGTGAATTTCCGGAATTAAAAATTGTAATTTTATTAAAACTAATGGTTCATTTAAGCCACGTTTTGCACGAATGCGAATCTATTTTAAGGATTTAGTTGCTTAATTGAATCGATTGGGGCTCGAGGGGCAAGAATACCCTAAGACTGTTCGGCATCTATTCGTTCGTGATCCTGTCTCGGTTTCACAATTTTGCCAAATATGAGGTCGAGTTGAGGGCAGAGGGATACACTAGTTCTTTCTTTTTATCTATCATATCTATTGAGGGGTTTTGTATCTATCTTATTATCCAAGTCTCGAATTAATGACATTTATTCACTAGTTAATGGATTACCATAAGGTTGTTGATAATACTTTTCTATGGAAGTTTGATTCTTAATTAAATAATATTATGAGCATGTTAGTTTAATTTGGCGATTTAGGTTAGGGGCATTGGTTATTTTCCAGTAAGACCCTTTTTGTGTGGTCTACATTCTACTTAACTCGACTTCAGGGCTCATTGCTGGTCCATTCCCTTATTTAGGTTAGAGGTATTTTTTTATGTTTTAATTAATACCAACATTTGGTTGTCTTGCCATTGCTGCTCCAGAGTTCATTGAGAACATATGTCTTGATTTAGATTAGAGTTAGTACTTATTGACGCCACTATCTTGTAGTCTAGCCATTATGGCTTCAGGGTTTATGAAGAAATACTCTAGTTTAAGTTCAAGTGGCATGTTTTTAATATAATTTGGAGTCGGCAAAGCAAAGTGGGAGAGGGAATTCCTTATTAGGTTTTGTTGATCCCCAAGCTTGAAACAAGCGAAGAAGTTTGTATCACTTGTAATCTAAAACGAGTACTAATCCAATTATTATTAGCCTTTTGGGCAAATTTAGGTAAGTATTGAGGGATTTAACCCAACCTCACACCGTGGTTATCCTACCACGATTTTCCCTATTTCATCTGGCTGCCATTACAACACCTTCTTTGGACTTACGATTCCCAGGGGATTTGTATGTACATGTGCTTTGGGGTCTAAGATCCAGATGAGCACGACGGGGTACAGGACCCTGGTGTATTGGGATTTAATACAAATCATATGTCTCACCACGAACTAGGGTCGAGTCTAGTAACGATATAAAAAAATCTGCAGTGTCCACTAAGTGTCATTTGTCACCTACACACTTGACCACAATCATACGCTCATGCTTTCATAACCTCACAACGCAACAAGTTAAATCGAGCCACTAAGAACATGCAAACATACCCCCTCTAGGTTGCATAGAACGGCGGCTGGACGAAAACAGAACGAGAGCCTCACTCCCACAAATTCGCCCTAACTCTGTTCACCTCTTACACTAAACAACCCCCACATTCTACTCAATCACCTCTCTACAATACTAGGCATGACCTTCGACAGCCAAATGACTTTCTCACACTACGTACCTGACACCTGTGGCATAGCATGAAGAAACTGAACGCACTTCGAGGACTCACTGGCTCCTTCTCTGGACAAAAACACTTATCACACTGTGCAAAACACTTCTCCGCACCACCCTCAACCACACCAACCTAGCTTCTACCCAACAAGAGACATTTCCAACGTCAAGAAATTCAATTTATACAAAACAGAGCTCTCCGTGTAATCGCAAGATGCTCACAATCTACCACACCTATTCAACTACACTCATACATTAAAATACTCTCCATCGAAACACAAAAAATTCTTACCTCACACTTCTACGCTCGGACACACAACCCCTTCCATCTACGCCACGAACTCAGAACAAACTACCGTCAACCCAAAGAAGAGAAAATTACACGATTATTCTGCACTCTGTCCTCCTCACTTCCTTGCAAGAGGGATGTCACATACAAGCAGACCCAATATGTCACATACACACACACACACCTTCACAATAACTCAAACAACTCAGTACTACGAGAACGCCAGCCGAACCCAGCCAAGTCGAGACACTTCCGAGAAACAACGCGACAAACCACGAACACAACCTGTCCAAGATACAACCACAACACCTCAACGCAAAACATCCCTTAAATTTTGAACATCTCCGACCACTACCCACACATGCGGTGGCGGATTTCCTGAGGGACAAAGTTTGGTCATGATACCAGCTTAAGGGGCCGGTCCAATCGTCACAACCTGTATAACTATTCGATGACCGTCTTTTGTTCAGGTAGATACTAAAACTACCTGTCATTCAATTTTGAAGTAAATATTAGCAATGAATGCAGGTAACTAATGCGTGTAATTACAGCGAAGTTAAGCAACATTGGGTGTGCTAAGTCGCCGGATGGAGTACTAGATATTCAGTCATCTTCACGGCGGCTACTATTTAACGGACCGTGGTTCGTATCCAACGTTAAACCGGGTCCTTACAGATATATGCATTAGACGGTGGAAATCGGTGGTAACACAGTTTTCCTAAAATGGCAAAAATAACGGTTAATTCTATTACATTTAATTCATCTTTTACACTACATTCTAAATAGACATCATCTGTAGAATAACAATGAAGCATCCTTCATTCCATTCCATGTGGGATCGATGTATTCATCTTCGCTTACAGGGTCAATGCCCTTGCTGGTTGTCGTTCTGCGCTCCCCCCCCCTCCCCGCCATGAGTATTGTTATATATGGAGAAGGATTAAAACTAATAGGTCCAACCTTTGGGCACCCTGGAAAGTATCAAATGGGTACTTTTAAGCACCTATGATCTTGTACAAATTTCTTCCTGGAGGAGTAATCAGATGTTATGCCCTATTTTTTACCTTTTTTTAAAAATTCAATTTAATACACTCATGTATTGCGCTCTTCGAGGCGGGTGGACTCCATAGAGCGCCTGTCTAGCAATAAGCAAAGGTTTGATACAAGAGATGGGAGTTTGACGCAGGTTTGCTGGCACCAAAGGAGAGAGACTGAGGGAGGGAGGGGCGTATAGCAGCATATCATTAACCTCCTTTTTATCCTTCTCTTCTTCACCTCCTTGGGCTTAGTTTGAACTGACTGGGAGTAGAAGAGGACGGTCAAATCCTTCACCCAATGTGACCCTGTCGTTCACTTCTAAGATTGAACCTTTTATCGATCCCGATGTAAGCTCCAATTTTACCTCAAGCGATTGAAAACACCTTCAAGAACCCATTTCGTAGATGGGATATCTTTAAAATCAGCTGATTACCTCGGCTGCCGGATAACTTTCGGAGATAAAGTGGTGGTTCAGATCTGGGAAATGGATTCTGACTACTCCCAACAGCTGTTGTATATCCAATGATGTCGAGATCATGAAAAATAGAAACTGATTACACCCAACAAGTTCCAAAAGTAAGCCTCGATTTCTCGTTTCTCAACAGGTTTTCGTGTGACCACATTCTAACTTTAGTGACAATTCATTGTATATTGTTTAGTTTATAATTATACATCTGAGACTTTATCTACTATTTGATGAGTAATATTTTCATGCCGGTCCCTCCCAATAAATAACCCAACCCAATCATTCTATTCAATTCGTAAAGATTAACTTATACACAGTAATAATCAAATGGTAATAATTCAAAATAATCTCCAATTGCGTCAGGGGGATTTCAATCTCATCATTGTCAGGTGTTCGTGGATGAGCTTCTAACGGTGTGGTTAAATTGAAGTATCGCGCGCTGGTGCCGAGAGTACCACAAGGAGAAAACTTTCTTCTCGCTGTCACCTTGATGAAGAGACAACAACTAATAAGGTCAATGTAGTAGGGAAAGGGGCGGTAGTGGACAGACATATGAATACAAAGCTTCCCTTTTCCCTTTGGCACCATCTCTGAATTTGGTGTACAGATCTAATCGGCCTAATGTAGTATGAAGTCGGGTGCACGTGACACTATAAGTTACTATGTCGGTCCGTAGGTTGATCGGTCGGACGGTAACCATTTTAATTTTCAATGAGTTTTTGAAAGTTTTGAAGGCCGTAAGGTCAGATGATATGTTTGTTAATTAATGATACGCTTGTTAATTAAATTTATTTTTTTTTAAATTATTGAAATAATCGAGAGCACGCGACTTCTTAAAATTCAAAGGGCAAAACAAACTAGGGTTTTTCTTTTCACGCAAAAAAGGTTAATAGGGAAATATCTGTAAAGAAAGAGGTGAAAGAAGATATAGCCACAGGTTCTCCCGCAAGCTTTTGGGGCCGGAAGGGTGCACAACAGGGGCACTGGAATAGCGGGCGGGGGAGTCATTTCTCCAGGTTTCAGTTAAGCAGGTGTATTATCCCTGTTTATCATCTGCCAATTTAGGGTGGATAGGAGAAGACATAGGAAGAATAAAAAAAGAGATAGGAGACTTAACTTGGGGTCAGGAGGGCGCGCTGCTTCTCTAGGTACCAGGTTTAACAGTTTAACCGCCTCCCGCAAGGGACGGAGGATGCAGTGAGAAGAAAAAAAAGGCAGAAGACAGACATACGAAGAGAAGTGATGAGGTTGAAGTGGATCAGGAATGAGAAGTGTTTGATCAATTTAACTGGAAAAGGGGCAGAGAAATGGCGCGCTCTGGCGAGGGCAGTGACACTCATCGAAGAACGAAGGGAACAAATTAAGCATAAAAAAGCGGGGGGGAGTTCGTGCTTTGAGGTATTTGCACCTTTTTACGAACTTGTTCTAGGAGTTTTTAGTTCTTATTCTGGTCTGACATGCTTTTCTTTTTTTTTTTGCTTATTTCTCCTTTTGTATTTATTTCCCATTTTCCTCCATTTATCCATTTTCCCCCTCTCCTCCCCACAGTCAAAATTCCCTCGTTGGTTCTTCAGCCGCCTATATTTTCTTAATAAATAGATGAAAAGGGAATATATACAAGAAGAATAAAAATAGAACAAAATTACACGAACAATTATAATATACCAACCCAATCTCAAATATTGGGGCCAGGAGGGTGCGTTTTGGGAACTCTACGCACAGAACAAACGTGGAAACTTCTGTGAAGTGTGATGTTCGTTGTTTGGATCCTCAGAATGACATAAGGTCTCTTTAGTTCGTAATTTGTAGTACCTCTATGTCCTTGCCCCTTCCTCTTTCCCCGTTGTCGAGGGTCTATGGCCAGGCTTGTTAAGGTTATTTAGGGATAAAAAGAGATGTAGATTTACCCGCCCGCTAGTAGCCCTGGTTGTCGGGTTGTGTGTACTTGCCCACATTATCACTTACCCTAATTCACCCCATTCTTTACGAACAACTTCCTCTTGTTTTTTTGATAGTTTCGGTTTGAGGAGCGTAAACGACATACAGGGTGATGCGAAAGTCTTCTCAACCCCCTGTTAATATTGTTTTAATTTTGTGTGCCACGAAAATGATGGTGTTCATACAAACCTCGATGTGTGACAGTGTCAGTGAAAGTAAATACACCCAAACCAGTACATGTGTTTGATATTAGTATATTGTTCCTCTATTGTTCGTATTACTTTTCGGTAGGGGTGATAAGACTTTCGGACCACCCTGTACTAGTTAAGCGTTGACAATGGAAAGTATGGAAATAAGTTAATTTGTTGACGCAGAAACCTATGGATTTATTACGTAGGCCAGGTTTTATGGGTAGTAGAAAATAGGGAAAATGTGATGACTAATCCACAATGAAAATACGACTACGATAGTTGCCGTTTGGAACAAAACAAGGTCTGCTGACCAAAAAGTTCCGTGCCCTCACTTATTCTGATTTATGACCACACCTAACATAATATAGGCAAGTGTATCATATTATAGCCTAGCCTAGTATACCCTAGATTAGTATAGCATACCATACCCTATACAAGAATAACTTTGCATAGCTTAGCCTATTATAGCCTTGGTTAGCAAGCTTATCGTAGCCAAATATAGTATTACCTAGCATAGCCCTCTCTAGCCTATTATACTTTAGCATACCATAACATAGCATAGTATATATAGCCCTGTCTAGCCTAGTATAGCTTAGCATAGCCTAGCTTTGTATAACCTAGCCTAGTATAGCTTAACATAGCCTAGCATAGTATAACCTAGCTTAGCATTAACTATCCTAGACAAGTATAGCCTATACTATTCTATTATACCCTAGTCATGCATAGCTTAGTATTGTCTAGCCTAACATACTATATGCTATCCTAGCATAGCATTTTATAGCCTAAATTAGCATAGTATATCGTACCCTTGTACATTATATCTTAGCATAGCTTAGCATAGTATAGCCTAGTCTATAATAGCCTAGCATAGTATAGCCTATTCTAGGCTTGCCTAGCAGATTATAGCATATTATAGCCTAGTCTAGTCAAGCAGAGTATCTTCCGAATAGTTATGATATTATTGCCAAAACAAAATAATTCCCCAGCTAACCTTAGGTGGACTTTGGAAATTATATCATTCGAAAGAGAATGTAAAACAACATAAGGCTTTCAAATTTCGATAGAATGGGCTGAATAGTTATGATGTTATTGCCAAAACAAAATACATATCGGGCAAACTTTGGGAGGACTTTGGAAATTATATCACTCGAAAGAGAATGTGAAACGACATAAGGTTTTCAAATTTTGTTAGAATCAGCCTAATAGTTATGATGTCACTACAAAAACAAAAAGAAAGCAAAACGGGGACCGACCGACGGATATAGTGAGATGTAGAGTCGCTCGCTCGCGACTAGACTCGCACGCGACTTAACGTTTGAAGTTTATTTGTTTGTTGGCTAAATTCACTTAGCATTGTTTGAAACTTGTTTGTTAATCCATTTATTTAAACGTTAATCATAGAGAACTTATTAACGCCTAGACAACTAAATCAGCAGATAAAAAACGAGATAAATAATGACTCGCCGTATGGGTATTTTACCCGTTTGCTGCTGTTTTTTACCTCTAAAATGGAACACACTTACTGTTTGTATAGAAGAGAGGTACTTAGGTATAGCTAGCTGGGAGAGAGGAAATGTTACTTAGAGCGAGGTCAGCTTCAATCTGCCTGACTTGTTTAACTTTATGGCTACTCTTCCTTGAGTCCTCGATCTTGTAAGGATTAAGTATGCCAAGGTATTTTTTAGCCTAATATAACCTTACATAACTTAACATAACCTAACCAAAACTAGCCTAGCCTATTCTATATTTGGTTAGTTAGGTTAGGTTAAAAAAAAACTCGGGATGCCTCATCTTTACAAGATCCGAGTCATCTACCAAAAATGACTACAATAGTCTCCCCATAGGTATGGGAGTCGTGGGGGAAAAGGATTAATTTGATTTTCCATGCCCCTGGCCTCGAGAGTGGTTTCTGCCCGAGTCGCCCACTTAGGAATCTCATGGGACTGCCTGGGAGCGATAAACTGTGTTTTTGATCACCGTTCGTTTGCCTAAAAATCGACGTTTCGCGCTCATCCAAAGGACCTTGTGTGTGGAGGGGTGAGGGGTTGCGATGTAGGAGAGGCTTATCGTAATTTTTTAAAATTTTGGTTTTAGTCCCTGGAATTCCTCATTATTTGAAATGATGGTAAAATATGAAACGTTTGCGTTTGAAGTTTGACAAGAGTGATAATATTAAATTACGATAATAATAATAAAAAGAAAACATCGATATCTCTCTGTTGAAACTCAAGGGAATGCACCTAAATCACACTATTAAAAATAATTAATTAAAACATGTCAAAATTAAACAGTGAAATGAGAAAGCTTTGAAATGTATGTGGAAATGTGGGAAAGTTTGAAATGGTTGGATCGGGGCTTTTTGCTGATTTAGTTTGAATTGTTGAATTGCTGCGAGGAAGTTTATAGTTGTTTTGGTTGAAACGTCCTTCCTCTCTGGATCCGAGGTACGCGTCCCCGAATCCTTGGACCATGGGGTGGGAGACCTGAGGTTCCATTTGCCCGAAGGGGAAAAAGGTTGAATGTTATGAAAGATGCATTCCTCAAAAGCTTGAGAATTCTCTCTTTGTCTCAAAAATAACTCAAACCTTAAAAAAAACAACATTTGGAAAAAACAGAGTTTCAATCACTTTGTCTTTTGTCCGCAGCTGATCGTGGGGCGGCCTTTGCCAGGGCAATTAACAGGATTCAAGAAGGAGAAGAAACTAAATCTACAGTTGATAGATGGATCCAGTAGATAGACAGAGTAGGGATGCCGGAAAAATCCATCGGTTAAAATATAATTTAACAGCTTTCCCGTCAGAAACGATACGTAACAAGTTCACTAATTTTTTTTATCCAGAAAAAGGTTTTTTCTTAACTGACTCCAATTTTAATTTAATTTGAAGAAAAGCATTATTAATTTCGTCGATCATGACATATTTATTTGATTGAAAACGAGGGTAAAGAGAATCTAGCTGAACACATATTCCGACAGAGTTGAAAGCCATTCTAGCACGTTGCCTTCAGAAACAGTGGATCAAGCCCTCATCGGATTACTACCAGAAACGAAACTAAAATGAGCAGAATGTGTTGATATTGATGCCTTTAGGAATGACAAGGGAGATTATGAGGACGACTCCCACCTGGAGCATATCTCCTTTTCAGCAACCTCTAATTCCCTAAAGGCAGCTAACCCATTCGCCAGTAGCTTTTCCAGACTGAAGCATCATAGCTGTTCCTTAAAGCGAAGCGCCCAACGAGCGAGCCAGGGTTCCTTGAACCCCTTCTTTCGTGATATTACTAAATTAACTGGTGCTTCCATAAGGAATCAAACCTCAGTCGCCAGAAAGCGCTCTGCCCAACATCCCATGCAATTTAGCTTCAGGTGTTTAATGGTATCCACACTAAACAATTAGTTTATTCACCCAATTCAATCAAACGGAGGGCCAAACGCCCACTACGAAAAGAAGAACATTCACCGTCAGGCTACGAATTGGACTTTCTTCCCCGTCTTAAGGCTTAAATATGGCTTGAGTGCAAACTTAGCCAGGATTAGCAGAAACCCAAAGGAGAGAATGGTCACCATTTTCCCCCTGTCTATGCTCTGAGTTGTGATGAATTATTTCATTGTACAGTGTGTGAGGGTAACTTTCCCAAGTCGGCACCTAATGAAGCAGATATGTAAGATCTTTAAGACTTAAAATCGATCAGAGATCTCACAGGTTTGAAGTTATCACCAGAATTAAGGTCTATAGTCAAAGTAGGAAGCATAAAAAGCTGTTAGATTAGGTTAGATGAACAGCACCGAATCTAACACAACTTAACCAATCCGAATCGAATCTAACCTTGCATAACCGAACCTATCCTAAACTAACCAAACTGACAAAAAAGAAACTACTATAACCAGACTAACTGATCCATCCCTAACCAAACCGAATCGAATCGAAGGTGAACGAAAATAATCGAACCCAACCGTACGGAACTGAATCTAAATAATCTAACCGATCCTAACCTAACCAAACAGAACATAGCCAAATCTAACCTTAACATAACTTCTAAAGAACCTCACCTAATCTATCCGATTCTAAAGCAAACAAACTGAATCTAATTTAACGTAACCTCATCTATTCTAATCCAATCTAACGTAACCTAACCCAACCGAAACTAATCTAGCCATACGTAATAAAAACGAAACCAATCTAACCTAAGCTATTTAAACCTAACCCAACCCAACTAAACCTAAAATTATATACCACGAGCTAACTAATCCTAAACTAAAGAAATCTAACCAAACCGAACCGCATCTAACCAAACATAACCGTACTGATCATAACCGAAATAACTTAATCGTTCTTAACCAAACTAAACCGAATAGAACCGAATATAATCTAACCTAGCACAACCCAACCGATCCGAATTTAACCCAACCTAACTTAATAAAACTTGACCTAACTAACTCAATCAAATTGAACTTAACCTAACCTGACCTAATTAAACCTTAGGCCTAAACCTCACCTCGCCTTATCTATCAGAACAGAACACAAATGAACCTAACTAAACCAAACCTACACTAATCTAGATCAAACTAACCTAACCTATTCTATGCGGTTGCTATAGCAACGAGTAGCCATCTTCACACTGCATCGGGCTGGTCTGGGAAACGCTCCTCGCCAAGCGAGTGACTGTACCCAATAGACCAATTTAACAGCCGTAAAAAGAACTGTATTGAGTGGGTATTTTAACCTTCACTTTTGCCAACACAGTACAGGGGATCGTTTTCGCTCACCCGTGGGGACATGGGATCGCTTTTACCCACTTCTGGGCACATGAGATCGTTTTCACCCACTTCTGGGCACACGGGATCGTTTTCACCCACTTCTGGGCACACGGGATCGTTTTTACCCACCCGTGGGGACACAGGATCGCTTTTACCCACTTCTGGGCACACGGGATCGTTTTTACCCACTCATGGGGTCAGTCTATATATTACAATAGTAAGCTAAAGTACAATGTACCCAGTGATGGTATGTGGTTAGTATAGTAATGAGTCTATTGGATACGGTCATTTACTTTGCGTGGATAAGGAGAGTCCCCCAGGCGTGCCCGATGAGGTATGAAGGTACCACTCATTCCTATACCAACTGCATACCATGGCTGAGTACATTGATATTTCCCTTACCCGATTCCAATTTTCCCTTGCGTTTTATATCTGCATTCACACTCAGAGCGGGCATGGGCATAAGGGTGCTTCGTTCGCCACTGCCATCTGTACCATTTTGTTCCATGGAGTTTCCTCTTTTAATAGTTCGTTAAAGACTTAAAGTTTCCCCATTTATCTTTTCCACTTCTGTCTTTTATACCCATCATTTATTCTCTTTTTAAATTAACATGTCCTCGTTGGATTAAACAAATTTTTATTCCTTACTCAATCATTATCAAAATGATTCCAGTTAGTTATACTTTATTGCCTATTTTTAAGTGTCGTGTTCACATTTCGTCTATATCCCCCGCAACCTCTCTTAAAGGTCGCTAATGGAGTGGTTATTTGCTGCCTGCGCTTTTAGTTTTGTTATATGTATTCATTATCATTTTATGTTGGTATTTTCGTTTCACGTGACCTCATGACCCCAATGATTGTCATTCGATTGGAGATACGCTTGTTGGTATGCCCCTACCCATTTTACAAATTCCTTGTGAAATCCTTGTTAGACTTATGCGAACTTTTAATCAAGCCCTGAATTCATACGAGCTCCTTTGTTCTTGTGTTCGATCGTTTTCCTGACCATATAAAGTGCACCATCCAGAGAGGTCCCAACTCCAGCCTCAATGAATCATTTGGAAAAGCAAAAAATAATTAAATAGATGTATAAAAAACAGTTTCAGAAGTCGTCGCTCATGTTGAGCAAATTTGTTGACATTTGTTTCACGATATAACGGAAAAAATATGTTCATCATGAAACTGTAGATATTATATATTATGATTTTAAAACCAAGTTTGATTCAGTTCCACATGGGAGACTTCGGAAAATGGTTAGAATACACGAGGCATAAGGTAGTGCATTGGGTTGGATCGAGGGCTGGCTTGTAAACTGTAGCCAGAGTTGTGATAAGCGGAGAATCGTCTGACTGGGCTAAAGTCAGGTTCACAGAAGATGCTAAAGTAGGTCATATAGCAGAACACGATCCAGATTGAGAGGAACTACAGCAAAATCTAAATTAAGTATTTAATTGGTTTGTTACATACCTCTAGAAATAGAAATTGATTATACGTTAGGTGGTCATCGATTAAAAACGTTTCAGAAAAACATGGTGTTGCTGTATTGAGTTCATATGATTTCATAGTTTCGAAACACTGCATCCAAATATCTATTTCAAGATTTTTTAAATGTAAGAGTAGAGTAATAGTAGTTGATTTGTTCCAATCAATCCTGCGTCATCAGCTGGAATATTCAGCTCAATTCTGCTCACCTTATTTGCAAAGGGATATCGTTACAATTGAAAAATTACAACAGCAGACGAGAAAGCTTATTTCAGAGCAGCAGCGAAACAAACTCTATAAACAGAGAAGATATAATAATTGAGATTGCTATTGCTTGCAGATAGACGCCATCACGGCCAAATGAGAGAAGTCATCAATATTTTTAGAGGCTACTCTAATATAAACTTTGATTCATTATTTGAACATACTGAAACAACATGTTCGCGAACTTTTTCACTTATAAAATCGTTTCAACTTGTAACTCTTTCCATTTAATGCATTTCAAAGTAAACCAAAGAATATGTTCAAAAATAAATTAGAGAACCACTTATTCAATTATTAAAATATTCCTATTAAATTACAAGGAATACTAACCCCTAGATTAACGTGCTATTTGCTTTCTACTCGAAATCCTTCTCCAAATACTCCCTTACATTTCTCACTATTCATGCAACAAGACATAAAGCGGATCTAAGTGCTTTAGCTAGTTTTGATTCTATAATTCCGTTATCATTATTATTTAAAACGAAACAGTAAAAAAACAAATATGTTAACAATTCTATAAAGAAAGATGTAGCTTATAGGAAGTGAAATGTGTGGAAGGTATATAATGTAATCTAAATACAACACTATTTAGACACTTAGGGCCGTGAAGGCGCACAATTCTCCTGAATCTGACCAACCTATGCACGAAGCACACCTGCGGATCTACTACCGTGAACATAAGGAGGAGGAGAAATAAAACGATAACCTCTCGGAAGACAAAATGAAGGGCGGACGCCAGAATTATAAATTTAGGACCCCCGCTAAATGAAATGCAGGTGTTTAGAATCTAAGGTATGCATGCTCAGAACTCCTTTGTACGAGTATTCATTAACATTCGCCTATGTGTATGTAGGCAGCCATTTGCATTGCAAATTCCAACCATCTAACCAACAAAGGTTGACATTAAGTGTCTCCATTTAGGGATCGAACCAGATGGGTATCGTAGAAGGAATAACTAGTTCAGGGCACCCATCTGGTTTATTCAGAAGTATACTCCTAAGAAATGAGAAACATGATATACTTTAGAGGTAGGGGGATAGATTGGCTAAATGATCCATTAAACGAACATTTCGACCTTAATAGGCAAATGTCCACTGCACAAACATGAGTTCGTATCCATAAAATTGAGTCTAATTGGCACTTAGGTAGATAGCATCTTTACGCTGTTGCTGTAATTGCCTTGTGAGATGAGAACCAATCTTCACCGGTTCACTAATTTCCAGTATCGAGATTTTCACTCAGAATTCATGTTCGCAGCCTTAATAAACATTACCTATTGAGTGTGAGAGGAGAAACGTTGCCACACGCAAGGTTGATGCATTAAATCAAGTGTATCAAGTATTTCTTCCCCTCGAATATTCTATTCTCCTTATGCTTAAAGAAAATTACGTTTTCCTATGGGAATTTCCTCCAGGAAAACAGAGTCAGTGATTTATTGAAAGTGTATGAAAGATCACTCTTTCCATGACACAATTTTACATAGTTGAATGCTGAGATTAGCTTGTTATTGGCCTTAGAAGCAAATAGATCAAAGACATTCTGATGAGGAAAAAGAAATTGGTGTAATACAACCACAACACGGTCTCTCAGCGAGGATAGAATAAGTGGTGTGACGACAAAAGAGGAAGAAAATGAATGAAGAGAAAAGTAAAATCGTGAATAAAAGGACAAAAATGTTGACCATCAACATCCAATCCTGGGATCGGGTGTGTGCGCTCAAAGTAACTAGAGACGGAATGCTACAAAGACCCAAGGACACATCAATACGCATGACTCTCCTTTGTGATGATAAAGAACATCATTGACCCGTGTTAAATCATTTTGCATATCCTATTAAATTAAAAATCAACCTTCATTTATCTTCTCCACACTTCATGAACACTTAACGGAGTTCGAACCGCGGTTATCTACAGCATTTTACCCTCTTCGCAAAATCAATCCTAATCGAAAAACCGATCCGTTGGTCAACTATTTAAATTGTGACAACCTTACTCAACTTGATGAAGCTAATAGTAGCACACTTGAATTTGACAAGAGAGAGTAGTTATTAAAATTGACGAGGTAGGGTGGAGGAGGATTCCGTTCAAAAAGAGATTTAGGAGAATTTGTGTTGTTTTAAATATATTCTAAATTATTACTTTTTATTATAAATAAAAAAAATGCCCCTACCTGCGATTGTCTAAATTGAGCTCTATAGAAAATGCCGGATAAAAGATGCTATCTTACTCACTTGACGATAGAATTTATGTAGATTTATAGGGTATTATTTATAATAATCTTCTAGACAGATTTCTCCACCTTCTTTTGTTCCTTTCCTTTGTTAATGGTGTGTGTGTTTGTGAATGCCATTCAGCTCTCAAACAGCATTAGTGAGTGCAAAGGATCTTAGCAATTTGAAGAACCTGAATGTAAAGCAAATCATTGGTCACAAAGATATTGTATTCAGAGTAAATCCAATTCATAAAAAAATAGGAGCATCAGATACTATTAATAATAATACTATATACACACATACTATGTTATTAAAAGATCCGAAAATTGATTTGATCATTGACAAACAAGTTTAAGACGTGATATATGAAACACAAGGCATCAAATGTGAGGTGTCGGTTTATTTGAGGTGTTTCTTTCTTCTGTAATATTACGCAGCAATAACACATGAGGTAAATAATTATTAATCATTATATTCAGAAGGGCCGTAAATCATTTTGGTACTGTATTTATATGGAAATTAATTTAAATTTTTTCTTTCGACGGCAAAGAGAGATTTGGTCAAAATCACCCTTGCTGATTCGTAATATTTATCTTAACCCCAGACTTGTCAGTTTATAGCATGTATTCGAATTTCGCTATCTGTTGACATGTCATTTCTAATCTTCACTCTTTTTATCAAACCATTATTCATTTATCCTTTCTCTTTTTCACCTACTTGTGGTTTACCTTTTTCTTTCGAAGTCTATTGGCATTGAGATAGACAACAACATGTTTTTCTTAATCTCCTAATTATCCATATGTCTTGAATATGATCTTTGCCAACAAACGAAAAGAGAAAAGATTCATTACCGTACCTCCTTGGGTGACTTTTCTTCGGCAGAGGTCTTCTACTATTTTGGATAAGACTGTTTTTGTTTAGTATTCAAAATAGATGAGGGTCGGAGCAAGATGTCATGTTTTCGAGATATTTATGGTGGCTGGCGTAAACATGTTGATCCCGTTACACCTGATTTGTAAGCATGAATATTTATATATATAATATATATATATATATATATATATATATATATATATATATATATATATATATATATATATATATATATATATAGAGAGAGAGAGAGAGAGAGAGAGAGAGAGAGAGGGGGGTAAAGAAGTACTCGTATATTAATCGTGTGAGACCAAGAATGCAAATACCTGCAGGAAAATGAAATATGATTCCAAACGCTTTTGCCTATATTAGACAGGCTTCATTTAGGGAATGAATAGAGGAGAGAATGCAGCAATTATATAGACAAGAAAAAAAGAGCGGAAAAAGACGTTATTATAGGCAGGTTTTGCTATTTAGGGATTTCCTGAATTTAATAATAAAAGGGTCAAGAGAAAACAAACCACGATTCATATTAAAATTCGGAACAGATGCTATTCAAACAGATACGAGTACAAGGATGTTTCTGGAGACAATTACTTAAATGCAAGAGTACTACGGCTCTGTCCAAGGGAATCAAATGATTAGATAGGGATGTATGTAGAAATAGATAATGGATTATGCTCTTTTATCCTTACATTAAGTCCTTTGCCTCCCTGTCCGATATAACTTTCAAGGAAAAGCTTACATTCGATTTTACAAATAACACCTGTTTTTTTTTTGGGGGGGGGGAGTTACAGGTATTTGGTACAAAGTAGGATCATATTTAAATAAAAAATCAATATAAGTTTGTTTAAAAATGCTTAGTAGTGATGAAAAGCACTGATTAAACTGTTAAAATAAAGCATTTTTTCGGCTGATTTTTCACAAACATCTAAAAATGAAGAGTGCAACACAATTTAATACTAATATTGTATGTAAAATTGATTTCCTTGTCAAAACTTTTCCAAAGTGACAATTATTATATAGGGCACGAGGGAACATAGAAGAAAAAACACGTTTTTGATACTGAATAAATGAATAATGAATGAATTAATTCGAAGACGTAAGCTTGCCATAAACATCATATTTAAAACCTTTGCGAGTTCAGTGAATAAGTGTTTCCCAAAGGAGCAGAGTAAAATTAATCTCCATTTATAAATTAAGATTTATCAAATGGACTAAACTTTTTAATCGTGTCAAAAATGAATTAATATCACGATTATCCGTCCAGAGACAAAACATGTCATCCATATGTCTAAAACAAGTTAAAGATACACTTACACCAGAAGGTATTTATACACCTACTTAAAACTTTTCGTCATAGTTTACAAGCCCTTTGTTACAGAGTTGAGAAAGTTGAGGGTCATTGGGAGAAATGTATTAATAGAGACACCCATAAAATTGAAACGAGTTTGATCGACAAGAAGAGAAATAATAACACTTTATACAAAAATTTGCAATTTAAAACTACTCATACGTTATAATATTTGATAAATAATAGTCAATAATATATCCCTTTTGCTTAATAGCAATCTTCAAATGATTATTATTAATTTTAACTAGGATCAAACGTTTTTAAGGTGGAATTTTGTCAAACTCTTCTTTGCAAAACTTCTCAAATCCATCAATGTTTTAGGGGCCTTGCATGGACGCAGATCTTCGCTTCGTACCATAAATTTGTATTAGATGAGGTCTGGCGAATGTGATGGCCATTCCAAAAAGCTTATTTTACCTTTCTTCAAATAGAAGAAGCCAAATTTAAATTTATTTAGGATCTTTATTGTGTTGAAACATCAATCTTCTTTTTAGCCAAGCTTGAGAGCATCACTGCAGATAATTTTCAAGAATATTTCTGTTCAATTCTAAATTCATCATTCCATCGATTCCATCAAGTGTACCAACGCCAATTGCTCCGAAGGTGTATGTTCGAAAACCAACTAACATCAATACTCGTCATTTGTGCCGAACAACTCAATCTTCGTTTCATCTTACCATAGTACATGGATCCATAATTTAAATCTCTATAAATGATCCTTGCCTTACTTCAGATAGACATTCAACCTGTTTTTCAATAAAGATGTCTTCCATGGACCACGTCCATGCATTTACATTTTATGCAACATATTGGACACTATGTTCAAACTAACATTGAAGCCTTCTTCTCCCAAATGCCCTTTCATCTCTCTTCTACTTATCATTGAGTTATTATCAACACATCTAAGGATCCTACGAATCGTGCGGAGTGGAACTTTACGAGACAGCCAGAACAAAGGAGATTACAATTGTCACTAATTCCTTAAACTTTCTTATTTCTCACTGTACTGTAGATTTAAGGAGATTTAGTTCTTCAGAAATCTTCTTATAGTTCGATAAAGATTAGAATTTCGTAATTATTCTCGATTTTATGTCTAAAGACAACTCACTACCTTTGGCCATGATGAATGGTTTTAGAATAAGACGGTCGCGGTTGCGATGCTGAAAAAGGGGTGATCGAAAGTTCTAGACTATTCTTGAGTAATCTAAATTATAAATTGGTCGCAAAAAATACTCGTGTGACTTTAAGCTGTCATAATTTAAACCATATAAATTAAACATATGGACGTGAATATGATATTGTATATGGATACTTTTTAGTTACACATATTCGTAAAATGTCTAATAACTCCTTCATTTGTCTATCGAACAGGTTGAAATTTTAGGGCTGTACATATCTACATATTAATACATTCTCCTCAATGCCTGTATATCTTGTAACCCTGCAAGAAACGGTTCATGAACTATGGCAAAAATGTTGGTATTATGTATGTGTATGAATACTTTGGACCAAGTGTATATAGATAGATTGAGGTAAATAAACAGTTTCGAAGAATTACATGTAGATATTGGTAAGGATGGGAGATAAGCAATTCTCCATCCTTGCCTATATTTATATAGAGTCGTTCGAAACTGTTCTTTTACCTCAACCTATCAATAGTCCTTTAACTTGGCTTAGAGAAATGAATAGTATATTTTGACTTTGGCCGAATGATCGTGATATTACTAAAATTTAATTTAGAAATGGAAAACAATGACACTCCTCTTTTGGTTAGACTTATTCACAGGAGAAGCTAGGTTTTCGATATGAAGTTTATCAAAAACCTACGTGTCTAAATTCAATTATTTATTACACTGATGAAACAATTTTCTTTGAGTCAGATCTGGCACTTGTTTTTTATTAACTTTTAACCTCTGAATACAAAATGTCCTGTTTTCTGAGGACTTTTTGATCTACAGCATACTCTCGCTTTGTATAAAAAGAACATAAAAATACCGCATCTAAAAAATTCGTGCTCATTTTACAGAATGTTTTAACAAATTACATACACTGGGAAATAATAAAAAATTGCTTGGCTGTAATGTTTGTGCAAATTTATTTTGCCTATACAAAGAATATTGTTACCCTAAGTCAAATTGTGTGCAAATAGTAAAGGCAAAATTTATGCTTATAGATATTTCTGAAGTGCTCAATATGTGGACAATTTCTCTTTATACGCCAACACTAGCCAACCAACATATTTACATCCCATCTACCTTGATACCGTTCCTCCATGACCTACAAATCTTGGTGGAATCGTTCACCTTGCTCATCGCTGAGTTAACCAAGGTTTTCGGGGAAGTTAGCAAGATGGCTATGTAAAATATGCGTCTTGTACCTATCTAATAGTTTTGAAACAATTACGGTATAATCTTTTGCTCGTGTATTTCCAAGAATGTTGGAAGTATTAACCAAGCATTCTTTTGACATCAGGAGCTTTGACATTGTCCCGATGAAATTAATGTTCATCTCTGATGAACAGTCGAATCTGTGGGGGAACCATTAAACACATCGGTCTTGACTTTTTTAATTGACGGCAGGAAATTTTAAAAGAAAGTACTTGAAACAGTCGCCTTTAGTTAGCAATACCTTAACAATTGCTTCATGAAACCCAGTCTGATGTGCCAAGGTGAGAATATAATTATCTTTTATCACTAAGTGGTTTATGTAGAATATGGGGATCACCAGTTTTGAGGTCAGATCTTGTATGCCAATTTCTTTCCACCCAATGCTTCTCTCGAGCTCTTCTGTCCCACATGCACATGAGACAGGGATACTTCGTGTACCCGCGTTGCTGACCAAGACGGAAGCATACCATTTTAAGGTTAATGCAGATGATCCAATTATGTTTATAGTTTATGATATTGCAACAACTCAATTACTGTTTATGTCATCATCTTCTTCACGAACTAAATGTCCAACTGGGACTGAGCCATATAAATTGCCATTGTGGAGGACCGACTTTATAGCAATACAGAAAGCTACTGTCACTTCGAAAGAATTTCAGAAATGCAGTTTCTCTGGATCGAAATTAGGATACCTTCGCTCCATTTTCAAGCAAGTTTTTCTCATTCATTCTTGATGCTAAGAGTTTTGAAACCTTTTTATTAGTCCGAAATATTATACCAAATCATTCATCTCAAGCTGATCAAATCCCTTACGAGCTGAGTCATCTTCAATTTCAAAATCTGCATCATCGCTGTCGCTGAGCTTTTCATCATGATCCAGATCTTCAAGTAGTTGAACTAAAACTGGCACTGGGATTTCAGCTGAATGTGGCAGTGGACTCGATGCTGATGGTAGACTAGGATACTCGATTTTACATTTGTTTTTCTTGTTATGTCCTGAAGTTTTCACTAAACAAAAATAACAGTCTGTGTAATGATGATGCTCAATAACCCGTATTACATAAAGAAAGATGATACACCAGCGATTTCGTCTATATATAAGACCAAACAATGATCACACATAGATTAAGAAAAAAAAGAGAGAGATAGCAAACAGAATAAAATAATATAAAAATAGGTGGGGCTTGAACCTATGCTATCGCTCTAGTTCGTTCACATTAGACCCATTGATAGAGATCTGGATTCTTGACATGTGATAAATCAGTTAACAACGATGCTATGATCTAAACTTCACTTGAACATAACCAGGGCTAGGATAAGGGGGCGGTATTTAAGTTGAAATTCCCCTTTTATTGAAAATATGAGGATGATATAAAATCAAATTTAAATTATAACTGGGTCCGCAAAGTATTCCCAAGAGTATTCGTGTGGGTAGAAATTGGTGTTACGAATCGTGTGTGTGAAAGGGACGTCTACAAGTTCAAAGAGGCAGGAACATATACGACGAAGAAAGTTCTAAAAGCTGTAAAGGTGCTCTATAACACACGCTAAAGGTGATTTAGGTTTTGAAAAAATTTGACTTTTTATTGACTAATTTAATAGCGTTGATTTTGAATCTGACATCAGTGTTTCTCCATCACGTAGTTTTATAGCTATATTTATCATTGTTAATGTTGTTTATCAATATCATTCTCTGAACAGGTGTCAAAAATAAATATTCAAGTGTATAAAAACATTTATTTTGGAAATGAACATCTCACAAATAAAGCAATTTATTATATTTAAGCTCTATCTTTAGGTCTTTGTGGCCATTCACTTTATATATAGTGCTTTTCATCGGCTCTGCTATTCCATAATCAGATATGCTTTGCCTAACCACTTTGGATACCGAGGAGTAGGCTGATGACTTTCAAGTGTGCGAATATCCTCAACTGGTGGGCTTCATAATCCATACTAGCAAGGAGAGCTCCCATGCTATCGTAGCTTTCAGTCATTCTATAAGCATGTGCGGTAGGAACCGACAAGAGCTGGTTGTCGTTGTACAGAAGAACTGATTTCGAAGTATTCTTTCTGAAATCTAGGAAAAACCTACATTCTTCCAGCCTGCATGGGCAGGTTTTTCAGAGGTTTGTCATCAGAGTAATAGCATTGTCACAGTAACAAAGTAGCCCATCCATTTTGTAGAATGACGACAGTTCATCGTGGCTGTGATGGACAGTAGTAATCTTCAAACCATGCTGCAATAAATTCCGTTGTTTCAGTAGAGATCTAAGAAGCTCAACCTTTTCTTTCTGTAGATCAAGTTTCTTAATTAGGGCATGTCGATCTTCCTGACTCAGCAGTTGTGGTTCCTTACCTTTGGAGTCATCAGTGTATCCACTACCAAATCGGTTTCCGGCTTCGGATTCATCACTTCTTTCTTCATTGAGATCTAGTGTAACTGGTAGAATTGGAACCAGTAGCTCATCACTGTATGCATTTGTTAAATTGCGGATATCAGGTTGGAATACTTAATTCGACCTCGCGTCTTTACTGAATAGTCATCGATGATGCATAGGCTAAAGTTACAGTCATTAATGTGGTTCCTTAGTTCTCGCCAAACCATTGTTATGGCAAATGGCAAATCCATACCATTCAAGTGATTGACTAATGGCTAACAAGCTACATCAGGGGCACAGTGCTTGTATTGATCTCCTAGTGGACATTTGAAATAGTTCCTGTAGTTGATTTGAACGTTTTTAGTGATTGCTATTTTTAGAGTTTTGGTGTAAACAAACCACATGTATAGCAGAAGTGTTCCGGTTCATTCAAAGATTTACGATGCTTCATTTAGATTCATTTCTAAAGTCAAACAAAGCTTAACTTGAGCGAGAGTATTATATTTACTACAATCTACCTACAACAAGAAAGGGAACCGTAATCAATAATTACAATCTGTATCAAGCGAGAATGTGATGTATGTGAAACATCTCATCAGAAAAAAATGAGTCAGAGATTAAGTAATGTAATAGAAATGCATGAGAATGAGAAAGACTATGAATGGCATAAAATAAATTAGTTTTATTCTCAAAAGCTATACGTAATAGATAAAAATAAATGTCATATTTCGATTCAGCTCGTATATTTAACCTAGGTTCACATCAATTTACCCAAGAACGATGAAAATTTTTGAATTTTGTTAACAGTACCATTTTTTCCTGTAGATTATTATTGGAATTGTGTGGCAACTAGTGTGAACGTTGAATTTCATTGGAAACTATAGAATATGGGTGCTTCTGCGCACATGGTGAGACGCAGACAACGAACTTGTCTTGGGGAGTCTCAAATAAGCCACTACGTACCAAGAAATTATTAAGAACACGATGACGTTCTGTAGAAAATAGCTAGTGAACCACAAAAGCCTGGTGCAAAGTTAGCTTCAGTCATCAAGCGCCCTTCTCGTTGGCTACACTTTCTGGGGGGTCCATTGCATAGAGCAGTCGTCTCGTAACGTCTCAGCTCAAGGCCAATCCGTACATTTTAACTATTTTCGCGGTCAAAATAAAATAATCAGTTTTATTAAGGAATAAATATATATTTTTTTAAGATCTTTTCGGAGTTATCAGCAATTAACTAAATCGCATCGGAAAATAACTTATATAAGGTGTCACCTGCTCGACGGCGTCGTTGAGAAGATTTACGAAATATGAATTTTATATTTTGTATATATTTAAAGTTGCTACGGGACGGATAAAATCATGCTGCGTGCGGGATGTGATTCACATATCGCGACCAATAGTTTGGAGATCGCTGGTTTGGAGGATAAAAGGCTAATTTCACCATGAATACTGCATGGTACTAACAGTTAAGTATCCGAAATCATTCACATATAAAGTTAAGTCTCATCATCTTTCTTCCCATGAACTAAACAAAGAATGGTAGCAAAATAGTCTTTGAAAGAACTTTCAAATTTGATGGTGATCTGTACGCTTAGCATCAACGGGGGTCCATGGCATAAGACAATAAGTCAGCGTTTTCCAAAACGGGAATCGATCATTCTGTTGAGGATGGGGAAAAGTCTACCCTAATAAATATAACAAAATATATATGATTTGCAAGTAATATAAATTATACTTTGATTAAAAAAATAGTGGATTGATAAAAAAACAAAAATATTATAATATTCTTTTAGGTTTAAAAATGTTCACGATTTTATTTGGTAAAAAAAATTAATAACGAATAAGTGTAATTAAATTCTACAATTAATTAACAAAAGTTGCGAATACCAATATCAAAATACATTTAGTGATGAGAGGAAATGAACAAAATAAAGACCTTAGGAAATCACAGAGATATTTATTCGCATTTTAATCTAAAAGATGATGATAAGATGAAACAAAATTAAAATTGGTTTTTCACCTTATACTTGTATATGTCGAGTTCGATACTTGGAGGAACCATTTCTTACAAATAATATAAGCAACCTATAAGCGCTGGAGAAGCAAAAACGGAATATAATTCAGAAATTATTCTTAAAGTTGAGATCTAGAATTCCAAAATGAATTGTTGCAAAAATCAAGAAAAAGGACTACTGTAATGCTATAAATATGGAATTGATGAATAAAGTACTTTTTTTTAGTCTGCACACGCACTTTGAACTTTGCAAATACAGGATCCTACCTATCTATGCTACTTTCGAATTACTTATACTCGTAACCAGTAATTTTTTACCGATTTAGATTATACTTGTACACTTTAAAGATATTAATGAACGTGTATCATGAAGTTTTTATCTAAATCCGCCAAATTTTAGTGAAATTATAAGAAACTGAAAATTGTCAAAGACAGGTAAGACACTTTATCTTTCTTACAGTCCTGGATGCTACCAGAAGAGTTAAATAATCTGTAAAAGAAATAGTAAGAATCCCCAAATTTCTCTCGGGCATAAATTTTAGCCATGACTGTAGGTAATGTAAATACTTAAGATTTAACATACCTTTTGGCCTGTTGAAAATAAAATAAGCTAAAAGGTAGATCATTTTTACATTACCAGGTTGAGTAAAAGATAAACTAAGATACCGCCCTCCCCCCCAAACACACGCACCCCGTTTTCAAATTGGCTTTTTGAGGGACTTTATATCCAAAATATTGCAAGATTCTAAAAGCTCTGCTAGAGTGCTTTGAATATGGAATTCCATGACTGTGAAAGATTCTAGACTTGATACGAGCCTCAGCGTGTCTGACACATCAGACCGATCAAAATACAAACTAACGATAATGGAACAGCCTATTGGATAATTATGGAATAATGTATATTCATTAACTTTAATGGAACTATAATCCCCAAATGTATATTTTAAGTAACCACGTGGAACACTTCTCCGCGAACACTTTCTGAACAAACCAAGAAATGAATAAAAGATGACACGAAGTGTTGAGCAACTCTGAGAAAGGTTAAGAAAGATTCGAATCAAGCCTTGATCAAGTTGAATCAAGCAAATATAGCAGAGCACTATGCCAAAGGTGCTTACTTCTGAAATCTAAGGAAGATCATTTTGGAAGTAGAGGGACTAAAGAAGCAGTTTAGGTACGTCCCCCAAAGCCTTCAGATTCTTGTTGCAAGTGATTTAATTACAAGAGACCAAAACATCAAAACTAAAACTTTTCGATTGAATCACAGTGAACCCCACATTTACAAAACAACTGGCTTTGTGTCTTCATATCTTGAAGCTATTGTTTTTCACAGGTACTGGTAAACTGTTCAAATAAATTTGAGAAAGAAGAAATATGGCTAAATAAAGGGTCTTTCAAGAAGGACGCTCGAGCTTTGTCAGGCGATAGTGGCCATGGTGTTAAAGCGACATCCGGTAACCTCACTCTGAACTGTTCACTAGTACTTGGCAATTTACAATGGAAGGTTATAGGTTTGAACAGCGTGTGAAAATCATCAAATGTTATTATCAAAATCAGTGCTCCGTTCGACAAACGTTCCGCGCATTATGTGATTTCTATCCTCGCCACAATCGTCCTGCCGAGTCCACTGTTCGACGCTTGGTGGCCAAATTCGAGGCAAAAGGGTCGATCAACAATCAGCCAACACCCGTACCTCGCCGAAACGCAAGGTCTGCTAAAAACATCGCTGCCGTAAATGAGAGTGTACGGGAAAATCCGAGGCAGCCAATTTCTCGTCGTTCACAAGAACTTGGCCTTTCTGCGACTTCAGTTTGGCGAATTATGCTTAGGGACTTAGGTCTGCACCCGTACAAAATCCAACTTATCAAGGAACTTAAGGTAAATGTCCATAAACAACGCGGTGTGTTTGCTGATTAGGCTCTAGAGCAGTTGGAAGTTGCCCCAAATTTCCCCCCAAAATCATCTTCAGCCACGAGGCCCATTTTGGGATGAATGGATTCGTGAACAAGCAAAATTGTCGGATTTGGGACGGAAACAATCCCCATGAGATAAACCAGCACTAATTGCATCCCAACAAAGTCACTGTTTGGTGCGGATTTTCGTCTAACAGAATCATAGTCCGTATTTTTTTTAGAACGAAGATGAGATTGCCATAACCATCAACAGCGAGACCTACAGATCGATGATAAGCAACTTATTGTGGCCTCAATTGGATTGTATGCCTGATATGGATACTGACGACAGTGGGGCGCTACGCGCCCCACTGCACACGCTACGATAGACATTTTGCACCAGCGATTTTAGGGCAGGGTCATCTAGCGCGGCGGTGACGTCAACTGGCCACCGAGATCATGCAATTTAACGCCATTAGACTACTTTCTTTGGGGCTACCTTAAATAGCAGATCTATGCGAATAATCCGAAAACAGTTGATGTCCTCAAAGTCAACATAACGAACACCATCCAGTAAATTCAGCCAGATTTATGCGACAAAGTCATCGAAAATTGGGCCTCCCGAATACGTTCCACCAAGCGAAACCGCGGCGGACATTTAAACGACGTCATATGCCACATTTAATGCTATAAAATGTAATTTAAAATTTAAAATAAATTGAGTGCATATTTTACACACAACTTGTTTTATTTACATTTAAAAATCGAGCGACATAATTGAAAGACCCTTTAGTAGGATATTAAAGAGAAAAAATTACTGACCTCATCTCAAGTGCTGTAGATATGACATAAATGAATGTCTCGAGATAATAACGATCTTATGCATCGAAATATTGATCAAACGGACGAGAAATGATATTTAACAAGGTCTGATGACCAAAAAGTCGTGTGCTCTCACTTATTCTGATTTATGACCTTACGACCTTCAGCACTTTCAATAATTCCCGTACTAACCTTAAGATGACCTTGGCAATTATATAATTCATAAGAAAATGTTAAACAACATAAGCGTTTCAAATTTCGTTAGAATCGACCGAATAGTTAATAAGTTATTTGCAAATAATTCCCCAGCAAACCTATGGAGGACTTTGGCAATTATACGATTCGAAAGATAAGTAAAACAACATAAAGATATCAGGTTTCGTTAGAATCGGCCAGATGGTTATAATGTTATTACCCCTCCCCCCCAAAAAAAAGAAGAAGAAGCAAAATAGGGACCGACCGACCGACCGACATAGTGAGATATAGTATCGCCCGATACTAAAACTGGAAAATACGATCCTTAGACTTAACGCCAAACAAAAATTTGTTCGTGAAATTTAAAGTTAATCTCCAATATCGAGCCTATATGACCTTGCTTAAAGTGAAGGATGTTCAAAAACGTAGAATAAAAACCTTGTTAGATATATGTCAGTTGGTTAAATGCAAGAGTCTGCATACAAGGTATTCAAAAGGTATGGAAGGTGACATTGCTAGGAAAGCTTCTGCAACTAAATTATCATCTGTGCAGAGACGTCTCTTATGTTATTATGAACATTCATATTATGCATAAACTAAGGAACATAAAAAATACCCTTAGATAAGACCATAAACACGGGTCACTGATGTAGTAAAAATAATTAGATTTCCCAAGTGGAAATGGAAAGGAATCGAGCTCATGGCCCATATAAGAGAATAACACAGGTTGAATATATATATATATATATATATATATATATATATATATATATATATATATATATATATATATATATATATATATATATTTCCACTGAATTTAGAAACCTACTCGTACATCAAAAACAAAACAAACAGGAATAATAAAACACAAAAAGAAAAAGAAAAAAACCGCACTGAAAAAACAAAGAAGCGAGACTAAAGTTAAAATATGACAAAGTAAAAAATTACAAAACTGAAATATTAAGAGAACCGAATACGTGAATGATATACACATTATCTAAAGCAGATAGTCGTTCCAGGAGAAGAATGAAAAGGTGAACGACAAAGGAGCATGAAAATGACTTGGTTGGTTGTAGGGTTATGGGATACGTAGGGGAAAGGAGGAATCAGCCTCGTTTAGTGTTGGTTTAGTTTTTTTAATATAGAACGACTCTAGCATTTTTTAATAAATGAACTAAAGGAGCCTCAGAGTGAATGGAGAAATGTTCCGATGAAATGAGGTGGCCAGAATTTTCTGCGTGGTAAAAGAAAACGGGGAAAAATATAGAGACCCGGCGTTCTTGGAGGAAAAATTTAGAACTTACTCGAAATGTGTCTTCTCTATGACTACAGAAGACAACCAATAGTTTGACCAGGAATTTGAGGGTCAGCTGATTGAAAACCTCAATCAGATAATACACCCCTCGCATCCTCATCACAACGGCGACAATAGGAGGGGGATGGCAAGTCATGGCTGCCTAATAACAATAGAGGAGGTAATAACACCAGGCTGTTGGGCCATCACCAAAAAACAACCTGGTGCATGCCCACCAGAATATCATTCAAGGAATCAAATTCATTTACAATGCTTCCCTGAAGATGGGTTACTTCCTTGACGGTCTAGAGAAAAACGCAAATCATCTTTCTACTTAAGGGGAATAAACCCCCGATCAACTGGTGAATTCCAGGTCAATCTATCTACTTGAGTTCGTGGGCAAAATCTATGAAAACCTCCTGACTAACCTTCTCCAAGACCAACTAGCCGAGCGAGGAGCCTATAACGTTCAGCAGCACGGGTTTTGTAGGAAACGCGGTGCAAAAACGGCCATCACCCTCATAACGAAAAACTCGCACACTGCAGAGGTGAGGGGAAGTATGTTGAAGTGGTACTGCGAGATGTACAAAAGGCCTTTAATAAGGTCTGGCTAAGATACCTTCAATAAAAGATCTTGAACCTCCATCTTAACTCAGTCCTAAAAAGGGCCCTCTGTTATTATTATATCATGGATAGAAAATCACAAATCGTGTTTCGGTCTACAGGTGACCCGAACTCGAACTCGAGGCGGTAGTTCAACAAGGTAGCTGTCTGGAGTCCGCTACTGTACCTCGTGTTGCACTGGGCATTTTTGCTCCTATACGAGAGAATATAATGTATCTGAAGTTCACAGAAGTCATCTCTCAAATCATCGCCAGTTCCTATAGAAACGCTGGAGTTCAAGCAAGGGAGACCGCTGAAGATATCGACAATATCAATAGATACGAGAGAAAATGTAAAATAAAGACCAACGGCCAGAAATTCCAAATCATCCCAATAAGCCGCCGGAAATTCGATGATGTCATCATCGAGGACGACCAATACCCGTACTCCAACGAGGGAAAAGTCTTGGGTATACGTATCACTAAAACTGGGTATAAGACCTACATCAACACCGGAATCTCCCTAGTCAAAAGAGAGCTAAGGAAACGTTTCAGGTTTCGAAGCCTTAATGCGCAGAACAAGAGGAATCTATACACTGCCCTAGTATGCTCCGTCCTAGTATATTCGGCATTGTTAATACAGGCGACTAGCTGTACATCTCTCAGGACGATGCCGAGAGTACAGAAGAAAGCCACCCTGCTAACAGCCGGCGCAAGAAGGATCGACCATATTATGCAAGTCCTGCGCGAAAGAGCGGCGCTGAAGCCGATTACTATAGAGGCCCAAAGGCTTAGGGAGAAGAACGTAGGAAAGAGTGGAAGGAGAAATTCTTCCTACACTTGACAATAACAACGATGTCACTATATCACAACAAAGACAACACGTCGTTGAGGGAAGGATACTATTTCCAAGCGAAAGAATCTGTGCAAGGGAACAAATGAACCCAATTTATATTTAACTAGGAACAAATCTTAAAAAATAAGGGAGGAAAACTAACTAGAAAATTAATAATAATAAAAGTCGAGAAATTGGCATAAATAAACTTGATTTTTCCCTAAAACCGGAAGAAGAACAAATGGCTTTAAAGCCTTTCAAGTACTTATTTCTTAAGTTTACTTTTTGCTTGTTTATTGTTAGAAGTTATTTTGAACACTTTGCGTCTTTTGCTGTATTGTATTTTATTTGTGGTTCTGGTTCCTATGTTTATCCATTCTTTGGCGTACTTCGCCCTTTTTGTTTTAATATATTTTATGATTCTTTTATAATTACATTTTGTGGGCACTTCGCCTCTTTTAATATTTTTACTTAGAGATTTGTTCTTCTGGTTTTCAGTATAAATTAGGTTTATTTATGCCCATTTCGCGACTTTTATTATATATATATATATATATATATATATATATATATATATACGAGTATATATAACTTTGGGGAGCATGAACGGACCTAAGTTTATGCTTAATGCAGGTCTTCCGCAGGAGGGGTGGGAGGTTTGTCCCCCACTCTTTACTCGATATCTACCACAGATGTCCTAGCCCCTGGCAACTCCACTTGTTTCAACATTCATTTCGGATGATTTCAACCTGATAATACAGTGCCCCTGGTGAAACGCGTCGATTCAAGCTCTAATGACGGCGGCAGAAACCGAAAGATTAAACATCAACGAGGGAATAGGTGCTATCCGTACACCACGGAGTGCAATGTACTCGGTATGAAAATTACTTCATCCGGGTATATTTAGCACGCCAATGATAGAATTTCGAGAACCTCGGCCGTTCTCAAAACTCTATTCATGTTCAGAAACATGCGAGAGAGCAATTACGGGTGCACGCAGGCGAGGAGAACGCCAATAAAAGTGCATACGGAGGCGGGGATAAAACCCATTAACACAGTCATAGAAGATCAGACTAGGAATATGCAGGTGAGATTTAATCAGGAAATGAACGAAGAGATCATGGAAATGATTAACCGGAACAGAAGAGCCAGAAGTCACTCAATATTCCTAGGTTCCTCTAGCCGTATGGCTAAAGGGAGATGAATCGCAGTTCTATGCAGGTTGGAAAAGAGAAAAATATATTTACCGATTAATGGAACTATTACTCAACTGGAAAAATACCCGATTACAGAAACAAACTCAACAATTTTGACACAAAAACCTTACCGATTTTGATTCAAGCTGAAGAAACTCGAAGAAAGAAGAAAGAAAATGACAAAATAAAAATAATCAAAAAAAGGACATATACTACAGAATATAAGAAATACAAAAAGACTAAGTATTACATATAATAATAAAGAAATTGAATCATAAAACAATAACAAATGCGAATACCATAAACAAGAAACATTAAACTTTAAGAGAAAAGGCTTGAATACCGTTTAAAACAAGAATAACAAACAAAGATATACACGAACAATACAATAAATGGAAGCGATAGGCTTAATCACCAGGCACCTTGCATCCCTTTGCAAATCTCCTACACTACTTTCTCTTTTCACTATTTTTATTTCTTTCTATCTATCCCACACATGATTTGTTCCCTCCACACACGCACAGACACTTAGATTAATTCGAAATGTTCTCTTAGTTTCTTGTTACTCTGAGGAAGCTCCATAGAAGCCAAACGTCAGTGATAAAGATCCTTGTACCACTTGTGGTTTCTCCTATTCTCCCTCTCTCTCTCCACACACACACACAAACACACACACACACACACACATATATATATATATATATATATATATATATATATATATATATATATATATATATATATATATATATATATATATATATATTATAATTGAACTGTTCTAGGTGAATAACAGAGCAAGTTAAATTTTTTTTTGTAAATTTGTTTATTTGTGATGAAATTTATCTATATTTTTTAGTAGATTATTTTATTTCATTGGTTGCGAACAATTTATTAAAGAGGTTTGTTTCTTATTATTGCGTGTTCATTTTTCAACATTTATTGCTATCATTATTTAATGAAATTTTAATTTGTTTTTTGTTCTTTCTTAAAAATCTTGTTTCAAACTATATGTTTGTCTTTTTTTCCCTCAAATATCATTTTAATCATTTTCTGTCGAATATTTTATATATCTTTTTTAGTCGCTGATGATGGTCTCTGTGAGGACCGAAACGTCCTGCTAATAAATAGAGAGAAAGAGAGAGAGAGAGAGATAGAGAGAGAAGATAGAGAGGAAGATAGAGTCTCAATGAATATACGTACGTCAAAATCAAAATACCTTTCGATCCATTTCTAGGATGTACCAGTGTCGACGGCGTTCATCTAGTCTTGTCTAACTCGCGCAGTAGTTTGTCCAGCCGCAGCCGAGACGTGAACTGATCAGCTGATCAAGCACCTTCGCGTGAAGATGGTTCCATTTGACGTGGATTTTGTACGAGTAAACGAACTGATCAGCTGATCAAGCACCTTCGCGGGAAGATGGTTCCATTTGACGTGGATTTTGTACGAGTAAACGTTCCCACAAATGCTAGTCCGAAATTGGGGTTATTCTAACTTGTAACCATATGTTTGCCGCAGCCGAGACGTGAACTGATCAGCTGATCAAGCACCTTCGCGGGAAGATGGTTCCATTTGACGTGGATTTTGTACGAGTAAACGTTCCCACAAATGCTAGTCCGAAATTGGGGTTATTCTAACTTGTAACCATATGTTTGCCGCAGCCGAGACGTGAACTGATCAGCTGATCAAGCACCTTCGCGGGAAGATGGTTCCATTTGACGTGGATTTTGTACGAGTAAACGTTCCCACAAATGCTAGTCCGAAATTGGGGTATTCTAACTTGTAACCATATGTTTGCCGCAGCCGAGACGTGAACTGATCAGCTGACCAAGCACCTTCGCGGGAAGATGGTTCCATTTGACGTGGATTTTGTACGAGTAAACGAACTGATCAGCTGATCAAGCACCTTCGCGGGAAGATGGTTCCATTTGACGTGGATTTTGTACGAGTAAACGTTCCCACAAATGCTAGTCCGAAATTGGGGTATTCTAACTTGTAACCATATGTTTGCCGCAGCCGAGACGTGAACTGATCAGCTGATCAAGCACCTTCGCGGGAAGATGGTTCCATTTGACGTGGATTTTGTACGAGTAAACGTTCCCACAAATGCTAGTCCGAAATTGGGGTTATTCTAACTTGTAACCATATGTTTGCCGCAGCCGAGACGTGAACTGATCAGCTGATCAAGCACCTTCGCGGGAAGATGGTTCCATTTGACGTGGATTTTGTACGAGTAAACGTTCCCACAAATGCTAGTCCGAAATTGGGGTATTCTAACTTGTAACCATATGTTTGCCGCAGCCGAGACGTGAACTGATCAGCTGATCAAGCACCTTCGCGGGAAGATGGTTCCATTTGACGTGGATTTTGTACGAGTAAACGTTCCCACAAATGCTAGTCCGAAATTGGGGTATTCTAACTTGTAACCATATGTTTGCCGCAGCCGAGACGTGAACTGATCAGCTGACCAAGCACCTTCGCGGGAAGATGGTTCCATTTTACGTGGATTTTGTACGAGTAAACGTTCCCACAAATGCTAGTCCGAAATTGGGGTTATTCTATCTTGTAACCATATGTTTGCGCGTTCAATTCATGTTCAATGTGAACAACTTCCTGTATCCCACGTTTTCAACTCCCTGTATATTCGTATAGTTCTCAATGAGCTGGGCACGAGTACGGTCGTGTGACTTGGGAGAACAACCCATATTATCGTATCAGGCGCTGGTGTCCTTTTTGCCCTATAGACGGGATTAGTTTACTGGCCCTGGCCTGAACCCATCTAGCTGATCGTCGCGTCAATTGTCTGTATATACCTCAGCAGTCTCTGGGTCCTTTTGTCTACATCGGACAAGTACCTGGGTCGCTGTTGATTTGCATACTTAAATCTTTCTCAAGTTCGGTCGCCTCTAAAGGTCTAGCTAACAAGTAGTAGCCTTTCTGAGGGTTAGCGTGATCGATGTGAATCACCTTGCACTTGTCAAGGTTGAAATACATCTCGGACCACTCACAAATGCTGCAAAGGTTGTCTCGTAGCATTTAGTAAGGTCCGTGAACTTGGCTATCGAGCATAGCAGTTCCTTCTCCATATCATTGATCTAAAAAATGTGATGGTAATCTAGGATCAGGTTGTGAGTTTCTAAGTACTCAACTATGCGACTTGTGGTTATGCTCTCAAGCAGTACCCACGATGGACGTCAGATTAATATGCCAGTAATTACCCGGGCTTTCGCGTTCTCCCTTATTTAAGATGAGTATCACCTCAACCATCCTCCACTACTCCGACATAAGTTCCGTTTCGAGTGAATCATTGAAGATTACAGTAAGGTGTGGAGCAACCTCAAAGCTGACTTCACGAAGGATTCTGGGAAGGAAGCCATCTGGACCAAGAGACTTATTCGGGTTCAGATTCCCTAACTTAGCCGCCACTTCATCCCTATCTACAACTATTTAGCATAGGTTGTTCCTTTCTTCGAGGTTACCCTTGGCTTCGGAGCGGAACCGTCTACTTTCCTCGTACTGAGGAATGTAGTCGGCGCTATCGTTGTCTTTTCAGCTGCTGTAGGCCAGTTTTCTGTTACGAATGGCCAAGGCGATGTCTCAATTGAACCACTTGCCTTGAATGGGCTTTTCGCTTGCCTTGTTTCTTCGGACCGAACTGGACCTGCTGAGCCATGAAGCGGCCCTTGAACTGCACTGCACCTAGTTACTTATCTATCTAGATCTCTCTCTATAGAATATATATATATATATATATATATATATATATATATATATATATATATATATATATATATATATATATATATATATATATATATATATATATAGATATATATATATATATAAACTATATCAGAACCTTACTTTCTCGCGCTTACAATCTCGCCTCACCATACCTCAATTTCCACAACGAGGTCACTTTCCTCACTAACTATTTCCAGCAAAACGGAAATCCTTCAAACTTATACAACGAACTCTTCGAAATTTCATCAATAAAATATTTAACCCGAAAGATCCCTCATACAACCTCCCTAAAGAAAAGGTTTTTATACCTCTCCCATATATAGGATCCCTCAATTCACTTCTCTGGGCCAAACTCTCACCGTTTCTTAAAAATCCTTTGCTGCAACACATTTTATAGCAATTTTTCAAAATACACGCAAAGTACGACATTTTATCAGCATTAAAGACAAAATACCAACGTTGCTTCGATCCTCCATCATATATGAATTCCTTTGCTCAAGATGTAATGCAGAGGTGTATTTGGGATCGACACAGCGCACACTACATACCCGATTTGCGCACATTTAGTCATCAGCAACAGAACTGGAGGTCCACCTACTCCTCCCAAATTCTCCCCTATCCGAATACACTACGACAACAGACATCCAAACCATAAACACAACTTAAATAATTTTCCTATTAAAGATACAGCAAACATCGAAATCTAAGTACATACACTGGAATCTCTTTATATTAGATTTTTCAAACCCAACTTTAAACTCCGACACAAGCTCATTTCAACTTTTACTACAACTACAATCACCCACGAATTACACACACCAAATTCACTCCCCCTCAAAAAACAACCCATATTGTTCAAATATTTCTATTATCTCCCTTTTTGACAACGAAAACAGCAAAAACTAATTAATCTCAGTTTTTATTTTAAAAACGAAAACATTTCCCATTCCCTAATAGTTAAAAGCGCTGCATTTTTATAATTTGAATATTAACATCTCTGCTGCTTGCAATTTCCCATATAATTAATTTATAAATATCTGATAACTTCACTAAAAAATTCGTATGTTTGTATATATTTTTTTTGTCATATCCTTGAGAATGGGTTCCTACCCGAACGTCGGCACTAAGTAGTTACAATATAATAATGAACTTCCTAAATGCAGCCTGTTTATCTATCTTGAAAATACGTATACGCTTGCCAACGCACAACCCCTTTGCTGTCTTAATTATATATATATATATATATATATATATATATATATATATATATATATATATATATATATATATATATATATATATATATATATATATATATATAGAGAGAGAGAGAGAGAGAGAGAGAGAGAGAGCTTTCTTGCAACAGAAAATGCATTTTATAGCTTCTTGATAACTATTTAAAAATTTTCATATGTGAATATTTCTTAAAGGGAAAGGGGATTGTAGCAGATCATTTCAACTTATTTATTATAGGCCCGAAGTACCTTTCGACTTCAATTGTCATTGTCTGGAGCTATATTGATAAATAAACGATCAACGACGTTTTAAGAAGGAAAAATGTGTATGGGATAGATGAGAGAGATAGGTAGGAAAAAAGGTTGTATGTTAACTTCAGTTGTTTGCCTTTTTTTCATCTTATTTCCTTGATGACTTAAATATATGAGTCGAGCTTTCGAGCGTTTGTTTTCATTGACAAACATCTTCTGTGGGATAAAAGAGCTTGTCACTGTATTATTCCTTTTATTATTCATTTCATTTTTCACTAAATTGTTAAATTGTAGCAACGTGATATTTTGAAAGGGGGGAAATTTAGTTTAGAGTTCCTTTTTAAAATTATTATAATTGACGAAGTTCATAAAATTTAAATCAATTTAACCATGGCTGCTTTCTTTTAGATTTTAAATTTTAATCTTAGTAGCGAAGCGCAAGCTCCCCCATAGGGGAAGTGGCGAAACCATTGCCTGGTCTCACCAGAAACATACATAGTCTCTTTTTGTTTTGTGGTGAAAGCAGCCTGAAGTGTAACAACGACTCTAGCGCCCTCTTGGCCTCACCATTTTTTTCTCTGAAGTGCGCAGCATATCCGTTTGATGTCAATTTGAGACAAGTACTCGGCCATCTCTGGAGTATGCGTAATGTTCGTCTTGCCCCCGAACTTCAGCTGTTTTTCGTCGTCCCATTGGGATCATTTTAAATTTGTTGATACTTATTTTGATCTTGTTTTGTTTCTCGTATTAGTTGAGATTCTCAATTTCTCCTCTCGTCTTGTTGGCCTTATCTCTAGGGTTGCGATAGTTACTGGTAACAATCTATTTTATGTCGTCTGCTAGCTGAATATATTGCGCTGATTCGTGATTGGGGTTAAGCAGGTCGCCTGTGTATATTGCGTATAAGGTAGGACTAAGGCATCCCCCCTTGTAGCACCCCTGTCTCCAGATCGAAGGGCTCCCCTTTAATATAATTTATTTTCAAGATGCCTCACGGTCTTCTAAATAGTCGCAGAATATACGTACTATATTCTGCTCCATCCCGAGATCTCTGATTTTCATTCTAAGCGGTGGTAGCCATACCTTATCGAAGGCTGAGGACACATCGCGAAGCACCAGATCTACATTGAAGTTTTTGGCCTAGGCGATAGCAACTCTTTCAGTAATCAGTACTAGTGCCGTTTCGGTGCCAAGCTTTCTCCTAAACCCAAGTTGTTGATCATTATACAACTATTTGGAATCTAAGTAATTCCTTATTTTGTTTTTAGGAGTTTTCAAAGTTTGCCTATGAACTCAAAGAGTGAAATAGGCCTATAACTGCTTATACCCTTCTTTGGTTTTACAGGTTTCAACAAAAAAATTATTTTGGCCCGTTTGAAGTTGTCAAGGAAATACCCAGCATTAAGGCAAGCATTAAATAGCTCCATTAGAGCCTCATTGATGTTCCGGGGAACGTTCATTAGGTGCATTTTTGTAATGCCGGTAATTCCTCGTGCTTTTGTTTAAAGTTCTTGAGGGCAGCCTCATAATTCTTATGGGTGAATGGCCTCTCTTCCTTCCTCTTATGCGACAAGGGTTCCATCTACATAATGGTGCGGCGTGAGCTCATCACCTAGCTCCCTAATTCTTGCGAGTACATCCTCCTTGTATCTCTCATCAAAGTTCTCATTTTCCTCTTCATCTATTCGAAATCAACTATGCCAATACTCTCTGAGTTACGTTCGATTTCACGGTCTTCTGTGATTTCGATGTCGTTAACTTTGATGGTGATTCTATTCTTAGTTGGAGTGCCTCCCAGCCTTTTTAATTGGCTCCAAAATTTCTTTGGATCCCTTTTTGTATCGACTTCAACTATAATATTGTCCCATTTTACGCCGAGTTTCTCCCTGATAAGTTGCTTAATTTCTCTTAATTCTCTATAGCGATGTTATGTGTTTCCGTAGTTATTTATTTCGTTGATGAGAGCCTCCAGTTGATGCATTAGGGCTAGTATATTTCTGTCCCACCTTCGAGCTGGGAGTACTTTGTATTCCGTCCAGGGAATAGTTATGTGGTCGGTTTCCATGATCTTTGACAACCTTAGAGGAGCAATTTTGAATCTATTTTCTAATATTAATATACACAAATAAATTTGAGTTTGAAAATTTTAAATTTAAAATGAAAATATTTTTGAAGCCACATATGTTAGAAAAGATAATAGAAAACACAACAAAGTTAACAACATTCTTTGAGAAATAGTACTGATGTCACGCCTATGTATCAAAAGTTGCGGTGCATATAGCTACCGACATAGAATGAATGTTGATATAAAACTTCTTATAGATATTTTCTTCAAAGAGTAGGCGCTCTTCAGACGTGATTTCTTCCTAAAGTATTTCTGACGGTACATTTTGTTGTTTAAAAATAATAGGAAAAAACGGCACAATTAACACCTTTCTTTCAGAAACAATACTTGATCGAATGCTTAAGTCCTTGTAGTGCGCTGCAAACTGTTACCCACAAAAAATGAATGTTGGTAAATAGGCGTAAACCTGTCGTTGTAATATTCTTTACGGAGAAAGTGCGCCTATCTCATCAACGCTCATCCTATACACAATATTTCCTGACTATCCTATCTTTTTTCTATCATCATATTCCCCACTTATAATGGGTGTTCCAATAACTTGGACCGATTTTATATGTGAATTAAGTTCAAGCGTCTAATGATTTTTTTTCTTTTTCTTTCAGATTTAACAACTTCAGTCTTTTGCAATTTTAACCATGGAAAGATTAACATCGAAAAACGTGTTAAAGTTATAGAAGCCTGTGAGGGAACCCCACGTGGAATATCTTGAGCAGACGGAACTTCCACGCGCTGCCGAAGGCCCGGTTAGGCGGTAGCCTCGAAACGCGTCCCCCACTATTCACCTTTACTCGGACTAGAATGGCCTCTGCAAGAAGATTCGAGGCCATTCGAGAGTAGAGCTGTTTCCCGCTAACCCCCTTCGGGGAGTGCCTCAAACATAAATAGAGTTCGACTCCCATGAGGAGACATAGAGTTGAGAAATCTCGCCCAGAACACAGAAGATTTCCCCATGGTTCCAAGTCAAGTGCTAGCAACAAAGCAAATTGACAGCTGGACTATTTTGTGTATTTGGAATTAGCCCCAGCAGCTCTGGAATCCCGTGCACCTGTTCCCCTGAAAACCTCTATCGACCCGGAGTTCCAAGCCCTCTGGAGCGATAAGTTTTCCCGCGCCCAGAAGGAGTGCGCAACTCTCCCCCCCTTGGGAGAAAACTAAAGCCCTCGAGCGTGAGTCCACCCAAGGTAACAAACGAGTCTCGTATTCCGTGAAGAAGGACTTATTGAGAGGTTTGAGACCTAATTGGACCTTAAGTCACAAGAACGAAAATTCAAGCCTCGCGCGAAGGTGCTGGTGCTGCTTCACACGGGAAGCAACAAAATCTTTAGCCAGTGAAAGGGACCCTACCCCATCCTTGAGGCTAGAGGACCCGTGGATTACCTCATCCATACTCCGGCGGGAGCGAAGGTTTACCACGTGAATTGTATGTATATATATATATATATATATATATATATATATATATATATATATATATATATATATATATTATATCATCAATGTTCCTAATTATGATTTTTGGGGGGTCCTCTAAATTGTTAAGTTTTTTTGGTCCCATATTTATGCCTCCATTTAATTGTATCCTTTTTTTTGGTTCCACTAAAATGTCGCCAATGCTCTCCTGTGATTTTTCTTTTGTTTAAAATTGTATTAGTTAAATTCTCTATAATCGACCTGTTTAAGGCTTATGTCCGTAAATTTCCCGCTGAGCTCAGATTTACGTTTTTTTGTGTGTGTACACCTGTCGTCGCAGGTCAGAATTTCCCTAGACCTTTGATAATTCTAGTTTGACGGGTTGGGATGATTCTTTCCTACGCAACTGCTCTGTAAAGCATCATCTTTCGGTTGGGAGATGTGTGAGGGAACCCCACGTGGAATATCTTGAACAGATGGAACTTCCACGAGCTGCAGAAGGCCCGGTTAGGCCTAAACTGGTAAGCCTAACCCCCGCCCCCCCTTCACGAGTGGTAGCCTCGAACCACGTCCCCCACTATTCACCTTTACGTGGACTAGAATGGCCTCTGCAAGAAGATTCGTGGCCATTCGAGAGTAGAGCTGTTTCCCGCTAACTTCCTTCGGGAAGAGCCTCGAACATAAATAGAGTTCGACTCCCATGAGGAGACACAGAGTTGAGAAGTCTCGCCCAGAACACAGAAGATTTCCCATGGTTCCAAGTCAAGTGCTAGCAACAAAGCAAATTGACAGCTGGACTATTTTGTGTATTTGGAATTAGCCCCAGCCAGGAGGTAATTCCACTGAACGATCGCCCCGAGTGATTTTCCCGACTTCTTTCATCAACTCTTGTCGAAGCCCTCCTCATTTCGGGTAGTCGAAATACTCTCCTCTGAACCGGAAGTTACCCCCCCCCCCCTTGCTTTTGGAGAACCGTCATCACTCCAACCTCCCGCTTTGAAGTCCGAGCTGCCTCACCTCAAGTGCAGAAGACATCCGTAAGCCAACCCCTCTCCCCCTTTTAGTAACCCAATTTGGTTAATCCCCCCCATTTGAATAGTTTCCTACGGGAATACCTTAAGTTCTAACTTCATAGCCTGATTTATAACTACAATTTCCCCTTTCATTTACTGATGTGATTTTGCCTGCTAATTCTCTGAGATAATTTTACCTATCAATTCTTTCATTATTTTGTGTAAATAAAATTATATTTTTGTACATGCCTCTTTAAATAACCTTGAGCTTTGTCATCGTCCATAATTTACCTGACCTCGTTGCACTCTCTCGCTACTCAGCCCGTCTGAACTCGTGGTTTTCCGTCCCTTTTGTCGGTTCGCTTTCAAGTTATTGGTCCCTCCCTCATAGATATAATATGGTATTGATATAATGTAATGTCATACCACGAAAAGCCTATTACGAAAATGGACGTTCAAACAGAAACGTATTTCGGGCACTTCGTGATTTTTGGGGTCAACATAATCGACCAGCCGCGAGTGCAATTGGGAAAATTGTTCTTAAATTCAAACAAACGGGGTCGGTGTCAGATATGAAAACGCCATTGCGTGCTCGTTTACGCCGTTTAGCTGAAAACATTGCTCCAGTGCGCGAGAATATGGCCGAAGATCCAGACACCCCTATTCGTCGTCGCACGCAGGAATTGAACCTCTCCACCACAACGTTACATCGAATTTTGACAAAAGATTTGTCTCTACACGCTTACAAAATTCAATTGACACAAGAACCGAAGAATGCTAACCATTTAAAGCGCCGTACATTCGTCAATTGGGTGCACAAGCAAAGACAAGCCGATGATGATTTTTCGCAAAAAATCATCTTTAGTGATGAAGCCCATTTTCATCTTGGTGGATTCGTTAATAAGCAGAATTGTCGCATTTGGGCTGATGAAAATCCCAGAAAAGCCACTGCATCCATAAAAGGTCACTGTTTGGTGTGCATTTTTTGCTAGCAGAATCGTTGGGCCGTATTTCTTCGAAAATTATGCCTGGAATTCTGTTACGGTGACAGGCGAGCGATACCGTGCCATCATAACCAACTTTTTATGGCCTGAATTGAATTCTATGGATGTTGAAGATTTGTGGTTTCAACAGGACGGCGCCACATGCCACACAGCCAATGCAACAATGGATTTATTGAATGAGAAGTTCTCCCGTCGCATCATCTCTCGAAACAGCCAACAACAATTCAACAGCTAAAGGATGAGATAATAAGGCATATTGGTGAGATCAAGGAGCAACTATGCAGAGACATCATCAAAAATTTTGACCATCGAGTGGAAGTGTGCCACCGAAGCATTGGCGGACATTTAGGCGATATTATTTTTCACACATAATTGCCATGGCTCAAATAACATGATCCAATTTTGAAATCAATAAATTTTCACCAATAACATTGTTTTATTTACTGCTAACTTCGATCCGTCTTAATGGAACACCCTTTATTATCCCAATCCCAATTTATCAATATAGCCCCGGACGATCTCAATTGAAGTTGAAAGGTACCTCGGGAAAACGAGTATAATAAAGAATAATAAGAAATATTAAAATTTTTTAAAAAGTTATCAAAAAGTTATAAAATGCGTCTTCCGCTGTAAGAAAAACATTCATATATACAACAAAGCATCCTTATAATATATATATATATATATATATATATATATATATATATATATATATATATATATATATATAAATATTTATATTTATAAATATAGTTGTGAATCTTGCGATTCATCCTATATTGGTTCGACCATTAGGTCAATCCATTGTCGCATCGAGCAGCATCGGGGAAGGTCGACCCGTACGGGGCTGATTCTAAACAAACCAGATCCCTCGCCCATGCGAGATCACATCAAAGTATGAAATTAATATGGATAACTTTAAAATACTTAGCCATAGCCCCCATCCTAACGAACTACAAATATTAAAATCACTTTACATCCTAAAACTTAAACCTAATTTAAATATAAATCAAACAGCATCCAATCTTTAAATTGTATCATGAATTATTAAATTTTTTATTCTTGTATTAAGCAGCTTATCTTAAATTGCAGTATTCAATTTTAGTATTTTATATAAACTAGAAATTTTAACCCATTACTACCTTAGTTTCTTATTGCCGATGATGAGGCTAGGACCTCGAAACGTTCAAACCCAGACAAATAAAGATGCTTTTATCAATATCGTGCTTGGTTTTCTCCTTCATATATATATATATATATATATATATATATATATATATATATATATATATATATATATATATATATATATATATATATATATATCAGGCGCAACACCTTTAAGCTCAAAACGAAACAAATTTGTAAATATACTTACATAAATAAACTTTTTATAACAGAAGCATTCACAATAAATTTCCCTTTCTTCTCACACTTGCAAATGTGCACTCAAAAATACTACTGGGAAAAAAAAGCCCGTAAGAAATGTCGCAAAATTGAGAAATATGACAGATATGACTTGCTGAAACGTCCATTTCAGACGTAAAAAATACCTACAGATTGTCAATAAAATGTTTTAATATTCGCTGAATCGGAAAGGCTGCTTTTCAAAGAAGATTTCAAAGTTTAATTCTCTCGACTTGTTTATTGTTTTCTCAACTCCTAAGTTTTTTAGCGATTAATAACAAATCTGAAAAAAATAGTTTCACACATTTGCTCCCAACTTGATAAAATTAGTATCTCAGAACCGTGAATATTGTGGGTTTTCTTTTTAGGTTTTCTCAAATTTATCGCGGCCTAATTCTAGTTTCTTTTGCTAGAATACGAACACATTTCCCTTTGTTGTAACGGAGGTAAGAATAGACAAAATAGAACTAGATAAAATTAGCTATAAAAGAAAATGATCAAAATTTCTCAGACTACAACAACTATCTCAGTTTAAGGACACACCTTTGTGATTACCATAAAGCACCTTGTGTTTGTATTCATTTGGGGGTAAAGTTTCCGTCAAAGTTTTCCCTATGCTTTTATACCCGTTTTTCTTACGGGTACTCAATGTTTTAATTTCCTTTTTTTTATTTGTGCAAACCCATTTTATTAGGATTGGACTACAAATTATTTTTCCTTGTCATTCATTAAAATAAAATATTCCCAGAGTTTTAGCTAATTGTAATAAATTTTTAGATAATTGTCCATTTATTTTATTAATAGCAATTAAATTTGCGTCGTCTGCCGATTTCTGTTAGATAATGCCAAATTCAGTAAGCAGCTCATTGCAGTTTCCATGGTAACGTGACGACAAAGGTTTAATTGCCTTTTATTTTGTATCTAAATCTTTCTGTGCCTTTCCAATACGCGAAAGTGAATTTGAAGTGAAGCTACTAGCTTACCCTAGGCACGCCATTAGCCTCCCTGTATCCTTCTTTTTACTTTCATTTTTTAAATCTTGCTTTGTTCTGCTTAAAATGTTGTGTTTTTTTTGTTTTTTTCTCAAAATACATATATTTATAATTACTATCAACCGGTTTGCCTTTAGATGTTCGTTTGTCTTGAAATTAATGCTTAGCTTCAGGCAATAAATTTTGATAATTCCCTATTTAACCTTCCATCGCGGCTGTAGCAAATTCACGTAAGGTGTAATTAGAATTCTGATATCAGATAATTAATCTCATATAAGATTTTTAATATAAAATATACAATACAACTACTTCTATCCCGATATGTGTCTGGTCTTTGAGGAATCTCAATACCCATATTATCATTATACTTAAACTAACCGTTTTTTGTAGGTAAAAACTAAGAAGACAATTCATTCTTTAAGAAGACAGTATCTCTGCACTTACAAAATGTTGCAGGAAAAGAAAGAGCAAACAATAAGGGTATGGGGAGATTTGTTTGTGGGTGGTCTGCATCTGGGCAACCTCAGATGATATTTTATATGGTTCCTATTGTTCTTTCCCTGTCGACTCCATGTGAGAGCCTTCGACCAAATAAATACCAAACTTTAATGGTATTTGGGAGTAGCATTTCTTTTGCGCGGAGTTTTAACCAAATTCCTTTTTATTTGCAGTGAATTTAACATAATAATAATAAATAATAATAAAATACTATAATAATAATATTATAATTGGGTGTGACTATAGTTTAAAGATTTCTTTCATCCCTAATATTCTTTACATGTAAGCACGTGCATTTTCTGTTCGGAGCGCATCAAGTAATCCCCTCCTTGTACTACTCTATACAACTTAACTTCCTTATCTCCACTACTTTCTTTAGGAACCTTCCCTCACAAAATATCTAACGCAGATGCCCTCGTTAGGTTTTGCTTCTTACTTCGATTAAACTCAAACTTTGATTTAATAGAATAATTAACCAAGTTTCATCAATTTGTGACTGTAATTATAGAATAAATGAGGTTTGCAATAATCGTCTACACAGTTTCTATTTCATTCTTTCCATAAGGGAAACCTGTTTCTTATAATTCCCTCAAATTCCGCCTCGAAATCATTAATTAAATTCGCTCACTCATCCCTGTATTTAAAAAACCTATTTGATCTATTTAAATCATCAAATTAATTGCAAAAGTGCTTAACATTCTTACACTAGTAAGTGCCTAGTGCGTATCTAAATCCACCTCTAATTGATTAGAAGATGAATGAAAACAAATTTAATCGACAGCTGCAAGTTTAGCCTTGCAAACAATAGCTCTTATTAGCAACACACAATCCCTTTAATATATGGTTTGTGCAATGAATTAATGGCCAACAATTATAAATGCAGAAAAAATTGGTGCTATTAGAGAGTAATAGAAGAGGGTGGACGAAAATAATTCGATCAGTATTCACGCAACCTGTACTCTACTATACACAGAGACTGGAGAGAATCAATCTTCTTTCCAAACGATAATTGCTATATGTTCATCCGAGCAATTAATGCATTATTGTATCTAATTTGCAATTGCACCGTGCAACAGCATGTTTTCGAACTGGAAGAGAGTAATCTTATTGTTAAAGCGGTAATAATTTAACGGCCAGAGGGCCACACGCCTCGCTTTGTTTCTGGGAGTGTACGGTTTTCAGATAGAATGTGTGTATCTTGGTTGTTCTCTTACGATTGTGGTTAGGTTGTAGTAGAGTTGCGGCCTGGTGTTAGTTACCTTCGTGTGTCAATACAGGCAATGTGTTTTGAGCTGGGTGATATCCGTAAAGTTGATATTTATTTTATATGCACTCTCTCACTTGCTTCCATCCAGGCATGACTAAGATTGTTTTTAACAACCAATACCGTATATATATATGAGGGGCGGTCAATAAGTTTTGCAATTCGGATATAAGGAAACGAGATATGAGGAAAAGTGTTTTATTATTTTTCAATATAACTACCCACGACTTCAATGCACTTGCGCCACTTGTCCCTGAGGCTTCGAATTCCCGACAACCAGAAATCTCCCGACTGCTGTTCAATCCACTCCTGGAAGGCGAGCTGGACATCTTCCTCGTCCCCAAATCGGCGTCCACGCAGTGCAGCCTTGAGCTGGCGGAATAAAAAGTAGTCGCTAGGGGCCACATCTGGACTGTAGGGGAGATGGTTGAGCTCCTCGAATCTTCACTCGCGCAGGGCAGCTTGTGCAACTCTGGCCTTGTGGACTTTGACGACGTTGAAGTCGATCATGGGGCGTGAGGTGTCTAGGGACCCAACGGGCAGAGACCTTGGTCATGGCCAAATTGTCGTGGATGATGTTGATAACACTTCTATGTGATATTCCAAGGTCTCGCTCGTTTCTTCGACCTTCACCTGTCGATTTTCGACGATCATCCTCTCCACACGGGCCACATTGTCCTCGTTGTTCACGTCTGACGGGCGCCCTGGACGGGGGTCATCTTCAAATGAATCACGTCCATAGCGGAACTTCCTATTCCAGTGAGCAATGGTTGCATATGAAGGGGCGGTGTTTTTGTACACTGCAACCATGCGTTCATGGATCTCTTTTGCATTCTTGCCTTCCTTGGTCAAAAACTTGATCACTGCGCGGTGCTCAACCTTCTCCATTGTTGAAAAAATTGTGACTGACGATCTGCGATCAGCTACTTCTTCTTCAATAGACGAGGCAGGAGCGTGCGGCTGCAGGTCCTTACTTGTCATAACTTGTACTGACTTGTCATAATTTGTCCTAACACCCCCACAAACAGCCATCCCCCTTCCTCTATTTTGCCCTACCGATTCGCAAAACTTACTGACTGTCTCTTATATATATATATATATATATATATATATATATATATATATATATATATATATATATATATATATATATTATCACAACCAGTAAGATAGATGTTTCTCTTATCTCACTCCAACTCGCCATGATATCTATGGCTGAGGTTAGTATGTCTCCTAGATTTGTGGGAAATAGATGGGCTATTGAGGTTTGTGCTAATGATGTCCACTGATCCGCAAATGTGGGCTAAAGTGGATGATAAAGGTGCAAGGCAGTATATACGCTGGCAACCACACACTTAACTGCAGACGAGATGGTTGTCTCTCTTATCCCCCCCCCCCCCCTCCACAATCACCATGAGCGGAAATGAGTGGCTTACCATTAGGCTTTGACAGTGTCCCGGCCAACTGCTTGATAGCAAAATACGTCACGACCGTTCCTCTTTCTTATTATTTAATGAGGTCAAGCTTGAGTATCATTAGACTTGCTAGTGGTTGTTTTAATGATAGACATGAAATCGCTGATTATAATAGACAACAGAAAATAAGGATACCACATAACAAAATCCGGAGTAAAATAAAAGAAGCGAACAAAATCAAGCTGATTGAATTCAATAATAATAAAATTTCGTTTGATTGCAAATCTGATAAAGAGTATCGGGATCGAAGCTTTGCCAGGGAGCCCCATTTGGGGGCTGGGATGGATGTTTATTCTGCACATGTTTGGTGGAATGGAGTTTAAGAAATGGTATGGATCCAAAGATTGGATTGTTCATTGTGTTATTGTGAACTTGTGTGTTGTTTTTTTTTACGGTTCTTCTATGATTGTTTTATTATACGAGGCTCTTAAAGAGGGTGGGGGTGAAGGGTAGTTCTGTTGTCACTGCCACTGTAGTAGCTTTGTGGTTTTTGGCTACAAACCCTACTATTGATCTTCGGACCATCGTACAATGGCACTCTTCGGACCTTTCTTTCCTGATTAAATTTTCCCATGATTTCTTTGCTATTAATCCGGTGTCTAATTCTCCTTGACTGCCTAAACGATGGTCACAGAAGTTCCCACTAAGCGAACACCAACAAATGTTCTCTCCTGAAACCAGGAGACTTCAGACTGAAGTCTCATTAATGACTTCAGACTGGGATCATTATTTAAGTTCAAAGATCAACCACTACGTTTTTCGTTGTACGTGCAGTAGCACTGTATCATATGTGGGGACAACAAGGCGTACGCTTTACTCCCGCTTCATGCAGCATATGGGTAGATCTGAAAGAACTGGACTACACCTTTCAAAACCTGATCCATCCCCACTTCGAAACCATCTGTCACCATGTGGCTCTAGGGCTACACTCGAGAACTTCACGACCCTTAATGCGGTAAGAAACATCTCGGACCTTTGCCTGCTAGAGTCAATATATATTACAAAATTTCAACCCGGTTTAAATGATAACTTATTTTATGTCCCATTAAATAGAGTGACTCATTAAAAAACATGCTAATTTGTTAAATTTCACATTGTTTTTTTAGGAGGGGGGAGTGTAAGACTAAAATCCACTGTCAATTATTTTCCTTCTTATTTTTTAGAAATTTTCTCGTTGATTTTGTTTGTTTTTTCTTCCATATTTCTAATGTAATCAATTAACTTTTTATGTATATAATTATGTCTTTATTTTGTATTCCTTCTTTAGCACTGATGATGGGATTAGTTATAATCCTGAAACGTTTGAATTAAATGTTACGAGGCATCTACGGCTCTGTCCTGGTCATCCTGTTTATACTTCGCCTGAAGTTTGCGTCCATCAATTCGATTGCCACTTTTATATATATATATATATATATATATATATATATATATATATATATATATATATATATATATATATGAACGAGGTGTGATATAGAAGGAGCATGGAATAGAGTAGGAAGGTAGAAGGAGAAAAAATACTGGATGATAAGATGATAAGAGTAGTTCGAGAGGACTAAAGGAAGATCGAGAGTGAGAGAGATGTACAAATACATAATGTACACACATAAGAAGAAAATTACCGCTAAATAGAGGGGATAGAGAAGGAGAAAGGAGAAGAACAAAATGGAAGGACAGGGGTTGAGTTTGTTGCAATGACGTCATGTAAGAAATCTCGGGTGTGTGAGTGAATATGTATTCACGCGTATGTATATATAGTAAAACCACGATCAAAGTGGGAAGAAAAGAGAGAGAGAGAGAGAGAGAGAGAGAGAGAGAGAGAGAGAGAGAGAGAGAGAGAGAGTAACAACAAGGAGTAACAACAAGGAAAGAAGGTACCCTAGGAGACCTTACGGTCCATTCAAAGAGGGTACCATTGGACTTGCAATCGAGCGGGCACAAGGCTGCTCAGTTGTTTTGCGTCCCTAAACGGCCACTTTTCAAGACCTTGTCTAGTCTTGATTTGAACTGGTCAACAGATTCACTGTTGACAACTTCCACTGGAAGTGCGTTCCACTTACCGCAGATACTGTAGGTGAAAAAATTTCCACACAGATTGCGGTTGTAACGCTTCAGTTCAAGTTTGAAGCCGTGATTGCGCGTTCTGTTCTCACTCAGTGTGAAAATATCCCGGTAGTCAACATTGTCGAACCCTCGAAGTATTTTGAAAACTTCGATGAGCTGACCACGCAGTCTACGGGTTTCCAGCGAGAACAGATCTAATTCCCTTAGTCTATTCTCATAACTTTTATGTCGGATAGAGGGAATCAGCTTGGTTGCCCTGGCTTGTACGCGTTCCAATCTCGCGATGTCTTTTCGCAATGAAGGACTCCAAAATTGTACGGCATACTCCAGGTGCGGTCAGACAAGTGAGTTGTACAGGCACAGTACAATCTCCTGGTTCCGATAACCAAACTGGCGCTTAATATAGCCTAGCATCCTTTGGGCTTTTTTCTCCGCCTCAATGCACTGTTTCGAGAACTTGAGGTCACTAGTGATAGTAACACCCAAGTCATTCTCAGTGTCACTCGATTCAAGAGCAGTGCCCTTAAGGATATACTGAGATTGGGGGTTTCTGTGGCCGATATGCATCACTTTGCATTTGCCCACGTTAAAAGGCATTTGCCACGTGTCCGACCACTCCCCAATCTTCCCAAGATCTTCCTGCAGGCGGGCAGTATTTCCATCTTTTGCAACGTTCATACCAAGCTTGGTATCATCGGCAAATTTGGAAATCTTGGCAACCATGTCACCGTCCATGTCGTTGACGTAGATGATGAATAGTAGTGGTCCCAGGACAGAACCTTGAGGCACCCCACTAGTAACGGGCACCCACTCAGAAGACTGTCCATTTACCACCACCCGTTGCCGTCTGCCACTTAGCCAGTTCTCGATCCAGCCGGCTACCTTTCCGTCTATGCCAAGCGCTCACACTTTCCGGAGAAGGCGGCAGTGTGGTACCTTATCAAAGGCTTTCTGAAAGTCTAGGTAGACCACATCCACCGCCTTGTCCCGATCGTGCTCACTGAAAACGAAGTGGAAGAATTCTACAAGGTTCGTCAGGCATGACCGTTGCCTTCGGAAGCCGTGCTGGGAACTCCTCAGTAGCAGGTTTGACTCTAAATACGACGTCACTTTGTCCACCATGATGCTTTCCATGAGTTTACCGACTATCGAAGTCAGACTGATAGGTCGGTAGTTCGATGGTTGGTTAAGGTCTCCTTTCTTGAAGATAGGAGTCACCTCCGCCTCACGCCAGTCTCTAGGAACGCATCCGGTCCGGATTGACATGTTAAAGATAGCGCACAGATGTCGTGATACTTCATCGCACACTTCCTTCAACACTTTAGGTAGAAACCCGTCCGGTCCAGGGGACTTATTCGTCTTTAGGTCAGCGATCTTTTTCTTTATTTCTCCTTCGGTGAAGTCCATTGCCTCCAGCTTTTCCCCCGAGTAGGAATCCGTGGGCTGGGGAATGGGACCACACTCTTCAGTAAACACTGAAGAGAAGTAGTCGTTGAGGAGGTTAGCATTTTCTGCATCTGAATGCTTTAATGTCCCCTCCTCATTCCTCAAAGGGCCAATCGTTCGACGGATTGGTTTACGGCTGTTCACATATCCAAAAAACTCCTTGGGATTGTCTTTACAGAGTCTCGCCACTCGGAGTTCCTCAGACCGCTTAGCCGCCCTTATGCTGGACTTGACTCTCCTGGCTAGCATCCGGTATTCGTCAAAGTCACCCGAGATCTTCGATTGCCGGTACACATTTCTCTTCTCCCTAAGCAGTTGCCCGATTTCTCGATTAAACCACTTTGGTTGAACAGAAGACCGACGGGGGCATTTCAGAGGGATAAAACGCGATTGAAGACTCATGAATGTGGTTTTGAAACTTTTCCAAGAATCTTCAACAGCATCGCACTCTTCTAGCCTCGCGTCAGTCAGTTCCGCGCGTAGACCTGCAAAGTCTGCTCTTCTTAAATCCAGTTTCCTTGATTTACTAATTGCAGGCTCTGCCTTGGGGACTTTGACTACAAATCTAATTAGTCGGTGGTCACTGCCACCGAGCTCTTCGCCAACAGAGAGGTCCTCAACGATGTCATCCTCAGAGGTGAAAACCAAGTCGAGGATATTGTCTCCTCTTTGGCTCTCTCACCCATTGAGTGAGGAACTCGTTGTTCGTGAACTCCAGGAGTAGTGCGTTCTCGCCACAGGGTTGTCTGGTTTCCCAGTCAACTTGTGTGTTGAAATCACCCATGACGATACACACTCTGTCTTCGACAAGTTCTCCTAGTAGCTGGTACAGATCTCTGTCCTTTTCAACGAGTTAGGCAGGAGGTCTATAAAGCACCAGGGTCCTGTATTTGGCAGGACCTATCTCTAGGTCAACACCTAGTAGTTTATGGTCGGATACGATGTTGCAATCCGTCGAGTTGAGAGTATCCTTGACATACAACATCACACCGCCACCTTCTCTGTCTGGCCTATCTTTCAAGAAGAGCTGGTAACCGGGAATCGTGAATTCGCCTTCAAAGTCTCGGTTTGAGGTTTTTATCCACGATTCTGTTATGGCTACCATTTCGGGTTCTTCCGTCGCTACGAGGCCACGGAGCTCAGGAAACTTGTTCCTGATTGACCTCGCATAGAACAGAAGAACTTTCAGGGAGTCCCCGACTGTAGGACTCCCTACGCTCTTCCGTTTCCCGGCTTGTTTGTTGGTGAGGCACCCCTTTTTGCGACCTCTGATAAGGTCGTTCCTGGAGTGACACGGGCATACTGGCGTACGTCCGCCCTCACTCTGGGCCGGATACTCCTTTCGGTCCTCTCTACGACATCCTGGATCATGTTCGACAGAAAGGCCTTTCCTTTAAAGGAAAGATGTACCCCATCCCTTTGGTAGAGATCATTTCTACCATAAAAGGTGCGGTACGGGTCCACAAAAAAGACCCCCTCTGCCGTACACAAATCTGCCAGGCGCCGGTTTAAAGACACATTCATCGAGTGAGCGGTCCGTGTTGGACCTCTCCTCGGGAGCATCCCGACTACCACGCGCTTGCGGGTTTTCAGCCCACAGTCGTCCACGGCACCCATGACCGTGTGGAGGATTTTATCTGTAGGGCCTACCCTACCTCCTCTCAGGTAGAGGTCGTTTCCACTGACCATCAGAGCAACGACTGAGCTCTCAGAAATCTGTGATTTCTCAGCCTCTACTCTGATGTAGTGGTTACTACATCCTGGCAGGCAGCTTACCTTAACGCTTGTGCGAAGGCGGGCCGCTAGCAGGGGCTGCAGGTCCCGTGCCTGGGAATCGCCCACAAGGATGATCCTGGCACATTTGCCTGCTGAGCTCGGATTCTTTATTTTCTGAGGCAAGCTCTCCGATTCCTCTCTCTTTCCCATCATGGTCTTTTCAGGCTTTTCTTTTTTCTTCTTCCTCTTATTCTTCTTCTTCTTCTCTATCATCTTTTCCCCCTTGTCATCCTTTTCATTAACTTCTTCTACCCTTTCTTCTTCTATTTCTCTCTCTTCCTCTTTCTTCTTTCCCTTTTTCGTTTTTTTTTTCTTTTTCCCTCTTGGTGTCGCTGCCACATTCGGGCACGGGCTCTCTGCAGAGGTAGTGTTTGCCACAGGACTTGAGAGATCGTTTAATTTCTCTTCGAGCCTGCGGATCTGGTGGGAGTGCTCCTCCTTGAGCCTCTCGATTTTCTGTTCGAGGTCTGTAGTTCTTTCCCTGTAGTAGGCGACTACTTCCTCCACTTCCTTCTTTAAGAGAGAGAGATAGAGAGAGAGAGAGAGAGAGAGAGAGAGAGAGAGAGAGAGAGAAAGCAGAGAGAGAGAAAGAGAGAGAGAAAGCAGAGAGAGAGAGAAAAAGCAGAGAGAGAGAGAGAGAGAGAGAGAGAGAGAGAGAGAGAGAGAGAAAGCAGAGAGAGAGAGAGAGAGAGAGAGAAAGCAGAGAGAGAGAGAGAGAGAGAGAGAGAGAGAGAGAGAGAGAGAGAGATCAAATAGAAATTCTGTGGGTGGTAACAACCAACATAGAGCTTTTGCCATATGTAATTTCGGCCTTAGAAAGAACTTTTAGGAAGACAAAAGAAATTTACTGAGACCATATATATATATATATATTATAAAAATGCATATATATATATATATATATATATATATATATATATTAATATAGAGACTGCTCCTAGTGAGACGCAATTTAATCCGGAGTAAGAATCCAATGGCAAAGAGAATGACAGTATTCATTCTTTAGTTCTGCTGGTTACGTTTCGAGCAAACCTAAGCTCATCTTCTGGCCTGATAAATTGAACAAAAATTAACTTTAAATAGCAAAACAGTGCCTGCCACTTATCATCTTCATATTTTAATCTTGATAAAGAATTAGACTTCTTCCGCACCTATTTCGCAAACAATTCTTATGCTTCACACATTTTTTAGGCGACTTTTAAAACCGTCATTGACAATATTTTTTTCTCCAAAATTACCGACATACGATATCTTTGACTCCCGGATTTAGGCCCTCTTAATCACTACTTCCGAAAACAAATACAAAAAATCCGTAAATATCATTTTGGAAAAATCAACTTTAAAATATTTTTTTCGAATAATTTAGCAATAGTTCCTATTTAATGTAAAGGACTTGCTCCCGTGTAGCCTGCGCAGTGGTTTAGTATAGTTATTTATGTCCTGGGTGTCGTAGAGGCAATTATGTCGGCAGTACACTGCACTCGTTACACACTCGAGCTTGTTCTCACCTTGGCATAAGTAGCAGAACAGGTAACCGCCTTACCCGCAAGGAATGCTCCCTCGTTCGGGATCATATTATCCTTTGCAAAACCGATGCCACCATTAATGATTTAAAAATTATAGATTCTTCCAATGATGATATAAGCTTACGAATAATTGAATCCATTCATAATAAGATCCTTAGACCCTCTCTCAACAATGATGTATCCGCCTTCCATCTCCGTGTCTTATACCTCACCCTTCTTCATTGTTTCTTGCTCTCCATTGCTTTAGTCGTGTTTCTACAACTTGTGTGACCGGTAAGATTTCAATTTGTTAAAAATTAAAATTAAAAATTTTGTGCACTTAGATTTTCATAAATTCGCCCCTTCCCCCTACCCCTATGTTGCAATTTCTCAATCCTTGTTTAAATAATTAACTATTTGTGATTTATTACCATAAAATGTAAATATGTATATACATGTATATTCATATATAATTGTACCTTCCAGTCCCAATTAATCTTAATGTTAATTGTTTTGCTATTTAAGGCTAATGAATGCTGTCCTTCTCTTTGCCATTGGATTCTTACTCCAGATATATATATATATATATATATATATATATATATATATATATATATATATATATATATATATAATAATAATTCCTTAAACCAATTGATGATGGCCAGGAAACCCAAAGAACACCATAACATAGGAGTATATGCAGTACCATGCAACGATTGCCATAAAGTTTATATAGGAGAAACGGGGAGAAATCTAGACAAGAGATTGTACGAACACAAAAGAGATATTAGAGTGGGCAGCGGAAGTAGTGGAATATTTTGCCATGTTAGAGACAAGAATCATACGATCGATTTCAATGGAAGTAAAATGTTATTTAAATCGGCTAACTATGTTAAGAGAAGAATCGTAGAATCGAGCTTGATATCGTCAGTCCCTAATTTAAATCTATCTGAGGGTCAATTTTCTTTTAATCCTGTAATAAGATCGCAAATAAACAAAATAGTAAAATGCCAGCCCTTCAATATGTTTAGGCATAACCCCCCCCCCCCCAGATTAGCCACAAGTAGGGGATTGGGGAAAAAAGAGGGGATCTTGTGTTATGCTTATATGCATTTCTCTTATATTTTCTGCCCAGTGTCAGTTGAAAAAGGGTGTGAGATACACCGAAACTGTTCTAAATTAAATTGTCTCCGGAGAATGTGGTTTAATTCCTCATCTTTTCTTGCGATATTGCATTAATTTTCATCATATATATATATATATATATATATATATATATATATATATATATATATATATTGTAGGGAAATCGATATCCCATCCTAAAAACAGAGGCCCTGTTTGGTCACTACAACGTCCTGGCACTTGGAAGCGTAACTCGATTACTTACCCTACCCCCTCTCTCCCCTCGCCTCGCGGACCACTAGAAAGGGCTCCCACAACCACGAGATGCACGAATCATTAGAAAACTGGGCCGGCGAGCATAACATTGATGAAACCGGCACTATTTACCCTCAGAGCTGGGATCTAATTTCACGTCATAGGCGAAATTAGAGGAGCGGCGACCAAAAGCCAGAAGATTCAATTAGGGCTAAGTGAAAGACGTTCGGAGAAGAGCCGTTAGAGGAGAGAGGCTTAATTCCTAACACTTAACTCCCCTGCCCCTCTCCTTCCCCTACCCCGAATGGGGTGGTGAAGTATATAGACCGATAACCGGAGAAGAAGAAGGAAGATCAAGTTAGTCATCGAGACGACGAAGTCCGGCGCAGTGCCCGGCAATCAAAGAAAGGAACAGAGATGAAACTCATCCTGAGCACGCTCCTGGTAGTCACACCGAAAATTAGCATCTTGTATCGAGGAAGATCGAGTTAGTAATCGACATGACGAAGTTCGGCGCAGTGCCCGGCGATCAAAGAAAGTAAAGCTCATGCTGAACTAGTTCCTGGTGGTCACACCGAAAATTAGTCTATTTTTTATTGAGGATCAAGCTCAATTATCTCTCGTCAGAGAAGCCGCCTATCACGGTTTGCAACAAAACCAGAGATAGTCCTCGCCATTGAGCAATACCACAAAGTGAACTCCCTCAAACACTCCCCATTCGTCAACGGATTCACTTGTTTGTTCATCGCTCGTCAGTGCGAACCATTCCAGGATTAACCAGAAGATTGGAAAGAGCATACCTTCACGGCCCCTTTGTTTAAATCATCTGCCTAAGACAACTTTCTTAACGCCATCCGTCGCCCGTACCGAAATCACCTGTAGTTTCAAGCCTGTCTCCTCGCCAGCCAAACAGCTGAGGTGTCTGTGAACACGTCCACGCGCCTGGCTGCAAAAACATTCTTGCGTCTTCGTAAAAATTCAAGGCCAAGGTCAGTCTCCAGCCGGATTCACGTGTCGTTGTTTTAAAGGTAAAGAAATTCCATTATATTTGAAGGGCAATTACCGCCCAATATTCATTTGTTTAAATTAGTAAGTCTCACATAAACTCGTTTAATTCATAGTCGTATAGTTTTTTTTTATTTCACTTTTTTATGTTGTAATTAAATATATATTGTTTTTTAGAAGTATTTATTCAATCCTCGAAACGCTGCTCTTGGCACTAGAAATCTTCAAAGATTAACATTAAGTAAAATAAATTATAGCACTCTTAGAGAAAACGTAATCAATGAGTTTTTGAAGTACGTAACAAACCTATACGTACGTACACCACCAACTCGGCCCTTACAATACCACGACATAAATATTTTTTTTGCCAGGTGTGGGGTATTGGAAAAACTCAATAGAGTTGTTTGTCTTGTTTTTGCTTCAGTAATAGTAATGTGTGCCTAGCGTTCGAGAAAAAGTTAAACATAAAAAGGTCTGTCGATAAATTTGGGGTAAATTGTCGGTGAATAACACGTTAATGTTATTAATTAATTTTTTTGGAGTGGTATTCCAATTAGCACAAAGTGTTGGGATAAGGGTGAGTTAGACAGCGCACTACTTGTTCGATGTTGCATAAGTACCTTTAGCATATCGGTGAATTTTTGGACGAACAGACAGAGGTAAAATTGAATCGTTTGACAGATTCCACCAACAAGCCCAAGCGTTGGGACTAAGAGGCAAGGAACTAGTTGCCTACGTCTAGGAACTATAAGCCAAACAAGCAGAAAGGAAAGCAGAAGAAAGAAAATTCCAAAAAGGAAGCAGAAGAGAGAGAACGAGTACGCGCTCATGAAAGAGAAATGAGCAAGGATCAGGCGGAAGCCAATTCAATAGGATCCCGAGCTGGGGCTACACAGATAGCTGCGATGAAACTCCCAGCTTATAAATAAAACGAAGACCTGTGTTCGTATCTGACACATTTTGAGAAGATATTCAAGTTGAATCACTGGGATATAGAGACATAGGAAGATCCCTAGATTAGTGCCTCTGCTTAATGCCCGGCTCCGAGGCATATTCATCTCATTACCATCCAAGGCTTCCGTGGATTACACCGCTTGAAAACACAAGTTACTGGCCGCCGTCAATCTAAACCCCGAGGAGTATCGGAATAAGTTTAGACAAGCCAGAATTCAGCCAGGTCAAACATACAGGCAAATTGGATTTATCCTCAGAAGGCGTCTCCAATTCTGGCTAGAGTCAGAACAAGTGGGGAATGAGTTCGACTCCCTCGCCGACTTAATGCTGAGGGACAAATTGCTGTGTACCCTCCTCCCAGAGATACGTGCCTTCGTCAAGGACAGGCGAGCAGTTACATTCAAGGATTGCGTAGAGGAAGCAAACCTACATGCTTCCAACCATAGATTATACCCTCGAGAGGTCAGGAAGAACCAACCCTTGTCTCCCAAGAAAGGTGGGTATCCCCAGAAACCCTTTTCTCCAAAGAAAAGGGGGTATCCCCAGAAACCTCAACAAAATATCCCCCCTAAGTTCGTCAAGAACTCTGGACACCTCAGAAACCCCATAACGTGTTTTAATTGTGGCACCCCAGGTTACATTAGTTATAATTGCCCCCAAAATTCGAAGCTTAGGTCGCCATCGAGTCAGCAGGTACATAACCTTACTGCAACGCTTAACCAAGAACAACCTCCTAGTCCCGCGCCTTCTTTGACCACATCAAATTCCCCTGACCAACAGGTGAACTTTGTGTTCGACAAAAATTCTCCCGAAGGGCTAAAGTTCGAGACTGGGGCCTCTATAGTCGTATCACATAAATTGCACCCGCCTGTCAGTCCCCAGCACCAGAAGTTAGTGGTCGTCTAGGATTTCCTGGGTAGACCAACCAAGTTCTCCCTCGTCAGATGCTACATTTAGTCGCAGTATTTTACTGGCTGGACCGAGGTAGTGGCAGCGCCTATTTGATTCTGCTTAATATTATTAGGCCAGAACGAGCAGCTCTCCCCAAATCCAGTGGCTCAGCTCGTAGTCACCTGGGCGCCCGAATATAAGAAGTCCACGGTCTCGACCCCTTTATCTCATCGTGAGAACCACGTGGACGAAGAGCTTAGTTTCCAAGCCTTCGAACTGCCCCCAAAGTAGGTCCGTCCCTTCCACCACTGGATGGGAAGGCAGCGAAAAAGGAAAAAGAAATCGAAGAAAGGAGAATGTTGATGGACATAAAAATAGAATAAAGAAGAATGCAGAGAGAGAGAGAGAGAGGGGTAGAAGAAAGAAGAATACAGATAAAAGAGAAGACGAAGAAAGAAGAATAAGACGAGAATAGAAGCGGAAGAAAGAAGAATACAGATGGAAAGAGAACTATCACAAGCGGAGAGAGAAGAGAGAGAAGAAAAAGAAAGAATGCTCGCACATGAAAGGGCATCGAGCAAGGATCAGGTGGAAGTCACGGTCGGTGTATCCCGGCCTGAACCTAGGAAAGTACTTACGAGGAAAACCCAGCCAAATGGAATGTCGAAGGATGAAGAAGGAATTAGGAACGCGGTATACCCATGTAAACCGAGTCAGATGGTAGAAGCGGATAACGAATATCCCCTACCCTCAGTAGCCTTACCCCAGGACGAAACGTCCACGGAGTTACAATTAAAACCCCATTTTGCCGTGAGAGCCACGCCCATTAAGGATCTATTAAAGAAACTTTCCCCCGACCCCATTAGAGGGAATCCAAACACGATCTCCCAGGTTAGCTTGGTTAAAGATGACGATGGGACTCCTTTTCCCCTCATTTATGCAACCATGAAACAGGCCGCCCTAGCCATAAGGTGAAGATTAAAGTTAGTCAGTTGCCGTAAAAAAGGTAGTACAAGTACGTTGGAATTCCATTGCCAGTTTTTTACATACTTGGGTAGACACAATAACCAGAATGGCCGACTCATGCGCTGTAAAGTATTGGTCATCGAGTACAACTTTAATATTAATTATATATAACCTGAGACGAAACTTCCCCGAGGGTTATTTCTTCTCCCGTTAATCTTAAAACCATTCTTTTTGGGGTTGTTCGTGTTTTGTGTATATATATTTAAGGTCTTAATGTATAGAAGTGTAAGAGAGTAGCTGACTAGATACCACTTAAGAGCCAGGCTCCTTTTTTTTCTTTGTATAATTGATGATTATTTTTCTGTTAAATTGGGTGTTGTGAGAAGTACCCAGTAGGCTCGCGAGGCCTATATCGATCAACTGCCTTTGTACGCGCGCGCGTGTGCGCTCGAGATCAAAGAAACTTAAGTTAATAGGATGGTTGACCCAGCTAACGGTAAGGATCAGTATTATGTTCTAAGACATGTAAGTTTGCGTTTGTCGATGATGTTCGTTTGTTTGTTTTTTTCACTGCAATTCCCCTTCCCCCATTAACCTCTTCGAAGGGAGGAATGTAGCGGAGTCGATATCCCAACTCAAAAACAGAGGCCCTGTTCGGTCACCACAACGTCCTGGCACTTAGCAGCGTAACCCGATTATTTACCACCCTCCCTCTCTCCCCTCGCCTCGCGGACCACCAAACAGGCCCCCCACAACTACGAGATGCACGAATCATTAGATTTCTGGCTCGGCGAGCATAACATTGGTGAAACCGGCACTATTTACCCTCAGAGCTGGGATCTAATTTCACGTCATAGGCGAAATTAGAGGAGCGGCGACCAAAAGCCAGAAGATTCAATTAGGGCTAAGTGAAAGACGTTCGGAGAAGAGCCGTTAGAGGAGAGAGGCTTAATTCCTAACACTTCACCCCCCCGCCCCTCTCCTTCCTCTACCCCGAATGGGGTGGTAAAGTATATAAACCGATAACCGGAGAAGAAGAAGGAAGATCGAGTTAGTCATCGAGACGACGAAGTCCGGCGCAGTGCCCGGCAATCAAAGAAAGGAACAGAGATGAAACTCATCCTGAGCACGCTCCTGGTAGTCACACCGAAAATTAGCATCTTGTATCGAGGAAGATCAAGTTAGTAATCGACATGACGAAGTTCGGCGCAGTGCCCGGCGATCAAAGAAAGTAAAGCTCATGCTGAACTAGTTCCTGGTGGTCACACCGAAAATTAGTCTATTTTGTATTGAGGATCAAGCTCAATTATCTCTCGTCAGAGAAGCCGCCTATCACGGTTTGCAACAAAAATCAGAGATAGTCCTCACCATTGAGCAATACCACAAAGTGAACTCCCTCAAACACTCCCCATTCGTCAAAGGATTCACTTGTTTGCTCATCACTCGTCAGTGCGAACCATTCCAAGATTAACCAGAAGATTGGAAAGAGCATACCTTCACGGCCCCGTTGTTTAAATCATCTGCCTAAGACAACTTGCTTAACGCCATCCGTCGCCCGCACCGAAATCACCTGTAGTTTCAAGCCTGTCTCCTCGCCAGCCAAACAGCTGAGGTGTCTGTGAACACGTCCACGCGCCTGGCTGCAAAAACATTCTTGCGTCTACGTAAAAATTCAAGGCCAAGGTCAGTCTCCAGCCGGATTCACGTGTCGTTGTTTTAAAGGTAAAGAAATTCCATTATTTTTGAAGGGCAATTACCGTCCAATATTAAAGTGAGCTTAGGGTCACATAAACTTATTTAATTCATAGAAATATTGTTTTGTTTTTGTCTTTTCACTTTTTTTATGTTGTAATTAAAGATATATTGTTTTTGTAGAAGTATTTAATTTAATCTTCGAAACGCTGCTCTTGGCACTAGAAATATTCAAAGATTAACATTAAGTAAAATAAATTATAGCACTCTTAGAGAAAACGTAATCAAGGAGTTTTGAAGTACGTAACAAACCTATACCTACGTACACTACCAACTCGGCCCTTACAATACTACGACATATATATTATATAAAAATATATATATATATATATATATATATATATATATATATATATATATATATATATATATATATATATAGTCATGTCCGTCCAAAACATTTGAGCCAACTATATTATTTCATATAATAAAATAAATTATCATGATTTGAAGGTGAAATATAAAAAACATATAACCCAAATCAATTTTAATAATAAATCCAGTCAATCGATGCGCGCAGTCATTATTTAAAATGATTTTTATTATTCTTTAGGACTGTTTAAATTCGTTTTGGCATTTTGTAGACCAAATTTGTGGTTAAATCTTGACTGACATTTCTCCATTTATTTTCGTTCAGTCAGCACCCGCACCCGCTCACAATGGGGTTGCTTCTATTTATCAACCGCCAGTTTGATTATTGCCTACAAATTCACTACTCGGTTCAAATCTGGCGAATTTTCGGATCAAGGTCCCGAAATTTCGATGTTATTTTCAGCCAAGAACTGTTATTGGTTTTACTTTGTGAGTAGGTGCGTCATTATGCTAAAAAATACAATTATCATCTCTAAATTGATCCTATACTGTTGGAAAAATGTGCCAATTATCAAGTTATGATACCATTTCGAGTTCATTGTTATTACCCTAGTTCCCTTAGATCAGAAGCAGCCCTAGATATAGAGAATGTCCGGATGCTTGACCGTGGGTGAGCACAACACAAGAATCGTGAAAGCCTTTCCCTTTATTCCTCCTAACAAGCGATCTTATAGTTCTAAATAAGCATAAGGGAGCTTCATCAGAGAATTTCACTTTACCCGACTCTTCAACAGTCCATTATTTATATTTCCTCTAATAGTAGATCCTATTGTTAAAGTTCGTCACGGTAAAATGAAGCTTCTACGCCTCCCTTCTCGACTTGAGACATTTGTCTAAAGGTTTCTGCTTCTCTGTGTGTGCTGAAGCGTTTGCATCTGCTTCTTTCACATCGTGATCAAGCTCGAGACAAGAGGCAACTCGAACCTTGAACAGGGAGGACCCTTTCGAGGAAGAGATCGTGGCATTCATTTGAAGCCTTGGTCGCTCAGAGAACTTCTTCACAGGAATGTAACCAGTCTTTTTAAAGTCATTAAATATCCTAAAAATGGTGCTCCTTGGTGCAATACCCTTACCAATTATCTCTTTGCATTTCAGTCCACTTTGGTGCAAAGCAACAATATATTGTACTCTTTTCTTTGGAAAGAACCATTTCTGTAATTTTACAAAGATATTAAGAAATATATTATAATTATAAAATATCATTTATTTGATCCATATTTTCATTTTATCGAATAACAAATCTCCAAGGAATGAAACTAACCTCCTTTTGGGACAGGACTAAAACGCAATTTTGCATTCAGCGATTCGAAGGCTGATTTTTTTTAATAAACTTGCAATTATTTAAATGTTAGAATAATTTTTACTATCAGGTAAATTTTAAAAAGGTACGAAAAAATAAAAATATTAATTGTTCTCAAAACCTTTGTCCATGACTGTATATATATTTACATTGAATGATATATGTGTATATAAAATATGAACGAAATATAAAGGAAATCGAAAGAGAATAAATGATTACAGAAATAAAAATAAACGAAAAAATAATAAAACACAGATGGTGGACCGTGAAGAAAAATCATGCTTTAAAATAAAATACAATATAGTATAAACCTTATTACACCCGTACATAAGTTTCATTCACGTAAGTCTACTTAAGCACGTGACACACACACATGCATGATCACTAATCCTACTTAATCCTTTGTGTTAATAGCTATGAGGACAATTGCGATATGTACCTTGCATAAATGGGTGGTGTACGTAAAATCATGAGCTTACGTACATGGATCCGTCCATTTTAGTACAATTCAATCCTTGAGGAATTTGTGGCTTCTGAACTTGAGTATATATATATATATATATATATATATATATATATATATATATATATATATATATATATATATATATATTAGAGGCGACTCCAGGTAATTAACGTCACTCGGGCTCATCATAGATTTCCCATAAGACACATGTATAAATGAAGGTAAGACACGTAATGCACACCGCAGACTTATATGTGCACTGATAATTTAACATTAAGACAAAAATATAGTTTTAATATAAAAATTACTCTCTTCATTTATACGTGAATTCCAGTCGTCTTGGTTTGATGGCGTTTCACGTTTTTCCGCAATATTTCTAGCCCCAAATGGTTATTTTTTATATCAGCACTATGGCTTTCTCTATTTCTAAGTTAAGAGTAAAAATAAAACAACCCTGCAAAAACACAACTGATCTTTATACACAGATGCACAGAATAACAGCAATCAAATAATGACAGCGACGTGCACAACCAACATTAGCCAGAGACCGACCTGACTGTCGCCTGTACCGTACTCTTGACAAGAGATGCAAGTTATTCTTTTACACCCACCAGGCTCCTTCGTATTAGCCCGAGTTGCTGGATAATTTTCCGTTCCTTTTAGAATATTGTAGAACGGAATCCTTTTATAGAATAGAATTTAAATCCTAATCTCTATAAAAATCTATTGTTTTAAGAAAACATTGAATTTTAATTACTTGTAATTTTTTACGATTATAGATAACTCGGGCTGTAACTTCTGAACCCAAGTCAAGCGCCTGTGAACGATGTCGAGAAAACGTCTGCTACGAATGATATTTTTTGACACAGGGCATCCCTAAGACGACTGCTAGACGCTGAACGAAAATATATGAACTGCGACCTGGCTTAATAAAAGGAGCCCGAGTTATTGGCTGCAATTACTTACTTGAAGTCAGTGTTACCTGAAATTAAATCATCTTGCAAATACACGTTCACTTTATTAAATTTATACTCGGGCTAAGCTATAAAAGATAATCCCGTTTGTAAAAAATAAAATTCAGTTATTTGCCAACTCAGCATCAGGTGTAGAACCCAAGTATCTACATATTAATTATTTTAAAATATTGTGTTCTCCTCCAAATCCTACGTCTCTGAGGATATTGGAATCGCTGTTCATCAAGCAATACAATCCCTCCCTCAATAGTGCCTTATCCTCCTTCCCACTCAAGTTCAGAACTATAAATCCACAATATATATGCAGCGTAAGGCTTTCCCGCGGTTACTTGGTCCATCCAAGCCTTTGCTTGCTTCACTCTCCAGGACTTCAATATAAACGCCCGTATTGGTCTTGAGGCCATCGTGGAAGATATGAGAAAGCATAACGTGCTTCCTCATATCTTCCTCAAGTCCAGATCCTTCAAAGAGGCACGGAATTTATTGAGCATGACCGTAGGCAGCTCCAAGGGGTCTTTGCACAACAAGCGATCATCCTGCCGGTTTTACCTTCATGTCCTGCACGATTTTTTTTTCGTCGAGGAAAAAACAAAGAAGGCCGTCGCCATCGTTCTTGCTTTCAATGATGAGTGCTTTCAATTTACGGCTTTTTTGGGTAGCCTGCGAGAGAAGCTGGCGCCTCTACAACACGGATTGGTAGCCCATGGCCTGGTGCACTGTTGTGTGGATGGTGCCTTACTCACACCCATCTACCATGACGTTTGCCCATGGATTGACCAGGGTGATCGCAAATCTTCTGCCAACCACTGGCGATGAATTTGCTTTATATATATATATATATATATATATATATATATATATATATATATATATATATATATATATATATATATATATATATATATATATAACTCAATGAGCTGTTGCCTAGGACTTTAATTCATAGTCAAATTAGTTAGTGTTTTCAGGTTGTTATATTAATAATTTAGTGGCCCAACTTCTCGGTCTCTAAATTGGCGCCAGCATCACCGATCAACAGCTTAAAAGAGAAAGCTAAGACCGGTATTTATCCTTTTAATCATCGAAATATATTACATTGTTATTCCTTTGTACCACTAATTTAATAAATGTCGAATTGTATAGCTTTAGTCTGGATGCAAAGTTTATGAAATTATTAGAGTGCATGAAAATGTAAATATCAATTACTTCATGAATAGCGTTAGAAAGAATAAATAATAATAATTTCGAAAAACATGGTAAAAAATAAAGAAAGACACTATTTTTTTTATAAACGACACCAAATCATTTATAATTAAATGGGAGAATAATAAAACAACATGAATTATTTTTGGCAAAACAAAGTAAAATACAGACTAACCCGTTTCGTTAGAATTTTATGAATAATTAATTACAAAAAATACAAAAGCATCAATAATAAAGGTTTTGGCATCCCATCCAGCAATCAATCGTAATCAATGTAATTTAACTGTGCCCAAGTGACGACGCGCCGCTTTCACATTACTTACACATGACAGGTTCAAAGCGATCGCTGCTAGGTGGAAAATCCAGTAATACTGCCCCTTTCCCCCCGCCCCATCATCCATCCAACGAGGCACGGCTTCAGGAGCATATAACTTTCCCAGTAGTTGTCATACTTATCTTTATATGGATTTTCTTCTCTGGTCAGGTGAAGCCACTAAAGGAAGATGGTGAAATTATATTTATATAATTTGTTAAATAATAATAATAATAAAAATAGAGGTAGATATTGCTGGGATACCCGGTCTTGGTTATCTGCTGCGAACATTCTCCTTTGCAGCTCATCGGAGATTTGCAAAGAAGTTCAAATAGTACTTGTAATTGCTTACTTGTGCTCTCTCTATACATCTTCTATTTGCCATTTTGAACATAGTGCTTAGGGTCAAATATTTGGGGTTAAAGATACTCATAAATTGATCCCTTTTTCGTTAATTCATTTTTCTTATCCTGTTTGTCATCCCTTTCTTCCTATGTAAAAGACTCGTTGGATTACGCAAGTTCCAATTCTGTCACATTAAATGATAACTTCCCACTGTTTATTTCTAATCTCGTTCTTCTTCATTGCACCTGATGGTTTATTTCCTTCTGAACAAACACTTTCATTTTCTCACACTAAAAATATGAATAGGTCTGAATATAATTTTAAATTAATATTATGGAAGGGTTATATTCACTCTGACTGTTTCTTCAAAGTTAATTAACTGTCAATGTCTTATGAATGTCATAAATTGCAATTTTGAAGACGATTTTCATTAGTACTTGTGGTGAGAGAAGGTGGTTCTCTTCGATTTGGGCGGGGTCAACAGTTCCATGGGAGCAAATGTTTTCTCTTGCGTTTGAATCTACATTCTGGATTCGAGTTCATTTCTGAGAGCTTTCACCAAACAAAATCGTATTTGGATTTATAAACAATTTATTAAAATAAATTTATTTTTCACTTGTCGTTTGGTAAAATGAATGAGTGGACTCAGCGAGTTTAAGTCCTTTTTCGGTAGGAGTAAATGTGAGCGCGGATGGAAAGACTTGAGCCTCATGAAGTGATATGACCGACTGTAGTAATGTATTATCATGACTTAGTATTTATCTGTATAGAAAGTGGGCGTCACCAGTTTTGATCAACAATCGCTTTTCTCGGGGGAAGGGCTTCGGCCGAAAGTGAATGTTATTTGTGTGGGCTCGCTTGGGACAGAGGGAGCAGAAATTATCTGCATTTTTTATCAAGGAATTTACATGATAGTAGAGATAACTGCTGAGAAAGTGATTAATAATAAGTCGAGAGAAAGTTTGGGAAAATGTTTATGAGGATTCCATGTCTAGTGGGTTGGCGTTAATAAAATGGTTAATTAACAATTTCGTGTGACCCGAGGTTGCCGCGATTTGGAAAGAATAGTTTGACAGAAGCAAAACATGGAAATCAATATATGGTTAGTCGGAAGATTTGTGTGTGGGAAAGTCCCGTGTATGATAGTTCTTGTGTACGTTCGTGTAAATGAACTGTAGTAGACTGGCTACACCCACCTCCCCCACACAATATATATATATATATATATATATATATATATATATATATATATATATATATATATATATATATAAAAATATGTATATATATATATATATATATATATATATATATATATATATATATATATATATATATATATATATATATATATATATATATATATATATATATATATATAAAGGGACTGCTCCTAGTGAACGCAATTTAATGCGGAGTAAGAATCCAATGGCAAAGAGAATGACAGTATTCCTTCTTTATTTCTCTCCATTCCTTTAGTCGTGTTTCTACAACTTGTGTGACCAGTAAGATTTCAATTTGTTGAAAAATTAAAATTAGAAATTTTGGGGCACTTAGCTGCTCATAGATTCCTCCCCCCTCCCCCTATGCTCACAATTTCTCAATCCTTGTTTAAATTATTAACTATTTATGATTTATCACTATAAAATGTAAATATGTATATACATGTATATTCATATATATTTGTACCTTCCAGTCCTAATTAATCTTAATGTTAATTGTTTTTCTATTTAAAGCTAATTTTGTTCAATTTACCAGGCCAAAAGATGAGCTCGTCTTTGCTCGAAACGTAGCCAAAAGAAATAAAGAATGAATACTGTCATTCACTTTGCCATTGGATTCTTACTCTGGATATACGTATATATATATATATATATATATATATATATATATATATATATATATATATATATATATATATATATATATATATATATATATATATATATATATATATATATATATCATTACCTAAATGTATAAAGCATCCTATGGAATTATTTATATAATGAAATTAGACATTTGTGGCAGATTAATTCACTATTTATATTTTATTTTTATCTATTTTTAATTATTTTAATACTTCGTTGATCCCCCTTTTGCCCTAATTAAAGTCATAATTTTGCGTGGCATGGATATCTCTAAATTTGCATAGAATTCTGTTTTATTTGTGATTATTCTTATTGTTTTCCAACACCCCTCACAAGTGTTTTATTCGATTTAACTCTAGCCTCTATGGTGTCCACTCTATAGAGATGATCTCTATTTCTCTAACCCAAATTCTTGATTTGGTTGGGTGCATGGCACTGGGCATCATTGTCCAGCTGAAATATAACTTCATTTATTGGTGTTGTGGGAGGCACTTTCTGAATAAATGGCTATAAAACTTGTGACAACATGGTGGATTAACTTATGGAATTCATTCTTCCCTGGCATAAAAACATCTATCCTGGTCCTGATGAAGCCATGCAGTCTATAGTATAATAGAACCACCTCCATGTTTCACACCTGTTACCACACAAGCAGGATGAAATACCCCTCCAAACCCTTGTCTCGCAAAGGTAACCTGAGAACACGAATAATCTGCACAGTTGTTACAAAATGTTGTACTTTAAACTAATTTCCTTCTGTAATATATATAAATGGAATTAAATCAATTAAATTTAAAACAACAATGCAATAGTCTTTCTTACATACTTTATAATTACTTTGATCCAATAGCCCTTGATCTTTTTGTCATTCTAACTGTTATGGAGATAATCTTTAACTTGAATTTTCATTGATCTCCCCAGAAATTTCTGATGTTTTCTGCTATTCTGCCGTAAAGCCCGAATGATAGATCTTCCATAATAGCTCTTCTTTAGTCGTTGTATGATGTTTTTGCTACCTCTCTTCCATGTTGCTAATGCTTTTGGTCTCTTGATATCGTTTTACAGTGGTTTGGACAAAGGTATCTTAAACATTTTATTTTAGCAATTTCTACTTATGATAACCTTTGGCTATGGAGAAGTTGGATTTGTGCTCTGTTTATTTCTGTAAATTCTTTAGTTTTAGTCATATTACTTATTTAAAACGACATTGAATAAGCAATAGTCAAACATTTAAACTGATTTAGAAATTATGATTTTATAAAACAGCACTTTATTAGTAACATAGCATTTAGTAAAATACTAATTAAAACATTAACAAAATATTCAGGCATATCAGCAAAATACACATTATTATCATACATATTTATGAAAAATATGCTAAATTTTTAAAAGTTTGATTAAATATGTTACATATATAAATATATGAGCAGTGCTTAATACTTTTAGCAAAAGGTATCTATAACTCTATAATTTAAGATGGGGATTTTTTGAAAATTTATAAATGTTTTTTTGCTTAGTTGACAAATGACTTCGGGGGTTTTGGAAATTCAAAGGATTGAAATAGTTAAAAAGATCAAGAAGAAGAAGAAGAAGAAGATGAAGATGAAGATGAAGATGAAGATGAAGATGAAGAAGAAAAAGATGATGATGATGAAGATAAAGATAAAGATGAAAATGAAGATGAAGAAAAGGGTGTTCAGGGTGTTAAAATAAAGAGTCTATAAAGGGGACTAAAAAAAGCGGTTAAGATTAGCAAATAAGGCCGTAGGCCACACCCAGCAGGGGTGCCTGTGTAACCAAGCTCTTCCAGTTAAGAAAGAGAACAGTGGCTTGTATATATATATTAGGGTGGTTCTTATTTTTTGACTTTTGAAATCTTTCCTTTTCACCCCTTTAATCTATTTCATTTCATGAAAAAACGAAGTCTGCCAAATTTTAGGGTGTGCTCAATGAAACTGAATTTTGTTCATAACAGCCATAATGCGATGAAATACACTGCTGATTATTGATAACTTAAATCACAACATTATCAACATTACATTTCACTAGTTTGAGTACTGGATAGTTGACACTGGTTAATAACAGAACATAGAACGCTCTAAACAGTTATAATACTGATTAAAACAATACTAGGACACTGCCGTTCAAATGTGAAATTTGAACAACAAAATAAGGTCTGATGTGGCAGATTTTCACTACAGTGTGACGAGTCCTTCAGCAACAGTACTCTTGTGGCTGTCAGGAAATAGCTTTCGGTGTCCTCTGACCACTTGCATAATGAACTGTCTGCTCTTCAGTCTTTGACAGGAGTCTATTATAATCCTGGATAAGCACTATGCCTCTCTCTGCTACGTCATTAGTCAGAGTCAGACTCTTTGCAATCTCCTCTGCGGCGATGTATGTTCTGCTGTGGGCCCAGGTACTGGGATCTTCAGTTAAGAACTTCTGACTGAGATCTAGAATATCGAAGAACTTACAAAGTGTTCATTGTGACAAAATCGCCCAAATTCTTCATTTCAATGGTTAGCAGATCCACATTCACCCTCTTCATTGGCTTCTGGTCTCCTCCGTTGTCCATGGCAGCAACCATCACCTTCTTCTCAATCACAGTGACATTTGTATCAAAGAAGGCCGGGACTACTAGCTCTTCACTCAAGTACCACAGGTGGTTGGACAGCTTCTTGAGGGCACCTTTTGCAGCTATGTCATCAGCAACAGTCAACGACTTCAGGAGTTCCAGATCGCTTTCTGGCCCAGCTGTTGGGAGACAGTCACAGAACCAATACTTCACATAGTGCTTCACTCCAAAGACACAGAGTTCCTTCATGCATTTCAGTTCACGGGTGGTTAGACTGAATACATCCCGTAAGACAAAAATCTTGAGTGCATAAATTAGTTATACCATAAAGCGGGCGCGATGCATTGCCCCTGGCTTAGCAAAGTGAACTTCTCTAGTTGAAATTTCCTCAAGGAAAATGATGGTCAGTTCCAACAGCTGCCGGAAATCCTCCTAGGATGAATTTCCTCCAGTTGTTGAGAGCAGAACTCAATGATATTGAGTGTAATATTCTTCAAAGCACTGACATCAGCGTCATTGATTCCTGGCTTTTATTTAGCCAAGGACATTTGGTGCCATTGACTCTTGAATCTCTTGAAAATACCAATATCTGGAGCGGATGATGGGCCTATGGTGACGAGAAACACCGCTTTCAGCAGTATCTCGTAAATATCATGGCGACATGCCAAGTGCAGCAGGTTCTTCCCCATCATCTGCTAAAACAGAATACAGGCGCAATTCATTTTGCCTGTGTTGCTCGAAGTTGTTTTGAAGCAAATGGAAGGAATCCAGTTCTCCAAACCCCAATCTTCCACTGCTTCAGTTATTGCTTCCACGATTGCTTGACCAGTTCCAGCTGGCAACTTAGGTACAAAAAGCAACTGTTACACCCCTTTTCCAGACACAATGATGGAGAGCCTGTCCACTTTCTCGTCTCCTTCCAGTTCAGCCATCAGTTTTCCATCCCAGTGAAGTGTTAAGGGCTGGCTTCAAGAAAACCCCTGCTCGAGATCTGCAGAGTGATCCTTACGATGTTGCTGGCGAGCTCGGAGGATGGAAGATCGGTTGACTTTGAACTCGTCAAACAGTTGACCACAAGCATGGAACACAACAGAAAGAGTGTGTACCGCGTGACGATCACCATTCTTGGTTCAATCTAGGGACGAAAGGACGTCTGGACTCAGAATGATCTTTTTTCCTCTTTTACGCTTCCCAGCTGTGCTTGGCCCTGCGACTGCATTGACTTCTTCTGTCCCACTTTCTCCCACTGAGGAGCTACACGAAGAGTCCTCCAGGGTGACACTTCTATCATTCTGACAAGCTTCTCCTGCTGCTTTTCAATCCTTCGTAGCTTCCTCTCTTCTTGTTTTGATTTCTCTTTTTCCTTCATTGCCAGCTTAATGTCAACTCCTGCCATGCTTCCTCACCTCTCCTTCTGCCGTTGTGCCTTCAAAAATGATTTATCCTCCGATCTTTACCATCTTTAGTGTATCTTCGTGGGTTATGTCGAAAAGATCATTCAAAGTGTCGCAAACTTCTCTTCGTTGTTCTCCTCCTGTGTTTCACTCCTTCGCCCCTTATTCTTCTTCAAGGCTTCCCATTTGACACAAGGCCTTCGAGCTTCTTCACAGCATTGTGAAAAGGCCGAATGGGAATGAGGGCCTTTTCCCAAAGGCTTTTGACCTCCTCCATAGTCTGCACTGCTGCTTCATGCCTTACCATTCTTTTTTCGCCCATTCGATGCAAATTTACTTGGAGTACGTCACCTTTGGATGGAAGTTTGCAGCCCAACAGAAACTCCTTCTTGTTTCCCAGCAAATATATGTTGTCCTGTTTCCGTAAAGTAGTCATTTTATATCTGAAAAAGACAAGTGTTTATGATGTAACCTGATAGGGACCACCTATTTCGATCCACTCTCGCATGGCAAAATTTGACTTTTAACCTTTCATAATTAAATAGTCTATTAAAACAGCATATTTTGTCCAAATTGATTGCATGATACAGCTTTGAAAAGAATAAAAAAATGTTTCTGTTTATATCTAGAAGGACATTGTGCGCAAATGTAATCCATGTCAAGTGTTTTCTAAATCTTAAATCCATAAAAATATTACTTTTTTATACCGAAAGTTACAGTCGAATAAATATGGCCCTCCTGAAGATATACATACTAGACAGTAGACAATTCCTATCCACTAGAGTAATTTTCCAATAAGGCTAACTAAATGTGTATAAGCATTAGCTCTCTCTTGGATTACTTGATTTTTCTTATGTCTAATTGCATTAAAATGTCGCACTAATGTGCCAAATTGGCCATCTGCAGTACTGTCATAAATAAGATATTTTTTGAAAACTGTATGAGTAGTATATTGTGTAAAAGTGCGTAAAAGCCTTACCTTATAACTTTCAAATCTCGTCTCTGGAGCTTAGTTGCCAAATGTTTGAAAAACCGGCTGAAATTTCAAATGTATTTAAGAGCACCTGTGCTCCTCTGATGATGTACGACGCCCCTTTCTCCCTCTCACTGAAAAAGCATCTCTCATTTTATCAAAAAATAAGCCAAATATAGCCTATTTTACACAGAAAACAGCATGGCCAAAACCTGCAAACAGCTTTCTTCACCCGCAACAAGGCATTAAAAAACACATCTGCATTGAGTACACCCTAAATGAGAATATACTCGTATCGGGCTGAAATTTTGCATGTATTGATGACTCGTACTACCAATAGATAAATAAATGAGAGGGTGAGAGGTGGATATTTCCTAAAAAAAAAATTAACATACAGATAAGAACCACCCCAATGAGCAACGAGACAAGAAACGGGAATTTTTTTATAGGTAAGAGAAAGGGACATTGGAAGAACACTAGGATCAAAGAGAGCAAATTGCGGCCCAATGAAGGCAATCCTTACTGAGAAGACAGAAATAACGCCAGGGAGAAATGTTTGAAACTCCTGGCCGGGACTCGAACCCGGGTCTGCTGATGAAAACTCACAAAGTAGCGTGTAAGGTTAGCAATGAATGCAATGTGTTTCCGAGTACTTTTGAACTTTATTGTTAAGGAAATGAATAAAGCTGGAAAGTACTCAGAAAAATATTTTCCTTTTTACTGAGGGACATTGCACACACACACACACACACACACACACACACACACACATATATATATATATATATATATATATATATATATATATATATATATATATATATATATATATATATATATATTTATGATAGTGAAACCACTATATAGGAGCCAAAAGTTTAATTTACGAGACTAGTTTCGGTATGAAGTTTATCATACCCTTTTCAGTCGTATATACTGAGAATGAATGCGATTGCTACAAAAGGCTATAAAAAGCGTACAAATAAAAAAAAAAAAAAAACGGAGGAAAAAGTGTGAGTATAAGATCGTTGACTAAACTGTTTTACGATGAGGTTACGGGAATGGAGGCTGCATTTCTATTGCCCATCTGACAAATTAAAATTGGGAATTTCTCCTATTAATAAGGATTCTGCTATTTTTCTTTTACGGAAATCTTTACAATTATATATAATTTGTGCCTTTGAATAGTCAATTTGGTGGTTGAAATTGCTAATATGATTAAAAATACTGGATGTGGTACTGCCTCGTCTGACATCACCTTTATGTTCATACGTTCGTTTTGTTAAGGTTCTTCAAGTCTCTCCTATGTAGAATGAGGGATAGTTTGTAGAGCCACACGGGATTAAGTATACACCTGCTTCATTTGGCTGATCCACGGGCTTGGTCAAAGGAAAAGATTTAAGGATAGAAAAAGGGTATTTACGGATAAATGTGGTTAGGCCTTGAGAAATAACTTTGTTCACTCCTTTGAGGAGGGGAGAAAAATGGTGGGATGGACACTTCGTATTACTAAACTTGTTTTTATCCTTGTGACGGTAATGAGTAGATTTAGCTTTAGATAAACTTTCGTTGATCACGTGGAAGGGATAATTGAATTCAATGAAACTGCAGGTTATATATGTAATCTCGTCTTCTAGAAAGCAAGGGTCACATATCCTAAGTGACCCTTTTCTATATATATATATATATATATATATATATATATATATATATATATATATCTCAAAGTAGCGCGAGAGAATGATGAAAATGAATCCATTAAACCACATTGAAAGAGAAAACGAAATCATTTTTCCTTACTGCTTAGCGTAGTGTACTAACGGCATACTTTTAACTGTGATCAAAGCGGTGCTCGCTGCCTCAGTGTGCCTAGTTCAAATCGCTTCCCTGCACGGATTTCTTCGAAAAAAGGTAATAAATAAAAATATTACTGCAAGGAAAAATTATTCCGTTTCCTCCTTCAATGTGGTTTAATGGATTCATATATATATATATATATATATATATATATATATATATATATATATATATATATATATATATATATATATATATATATATATATAACACTATATTTTAGGAACTTGTTTTTATCTATTTTTTTAAGTAGACAAGTAAACATAGGAATTTCCAATGTATTCTTTCCCCCTCTCCTTCTACCCCCCCTCCTTTCCTCTCCTCCTCCTCATCCGTCTTCCCTTCCCTACCCGACCCTCCAATTCACCAGCTCTCCCTCTCCTCCCTCTCCTCCCAACTCTCCCTTTCTCTTCCTTTCCTTCTCTCCCCCTCTTCCCATCTCTCAACCCACCTCCCTCTTCCTCCTCCCTCTTTCTCCCTCCCTTTCTCCCCCTATCTCCTTCTCCATCACATCCACCCATTCCTCTCCCCCTCTTCCCATCTCTCAACCCACCTCGCTCTTCCTCCTCCCTCTTTCTCCCTCCCTTTCTCCCCCTATCTCCTTCTCCATCACATCCACCCATTCCTCTCCCCAACTCTCTACCGCTTCCCCTGCCCCCTCTCTCTCACCGTCTCCCTATCACTCTTTCCCTCTCTCGCATCTTCTCCCTCTCTTTCCCCTCTCTCTCCCCTCTTCTAACTCTCTCTTCCCCCCTTTCCCCCCTCTATATCCCCCTTATATCCCCCTTTATATCCCCCTTATATCACCCTCTGTATCCCCCTCCCCCCTCTATATCACTCTTATCTCCCCCTCGCCCCCTCTATATCCCCCTCCCCCCTCGATATCCCCCTTATCTCCCTTATCCCCCTCTTTTTCCCTTCTTATCTCCCCCTCCCCCTATATATCCCCCTTCTCCCACCCTATCCCCCTCTATATCCCCCTTATCTCCCCCTCTCACCTCTATGTCCCCCTTCTCTCCCACCTCTCTCCCCTATATCCCCCTTCTCTCCCTCCTCTCCCTCTGCTACTCCCCTTCTCCCCCTTCCCCCTCTCCACACTCTTTCCACCTAATTTTTAATTTCATTATAGCTTAGTTTATGAAGAAGTTCCCCCCTCCCCCTGTTGAGAAGGGGAGAGATAAGGGGAGGGAAGGGGAGGGGTAAAGAGGTTAGGAAAGATAGGGAGGAGGAAGAAGGTGAGGAATGGGGATAGGTGACGGAATGGGTAGGAGGAAGAGTGGGTGATGTGATAGGGTTAGAGAAAGAAGGAGATGAGAGAGTAGGGGAACGTGGAGGTGAGGGAGGTAGAGATGATCACAATCGATTTTAAAGATAAAATAGGCCGAAGGCCAACAGCCCGAAGGGCTGGTAGCGAGCGAAGCTTTCCCCGTAGGGGGGGGGAGGGGAGAAATGGCTTATATATATATATATATATATATATATATATATATATATATATATATATATATATATATATATATATATATTCTTATCCATCCCCCATTTCTGTCTTGATTTTAGGATTTATTATGTCATGCTAAGAGAAAATCTATAACGTTTATTTTAAAGATCGTTAACCTTCTTAAGCCACACCCTCCTCTTTCGTTATGGTCGAGTTTAAATGATGACGTCATCCAGATGACTAAATATTAAAGAGAAAACGCAAACCGTATCATTCAGGTAACTCACTGCATCAAAATAAGTGAATATCATCTATAAATTTCATCATAATCAGCATAACTCAAACAATATCATATATATAACGCCTAGAATATTATCCAGGTAATTAAAAATATATAATTCCAGATAGCGCCACTAATATCATCCAAGTGTCTGAAAAATATTATTCCACTAAGCCCACAAATTCTTCTAATTAACTTCTTTTTATCCCCAAAATAACGCCACAATATTATTCCAGTTAAGGTCTCCAATTTCAGCCACGAAACTCCAAAATATAATCGGGATAACTTAATGTCAATAGTTTTGTAAGTCCAATCTCGAGTAGGGCATCTTAAAGGCCATCTCTGAACAGGCATGAATACGACTTATTAGGATTCCTATTATCAAAGGATTTCTTGAACAAGCATGAGCAAGATTTATTCTAATTTATGCGGGTTTAGAGAATTATCTTGGTCGGACCTACATGATATGATGTCCGATTGGGAGTGGGACCTACAAAACTTCTAAATGCCATTTGCATAACTCAGGCTTCCATATAACGCAAACTATTTCCCCGAGGTATCTTCAACAACGTCATCCATAATAATATATGTCATCTATAGGATATCATCGATATAACCATGGCAATATCATCTATATTAGTCAAAAATATCATCCAAGTAATTAGAACAATGAACCGAGTGATATTTCAGTATATCCTCCTTAATTTCACATTACCCCAAATCCATTGTTTATTCTGCAAGAAGTTTGAAATCAATTTAATTTCTATTATTTATTTAAGTTTATTCTCGAAAAAGTGAAATAAATCAATTTCCATTATCTATCCAATTTATTTCTTCAATTCTGCACATGTGGAGATGTTTCCTGTTCAAATTGGGCAGAAACGCATCGTTCGAAATGAGAATTTTATCGAAACAGATTCGATTCAATTCTTCATAGAGTAGATTATTTTATTAGAATTGCCAAAGATTTGTAATTTATTATTAATTACAAAGTTTATTTAACGCAGGAATTTGAAAACAGATGAAAATTTGGGGCGCCATCTGCTAAAATCATTACCTTTGAGCGTTTGTTTGAGTTCGTTTAATGGATATACAATTCTACCTGTCGAATTCTTATGATTAATTTGCTTGTTATTTTACTCGTAGTTCTTGTTCATGTTCGGTATTTTTATTGTTATTTTTTTTACTGCAAAACGCATTTATTGATTATGAAAGTTTCTTGCACATTCTTAATAATTTGTCAATTATTCCTTAATGACCCACTTCTTTGGGACTTAAGAAAAGGGTGGAATACAGAGATGAGCAGTAAAGCGGTATGTGTAACGGCTAAGTACCGGGTGTGCCTTTTGTACCGAGTTTGGCTATCCCTTTAGCAAGTTTCCAATGTAACAGTAGCTCCCTCACAAGTGACGAACAATTCCGTTACTCCTTACCAACTGTTTTTATATGCGAAATATCGATTCTCATGAGAAATGTAGTCATCACTTTGTGTCATCTCATACGGGTGACACATGTGTATATGTTAAACCCTATTAATGAAATAAAACGGGGATTACTTAGATAGTGAGAATTATAAGTAATAAAAGAATAGCAGTGATTAATGAAACTGATAAATTAAAATTCATAATGAGATAATGCAGAAAATTATAGAACTAATAACAAGAACTCACTCTCAGCCTTGTATTAAGCATGAATATATATATATATATATATATATATATATATATATATATATATATATATCGGTGTATGTTGGGGGCAGCTTCTCATATATATATATATATATATATATATATATATATATATATATATATATATATATATATATATATATGTTTTGTTAAAGACCAGGTTGTATTTTGATTTTATCAATTTTATTCTGGAAAGTTCCAACTGACGAATGCATTTTTTTTTTGTATCTGATTGGAGATTAAAGATCAGTTGAGGAAGATCCATTTTATTTTTACAACTAATTTGAATTGTGGCCGTGATCTTTCGCCTTTCTTAAGGCATCTTCAGATGGAAGTCTTTGTTATTGTTGAGGCTGCATTGATTTGGTGTTTTCCCTTGGTTTTGCCACCTTTACCGGTGAGGTAGGTCATTGTTGGTCGTAAGCAGTGAAGAAGGAAATTAATTTTCGTTTTTTTGGTTCTTTTATAGGTCAAAGTCGGAGTACCATGTTCCTTTAGCAGAAAAGGTGGAGTACTTGCTTGGAACTGGTGCGTTGGGTGTTAAGTTTCAGGAAAGAACACCTAAGAAACAAGAGAGTAGCGGCTGACAAGCCGAACATCTCTTACGCAATAGCCGCCAAGACCCCACCGCAAACAAACACAACGCCAGCACAACCCCAAATAGTCCTACAGCTCACCGATGCGACACCTCCTAAAATGCTAGCATGCATTCTTCACGCGCATGTGATGAACTTAGCCTGCTCGGGTTCATTTAATACCAGGATGAACAGGATGCTGGCTGTAAATGGCCGGAAATATATCACCTTCCCGGACAACGCACATTCAGACAAAGTTCTCTTGGCAACATGCACCAAGGGAGCACAAACAGAACTAGTCAAGCCAACAAAAGAAGAAAAAACCCACGATGATATACCTACAGTGACTGGACATGAGCCTGCAGCCAACCAAACACAGCTGCCTGCCTCGTCCACACAAAAAATAACAAAAAGGGAAACAAAGAAGAACCCGGAAAACAAGAGGAGGAAACAGAACGAATACCATAGCAGGAAGAACACGAGCTCGACGGAAAGGATATCAAACTCACCATCGCCCTTAACAAAAACAACACTCAACACAGAGAGATATCCATCGACGAGGTGGCCTCAGGAGTTAAAAGAGGCTACATTAAGTGGTGCTATGACTCACCCAAAGAAGAAGAATTGGTCAAGACAGCCCAAATGAAATGCAGAGTAAGGCTCTACGACGACAACTTCAAACTCTACGAGCCATCCTTCTTTAAAAAGCTACAATCGGGAAAACCCAACAACCAAAAGCCCTCAAGCAGCTCAGACACACACGATGGCATCTAGAAATAGGCTAACTATTCTAACACACAACATACATCGGTGGCAGGTGAATAAACAACAGCTGTACAGCGTCTACCGAGAACTGGATCCGGACATTCTTCTGTTGTCAGAAACTGGAATCAGAGACGACGACAAGCAGAAGATCTTCGGATACCACGTTCTCCAAAGGAACGTCACAGGAGAGAGATTTGACGCAACTATAATAGCCGTCAAGAAAGATCTGCAGTACAGACTAGGGAATCCAATGGACGAATCTTTTCTATCGATCAAACTGAGGTGCTCTCTGGGTGACATCGAATTCAGCGCGGGCTACCAACCTCCCCGTCGTTCATACTTGCCCTACCACGCTATGCATACCATTTTCTAGGAAAGAACACGCAGTGTTGTTCGCCGGGGACCTGAACGCCAGAAACCGAGTAACGGGCTATGCGAGGACCAACGCAAGAGGCAGGAATCTTGACCTCTTGCTAGAAAGGGATATCGCTGAACGCATCGGCTTGGACTTCCCTGCATTCTTGTATCCAGGGTTGGCCATAAGCCTGATATACTTCTTACGAATCCAGGTTTCCCCTTCCACCAGCTCGTAAGTCCAGGACCGCTGACTCCTAGCGATCAAATTCCCATGTTAATCATCATAGCAGCTGCTCCTATTCCAGTTTCTGTTGCTCCACGGAAAGACTTCTCGAATACCAACTGGGAAGCATACAGGAGGGCGTTCCCATTAGACCTCCCTGACCTGGAAGGTGCATCCGAGGTAGACCTAGACAATGAGCTTACTTCTATTAATGGCTGCATTTCAAACGTAGACGCGGTAGCCACCCCGACAAACTCTCACAAAATCACACTGCCAACAACTCCTACACAAGAGAGAGTGGTGCTCCAACAACGCTTCGCTGATATCTACAGCCGCATCCTCGACATGGGCTAACCAGGCCCATGGATTTCCGACTCGTTCAACACTTCAGGGGACAGCTAAACACCAGACTGGTGCTCGAACTAAGGGAGAAGTGGAACTGTCTAATTGAAAATTTAGACACTGACAGGAATCCGAAATCTTTCTGGGAAACAGTCAACAGACTAAAGGGGAACTTCCGTTCTTATGGCCCAACTGCAATTTCGCACGAAGATACCACGGCAACCACTCCCAGAGAGAAGGAGAGGCTGTTCCGTGGAGTCTGGAAAAACGTTTTCAAAATCTCCGATAAAGAGGAGGAAAACTTTGACCTAGGCTTCGAGGATCAAGTTCTGGAGTACATGGAGATGAGAGAGAGCAGGTTCGACCCTTATGGAACCTCGTACCTCCACCGACTAAATGGCAACTCTCAGGGGGGGAACCCCATCACTAGTGCAGAATTGTGGGAAGCAATCGAGAAACGCTGGAAAATACAGACCAACGTATCAAAATTCTCAGCAACCGCAATAGGGAGACGTCGTTCCATCTCTCTCAATCTAGAAAACTCCGAAATTGACTAATCACCGCACTTGTCAGTCCTCGGCTTCAAACTTGCCAATACTGGCATGAACAGACACGTCAGCTCCAGGATTGGATACGCCAACACTAAACTCAACAAACTCTTCCGATTCAGAAACCTCAGTACAACCAATAAAAAGAAGTTGTAAACCAGTCTAGTGAGATCGAAACTGGTGTACCCTGCTATTCCGCTCAACCTGGCGTCAAGGAAAAATATGACAAGACTCCAGAGAGTGCAAAATCGAGGCCTCTGGTTTATTATTAACGCTAAGTGGTATGACTATTGGATCTAGAGAAGCCTCCATGAAGAAACAGGTCTTGAACCACTAAATAACATACCTCTATAAAAGGTGGAGACATCTGGGCAAGACGAGAGGCTATTCTCCCTATGGAGACTGTAGCGGCTCTAGATCCAGAGGCAGAGGAAGGTGTATACAAAAGATATCTCCCGATCACCAGAATAACGGAATCTGTACCAAAGTACAACTAAAAGGAAAGAAAAAGATGCGAAACAATAATATAAAAAAATCCCAAAATGGGACAAATTAGAATAACAATAACAAATACAAAATAATTAAAGGATCACGCAATGGGACAACATCAACAAATAAGAAAAAATGAACAAAATAACAAATGGAGATGGCCCGTTCACCGGGCACACACACACATACATATCTGAATACCACTTCCTTCTTTTTCTCTCTATTACCCTCCACCCTCTCTTACAAACTCTTTTCCCTCTTATTCTATCTTTCTCTTTCAAGATTCAAGATGAGGTTTGCAGTCCTCATGGGGGCATTGGAATTTGTATACAACATTTGTAGTTTTTAAGGTCTATTGCTGTCCGTGGAGGTTGTTTTTCATCAATAAGTTGCTTACTTTTGTGTTTTTATAATAAATTCGTAAGGATAGCTTGTTATTTTCCTTGATAGTGTTACTTTTTATGATATCTTGTAGTATTCTTTCTTATGTATTGTAAGCATCCTTCATTTGGTTCTTGTAGTAGAGTGGTATTAATTCACTTTTTCTCTTCCCTCCTTTACCTCAAACTTGGAGTTTAGAATTTTCTTTTGTAATTTGTCGAATTCCCTGTTTGAGTAGCCATTATTGACCAGGATCAGTTTTGATCTTCGAATTTCTTCATCAAGTGCGGTCCACGTTGAGCAGTTCTTGATGGCTCTTCTTATGTATGAGCTCATTACCGATTTTTTATAGTTCCCATGTGAGAACAAAACCTTGTTTTCAATGAGCGAACCATACTACCAATATCGGTTCCTTGCAAACAACAAAGACATGGGAATAAGCCATCGCAGTGGAAAAAATTGTCTAAGAAGGAAGCTTCTGTAATTAGAAATCATATTATACAATGCTAGACAGAATGTGCCATAGATAACTTCAAAATAATTGGTCACAATAACAATGAATATAGTCTAAGAATTTTGGAATCCCTACTAATACGTACAAAATCTCCTACACTCAACTTAGATAATACCGCTGTTTCCCTTCTTATTTCTCAATTTTAATTTCCTCATTCAACAACCAACCAACCTTCTCTTATTTAACAACCAACCAATCAAATTCCTATCCTTCTTTAAGCCACATCCTTTGTAATTTCTTAATTTTGTGATTTCTCCTGACCTTCATCGGTAAGCAATATTATACTCTAATTTTTTACTTTTGTGTTTTTGCTTTTTTTTCGTGTCAATAGTGATTACATTAGATTAATAATTTGATTCTCTTTCCTTTTAAATTCCTGAGTTATTTTTTAATTTTTGAATTACCTACATAGTCTTAACCTGATTATTTTTAATATTCTTTAACTGTATTAGATTAATTTATGATTTTAGAACCTGAAGATGGGTGATACGCCCGAAACGTTGTTCCATAAATAAATCACATGAACCTCAGCCTCCTATGTGTTCTTACCTTCACCGTGAAATTGAAGATTAGACTGGTCAGTAGCAACTCATATGACAATATATATATATATATATATATATATATATATATATATATATATATATATATATATAGATATATATATATACACACACATATATATATATATATATATATATATATATATATATATATATATATATATATATATATATATATATATATATATATATTATACTTTTAAGTGTACTTGTATATCTATGTAAAGGGTCTTTCAATAAGGTCGCTCAATTTTTAAATGTAAATAAATTTTTTTTTGTGTGATATATGCACTCAATTTATTTTAAATTGGAAAGTACATTTTATGGCATTAAGTGTGGAATATAACGTCGTTCAAATGTCCGACGCGGCTTCGCTTGGTGGAGCGTATTCGGGAGGCCCAATTTTCGATGACTTTGTCGCAGAAATCTGGCTGAATTTGCTGGATGGTGTTCGTTATGTTGACTTTGATGACATCAACTGTTTGCGGATTATTCGCATAGACCTGCGATTTAAGGTAGCCCCAAATAAAGTAGTCTAATGGCGTTAAATCGCATGATCTTGGTGGCCAGTTGACGTCGCCGCCGCGCGAGATGATCCTGCCCTGAAATCGCTGGTGCAAAATGTCTATCGTGGCGTGCGCAGTGTGGCACGCAGCGCTGTCCTGTTGGAACCACATGTCGTCAGTATCCATATCAGGCATGTAATCCAGTTGAGGCCACAAGAAGTTGCTTATCATCAATCTGTAGGTCTCACCGTTGACGGTTATGGTAATCCCATCTTCGTTCTCAAAAAAAATACGGACCGATGATTCCATTAGACGAAAGTTCGCACCAAACATTGACTTTGTTGGGATACAATTGGTGCAGTGTATCTCATGTGGATTGTTTTCGTTCCAAATCCCTCAATTTTGCTTGTTCACAAATCCATTCATCCAAAAATGGGCCTCGTCGCTGTGGCGAGGATATAAATCGCGTAATGCGCGGAACGTTTGTGGAACTGAGCACTATTTTGATAATAACATTTGATGATTTGCACACACTGTTCAACGCAATAACCTTCCATCGTGACTTGCCAAATACTACTAAACAGTTAACAGTGAGGTTGCCAGATATTGCTTTAACAATATGGCCACTATCGTCTTACAAAGCTCGAGCGTCCTTGTTGAAAGACCTTTTTTATGTATACATGTATATTATAATAGAGAAGAGGCCCCCAAGCAACAGAGAAGAGATTTTCTGCCCTTGTCAACAGCAGTGCTCATTTAGTGAAATTCCAATAGTTACGATTCTATAAACGAACGTCCCTCGCGACTCATTTTCTTTTAATAAATTTGCTTTGAAAACATTTTTAGGGCAATTCGCGCCAACCTACCTCTATTCCTATCCCCCACTTTCCCCTCTGCTGAATAAGAATCATCTCTGTTGCTCGACTTTCCCCATCCTCAGAAGCCGGGCGAACAAATAATCCGAGTTTAAAATCTTCGGGAATAAACGAATGGCTTAATATCTGAATCAACTTTCCCTCCCTAATAAAGTGGGGCCTAGTTAGCTAGACTCAAATTCCAATTTAAGCTCCTCCTAGTTCCTGAAAATTAAGATATAAGATCCGAATTTCTTTGCAAAAATTGGGTTGTGCTGGGAAGATTCAAACTCTGGCTCCTTGTCAATTTAAACTCTTAAGATCGGATCTTGTGAGTCTCAGTATTTTTAGTCACGTGCTAGTCTGGTCGCGAGCGACTCTATATCTCACTATCTCGGTCAGTCGGTCGGTCGTCGTTTTGCTTTTTTTGTAATAACAGCATAACTATTAGGCCAATTCTAACGAAATTTGAAACCCTTATGTTGTTTTACATTCTTTTTCGAATGATATAATTGTCAATGTCGTTTAATGGCCAGACTCTATATCTATATATACGTAGGCACTTTGCGGGGTCCTTTTAAACAAATATTTCAGAGTGCAAGTTGGCCAAAGATTAACAGGTAGCTGGTACGCGCTGGGGTTGCAAAAGAAAGACAATGACGAAAGTATAACTTTACTAACAACAAAATTATATATATATATATATATATAAATATATGTATATTTATATATATATTTTTTTTTTACATAAAAATTGGGTTTAAAGGGGTAATGGTCGCCCAGACGGGGTTAAAGGTCCACACGCGATCAAGTAGGTTAATTAAGGGATTAAAGAGGTCAAATTCAGTCTAGTGATTTAAAGGGGGATTTTAAACTGGGGCTTTCACACAAATAATGGAGCAATTGGGTAAGCCAGATTGAAAATCAATCTTCAGGTGGCAACGGTTACGATTACCTTACGGACTCGTTGCCGAAAAGAGGTCAGTTGGGGTACGATGAATGCGACGGAAGAAGTCGGTTTACCTCTAGCCTCAAACGAGGGAGCACTTGTCGCCTTCGGAGTTGGGAATCCTTGCCAGTCCTTGCCGATTGGTTATGGCAGAGTTCACTGATGTCGATCCTTGCCGATTAACTAAGGCAGAGTTCACGGATCGATTTATCCTTTAACTTGAATCGAAATCGCTGCTGGGAGGAGGACGGGGGGCGTCCTTCAGCTCGTTCATCGGAGAAGGTAAAAGTCTAACAGTGCTCCTATCTAAACTCCTTCGAAGCGTTATATAGGCGCCTGGTGATGTAGATTCAGACGCGTGCGCGAATTTGGGGAAAAGTCGGCGACTTCTTCATGGGAAGAGTAATCGTAATAACGTTCGTTGGAATTTTTAACGGATTTCAATCTTTGAGCGGAAATCCCGAATGCTAGCGGAGAGGTGGCCGTGAGGGGGGGATGGGGGCGATGACATCGGTCCCTAGGCAAATACAGCTGGGACGCGTTTGATAACGGTGTTGGCCTCAGCTCCATGCGGTGATCTCCGGAGCCACATAGGTACAGAAGGCCACGTGGCGGCCATTTGACCTCATTCTGCTACAGTCAAAGTCCTCCCAAGGATAGTCCGGGAAGTATTTTATTTTGTCAATAACATCATAACTATTCGGCAGATATTCTGCTAAACTAGACTAGGCTATAATATGCTATAATCTACTAGGCAAGCCTAGAATAGCCTATACTATGCTAGGATATTATAGGCTAGGCTATACTATGCTAAGCTATGCTAAGATATAATGTACAAGGGTAAGATATACTGTGCTAATTTAGGCTATAAAATGCTAAACTTAGATAGCATATAGTATGTTAGGCTAGATAATACTAAGCTATGCTTGACTAGGGTATAGGCTATACTTGTCTAGGATATTTAATGCTAGGCTAGGTTATACTAAGCTATACTAAACTATACTAGGCTAGATAGAGCTATACTATGCTATGCTAGGGTAGGCTAAAGCGTAATAGGCTAAGGAGGGCTATGCTCTGCTATGCTAGGCTATGCTAGTTAATACTATGTTAGGCTACGATAGGCTAGCTAATCAAGGCTATAATAGCCTAAGCTATGCAAGGTTATTCTAGTTTAGGGCATGGTATGATATACTAGACTAGGCTATAATATGATACGCTTGGCTATTTTCTGTTAGGTGTGTTCATAAATCAGAATAAGTGAGGGCACGCGACTTTTTGGTCAGCACTCCTTGTTGTTTAGAAGTTTGGTCAAGAATTTAATTTAAAGACTCCAAAAAATTCATTCAGTTCGGTTTACCTTTCCACCCCTGTCTGAGGACAAGTTAAGGATTCGACCCGGTCACCTTACAAGAAGATGGCCGGATACCGGCATGCCTGTGCCAACAAGGATTGTCCCGGGAAGTAGGACTCCCGTCAGTTACTTTCAAGAACATCCGTTGCGCCAAAGAGTGTTGAGCCTGGAACAATTTAAACATTTAACCATCAAGATGGCTGGTCTTAAGGAAATAGTCCACCCAACATTGGTAACACAGGCCGTTTAATACCTGTTAGAACTTGTTGGTTACTTCTCAAGCTACATCTGCTTGACCGCCTTCTTCCTGGACGGCGCTGGGAGGAGTTAAATTCATTCGCAATATGAAGATATGCGCTTTCTTTGCTTGAAGTAACTAAACATGAAAGACCTTTCATTACCTTTTTCTTCAAGGGATGGAAAGATTTCCTCGAAGATGTTTCTACATACATCTAGATAAAATCACAGATTATTATTTTTAAAATGTTTGTCCCATACACTAGAAGGAACGGCAATGTTTTACATGTGTCTTGTGTGCCCTAATAAAAACAAATGGAGGGTCTTTTTTTACATGTCCTTATTCGAAGTTTGAAAAATCAATAATAATTTTGGGATCATAATGAAACTTTCCTAAGTTGTCGGTAATAGCTGTATGTCTTTGGTCCTAAAATGGCTAATTGATTCATTTATTTTTTTAGAAGTTATGCCAGTTTTAGTGAAGCATTAATTTTTAACAATTTTCGCTGAACTTTCAGATATTTATTGACTAATAAAACCAATTTTATTTTAACTAATTTTATTTGCTTGAAATTAACAAAAAATTAAGATTAATAATCAGTTTGCATAATCAACATAATAACTTAATTTATATGAAGCTTCTTCTTTTCAACTGCTGACCATTCTTCTCATAACATTCATTTACTCGTGACGAAGTTGCTCTTATCCCTTTTTTCAAAGGTTCTTCATCAATGTTATTAATTTCCTCAGCGATATTATTTTTTAGTTGTTTTAGGATTATTACAGTAAACACGATCTTTTAAATATCCCCCTAAAAAAATCCAAAGCTGTTAGATCGGGGGATCTTGGAGGCCCCTTAAATTCACAGTTTCGAGAAATGATTTTTTCCTTGAAGTTTCGTCTTAACAACTGCATTGCTCCATTCGATGTATGCGATGTTGCGCAATCTTGCTGGAAAAACAGTTGTTGTCTATTTTGAAGCCTTTGAAAGTTCGGTAAAAAATATTCTTCAAGCATGTGTCACTATCTTTCGCCATTCACCGTGACTGAATTTCCATTTTCATTTTCATAAAAATACTACCCAATGATTTTCTGAGGTGTTATCGCATACCACACAGTGGTTTTTGCAGGATGCAGCTCTTTCTGGTGTATAGCTTCTGGGTTGTGATCCGACCATATTATGTTGTTCTACTTATTATTGTATCCGCAGAGATGAAAGTGCGCTTCGTCAGACATTATCACGGGCGGTACATCAACTTTCCCAAATTTTTGTCTAAATTCTTCTCCATACCATTTTTTTTTCGCGAAATCGTTATCTTCCTATTTTTGCAGAATCCGAATCTTGTATGGTTTAAGTTTCAGTTTTTTCTTCATTACATTTTATGTTGCACTTTTTGACAATCACACTTGTTCTGATCTTCTTCTCAATGATTTCTGCGGCGACCGTTCGACGATTTGACACAACTCTTCTTTTTTATGTTGTTTTACGCCTTTTCTGCCAACACGCCCTTTTCGTCCATCCTGTAGACTACCGGTGTCTCGAATTTTTTAATTAGTCTGCATACCGCTCGTCGTGGTGGTACGTCTTGAGCTCTTTCACGGTTCATCCTTCGTTGTGTTAAAACCACTGAACAGTTGCATCTGAAGTTTTCAGCAATTTTTTTTCGTCCAATCATTTCCAGGAGCTTCTATGTTTTCAGTTTGAAAAATTTCTTAATAATGATTTTTGCTAGAAAAAATCTCTCCTTTTATAGTTTACGAATGGCTATGATGCTAATAAATTGGTTATTTCACAATTTTCGCGAAAATTTTGCTAAGAATCGAACATACCAAAAATCACTTTTTTTAAAAAAACTTTTTACGCTTTTCGTTTCTAGCAAAAAACGACCGATTTAATAAAAGTGGCATAACTTCTAAAATAATGAATGAATCAATTAGCCATTTTAGACAAAGAACTTACAACTATTACCAACAACTTCTGAAAGTTTCACAGTGATCACAAAATTATTCTTGATTTTATTCAAATACAGAAGTAGGACATGTATTTGATTAGAGTGCCGCCATTCAGAACTTAAAAAGAACTGTGCCGAGTAGCGTAGCTAGCGGATAAAGCAGTTCTAGAGTTCTAGCATCAATGCCCCCCCCCTTACTAGCAAACAGCGTTACCATCAAAACTCATACTATTTGCAAGAAAGAGGATGTGTACAGTTAGCCAGTTAAAGTTTGACAAAAAGGTCGTAGACTTGATCTTAAATATCCTTGCTATATATATATATATATATATATATATATATATATATATATATATATATATATATATATATATATATATATATATATATATATATATTATAGAGAATGTTAAATTCAAAGTCCTATATAAAGGTGATTTTTTAAAAAAAATAGCTGCAATGTTGAAAACGTATGAATTATTTCAAGTAAAACGGAAGCCAATGGTTCATTGATTTTGGTGGTGTAGTCATTACATTGTATAAAAAAAAACAGGATTTGCGGGAAAGGGGACTCATAGTCTACCATTTTTATTACATATAGTGTTACTCATCTTAAGTTTGGTCTGGAAGTTCACCTGGTCGAAGATTAAACGACATGACATCTACTGTTCATAAAACGACCTCCCCAACACTTTCTGAGCAGCGACATATTTGTAACACAGATGACAAAAGGTCCAGAAAACAGACGTTTCGTGAGCGTGACTACACATTAAGTACGTGATCTTAGAATATTTAATCATGTAACATTTAATAATTCAGTTCATGTAGAACAAACTTATCCCTCTTTTTCATCTTTCCAATGGCTTTTTAATGTCAAAAAATAGTCGTACGTGATGTCATGAGGTCTGATAAAAGTTTTATGTTCTTTCAGGGTTTTTCTCTAATCAATTGATCATAAAAAGTCAAGGAACCAAAAAATACGCCATTTCCTATATCATAACCTAATATTTTATTGGAAAATTTCCATTAATATTGCAATTTTTTATATATACGCAAACAGGATGCAAATATAAATGATTTTTTACATTGCATAACATTTGAAATGCATGTCTTATGCTTTAATCCTTTTTACAGCTGGATAAGCGGACCGTAGGAAGATGTAGTGTAATGTTGCATGTAAACGACTCACAGTGATCCACATTTGACCGAATGCCACAAATATTCGACGATATTCGAAGGGAATATCGTATCCTTGATAGCAAAATTATCGCCATGATCACCGATAATGGTGCAATTTTTTGTAAAACTAATCAAAAAATATGTGATCGATCTTAAAATTAAAATCCTTAAATGAAGATCAAGGTGAAATAAGCGAAGATGAAGCTACAGAATCAATGGAAACAACAAATCCTGATAGAATAGAGATCCGATTCTTCTTCATCGCATCATACCATTACACTGCTTTTAACACAACAGATTTGAAGAAATCATAACCATGTCAAATATCAGCTTTACACTCTACGGTGTCTGACATGGGGGGGAGGGGGATAACATCTTACACCTCCCCTGAGGAAAAGGAAAAGCTAATGTGAAAGAAATTTTGTGTGTTTTAGAGTTGCCCGTTTGGGGACTCGGGGATTGAGTACTGAGAGGAGTTCACTACTATAGTACAACCCTCGGTGGTGACACAGGATCGCCTCCAAGAAGAGCACAACTGCTACTACGGTAGTATTATTTCGACCTTATTTTGTAGTGCAATACAGCAACCGATGGAGTACTAAGGGAGTGCTCATATCCACATACCGCTCACGTGGATCAGACCCCTCCCCTTGGATTAGGATGGGTTCCACAATCGCTGGTTGCTGTTACTCTACTCCCCTTAACGAGATCGCCAGTGATTGTCATTCTGATCTTTATGCACAATTTATTATTCGGTCGGGGGATCTCTTCCACGATGCGAGGGGCGAATGGCGCTACCTACCTACCTCTTCACACTCTCACCGTCACACCCAAACAGATCCTTTAAAGGGAGTCGAGACAGGCGAGCGCTCCACATAGATCCAAAATTATTTGCCCGATTCATGTAATTATTGTACAAATTGTGATCTGCGTGCATCAACGCCCATAAAATACTACCCTCCCACGCCCCCTCCTTGCTATATCAAGCAAATTGTTGATTTTCTTTTTAATTCTTCCGGATTTTTTGTATTTTCTTTGCTATGTGAAGATAATCAATTTGAAAAACCGGCATCCACCTCACTTTCTCTTCATCAAAAGGATCGGTGTAGATCTTCATTCTTCATCTTCGACCCTTTTCCACAAAGCGGGGTCGCTGAGCATCAACGCCACATAAAAAAAACATATGCTCTCATACGGTCCAGTGAAAATACATCCATAAATATCTCGTTGGCACACAAAGAGCGAAGGTATGAGTGCATTAACAAAGATAGGGAGGGGGGGATCCCTAAGTATAGAGCAGCCAATGAATAAGGACCCCCCAAAAGAAGACTTTAATCAAACATTTAAATTAAATATGTAATTAAAAAGAAAGAAAAGTGAGTGAAATATATTTTTTTAGTGTTTGGTACTCATGTCCATTAACTGATCACTATAACAGAACATTCATGTACTGCTCTTCCGCACCAAAACATTCTCGGTTTTAACTTCACTCCTTTCTTTACGCCATACTTACATCTTAGCCAATCGTTTCTCCATTTTATATCTTTCCTGCTCCACCAGAACATCTCTCTCAAATTACCCTTATTCCTGAGGGTTTTTTTCCCCCTCTTTCACAACAGTCTCATTTCCCAGGTGCAGATCTATAGGGCAGGCTAGTGAGCTGAAGCCCCCCCCCCCCACCAAAAAAGAAGATTTTAGACCGGTTTATGTTTATATTTATTTTTAAAGGCATACTTGTATTCGAAATTCAGAAAGAGTTATATAATAATATAATATATATATATATATATATATATATATATATATATATATAGATATATATATATATATATATATATATATATATATATATATATATATATATATATATATATATATAACAGGGTTTTTTTAAACCTTTTCGAACGAATGTACCTGATATGATACATGTTTAAATTACAGGTAAGTCTAAAAAAATAATTATTCAATTCAGTATTATTACCGTTGGTGACGTCCAAAAACTACAAGAAACCACAGTTCATAATTTTGAGATGTGAGTAAAAATTTCAGCCTGACAGAGTTCGTGCTCACTCCTTTATGAGATGCTGTTATTTACAATGTTGTGTAAGATAACCATCAGAGGGAGGAATTCAGGTTAGCCCCTCCCCCATTTTTATCCTGGACCCGCCACTGTCATTACCATACACTAACGATAGTAGCAGCTTACTCTTATGCCAATTACTTGCACATTCCATAGGACATCAACAGCACCCATCCCTCACTCTACTTTATCCACTTTACCCCACTCTCCCTGACTCCCATTCGTACTTCACTCAGCACACCGTTAATAAATATATGTATTAAACAGCTCTGCCTAACACCCTCATATATACTTCTCTTTTCTGTGAATGAAAGCGTCTCCTTTGGGTTAGTCGAAATGTCCATTTTCTTCTTTTGAACAAAGATATAATTAGTATTTATTGAAGTGGGAAAGTTAATTTCACTTGCTAAAAAAGAAAGTCCATTTTGAAGTGGTAAAAAGTTAATAGGATACTTTCTGTAGAACTTTAAATAACTCCATGCATTAGTACATACATAAATACACCGACACAACTGCGTGTCTCCCCCCCCCCTTATTCCAAATTCGCCTTCTCTCATCAAATCCTTTTCACCCCTTTTCACGCTTTTGATACAACCAAATTCGCGGCTGGCCACACCTTGAAAATGTCTGCCTCAAAAGACACCTGACAGCCGACGAAGGCCCGAGTTTCTTCGCCCCGTCATAAACCTGTGACTTGAGCCGAGGAAAGCTCAGATGGCGCCGAGGTGTGAATGTTTGGCATGTCCTGGCGGCAGACGAAAGGTCTTTTCACACAACGATAAGAATTTTATGAGAATCCGGTGCTCTCTCTCGATTTTAGTTTTTGAGGGAAATAAAAGAGGAAATTCTCCCTGGAGTCGGGAAAAGATCTTGGACCTACGTTGTGTGTGGAGCTAGTCCCACAAAGGAAACAGTTCGGCCTGTTGCAAGGAAGAAACTTCGGGGAATTTGTTGTTGCCATCACGGTACTTGTAGGTGCTAAACTTCTCGCAGACCCCCCCATCCTTCAGAGTCATAGGTTACACAGGACCTCCCTCTGTGGATTGCCCTAGACGCAGATAGATACTCATTTTTGGCTACCCACACCAGGTGCCAATAATTGGAACGAACACTTCGAGGAGAAGAATTCCGATTTGAGTGACAGTTTGACTCGCCTTCGCGATCCGGCCTAGGATCATTATATCAGGACACCAGTCTAAGATTACCCCCACATTCGGTAACTTCGGATGACAGGGCTAAGTGCGAACATCGTCAGAAGAAGAAGACATTCACCGTCATTCTCCAAATACTTACGAACTCAAAGGTATCGTTAAAGTGAATTATTCCCTCCCCTAACTTCACCATTTTAATCGTTAACTAGAATTTCCATCCCGAGCTCATAATCTCGAGTATTACATGTGATTAATTCAGTGCTTAATTCCGTGATATTATTCAATTCATTCTGTCGGGGGCAATTAAGACGCAAGCATCCTAGTAAGTAGATTTCAAGTGTAATCCCCACGACATTATATAGACTTACCAATTCAATACGAAGATTAATCCTATTTATACATATACTCGTATATGCTATTTCATATTTTCAATTTATGTATATTAAAGTTTATTTTTGTTTCTGTGTGTTTTAACTATTTTGGACGATCCTTTGGCAATTGATATGCAATCCACTCGGCTTAATTCTCAATATTACATAAGTCCACCCATAACTGGCTTTTACTGAGGGGGACACACTCAGGGGATCATTATCTTAATTTTTATCAAAAGGGAAGCACCGGGGTTATTATTATTCACCGAAAGTGGCTACGGTAGGTGTATTGGCTACACTCCACCCCACTTTACCTTGGTGGGGAATTAAAATAGATGCCAAGGAAGTGGGACTGGGATTACCCACTCACTAACACTCGACACTTTCTTCTTATGACATTCGACTGCTTCGATTTTTTCTCAAAGTTCGATTGTGGTAATTCATTTTTATTTATTTATTGTTTTAGTTGTTTTTTCTTTCTCTTAGTTCTAGGGAGATTTTGTGAATATTGCGAGATCGAGCCATAATTTATTTGTTTATGTCTAAAATAGCAAAGCTCGAATCTATCAAACTTGTCTAGGGTTAACTAGAACTTAGGGCTAATTAATGGGATAACAAGCTTTAATTTGTTGGTGTTTACTAGAAAGAAAAAAATCTAGCTGTTTATTTATTTTTATTTTTTAGGGGGAGGGGAGTAAACCGAGTTAATTCTTTTCCTTCAAATTTCAACCTCTAACACTAATAGTGGGAAGAAATTAAAGGTAAATTCTATAGTTAAATACATGATCGTCATCAACCCCTTTTCTCCCAATGTGGGTCAGCCCCTTCACTCCAACCCTACAAGCTTCAGCGAGGTCATCTTCTTGGTATCTTTATGTATAGATTGTCAGGTTTAGTATTTCTTTGCGCATCTTTGTCGTTTCTTCTATCAATGTGTCCTGCCCATTTACAATTAAGAACTTTAGATTCTTTCAACACTATGTATATCTTTCACTCGGGATCTTTTTTCTTTGTTTTTCTTATCCATGTAATTTATTTTACGGTCCCTGTGATTTATCCCTAACACGTATCGTTCTATGTTTCTCGTGGTTGTCCTTTTGCGCGTTCTTTTGTGTTCAGTGTCCGAGTTTCACTTACATAAGTTAATAATGACAAGAGGCATTGGTTAAATACTTTGCGTTTTAAGCATAACGCCATGTCGCTGTACAAGATGTAGCTAAGCTTTCCTACCGCTCTCCAGCTTTAATAAGAGAACCATATCGTAGGTGAAGATGTAGCTAAGCTTTCCTACCGCTCTCCAGCTTTAATAAGAGAGCCATATCGTAGGTGAAGATGTAGCTTAGCTTTCCGACCGCTCTCCAGCTTTAATAAGAGAGCCATATCGTAGGTGAAGATGTAGCTTAGCTTTCCGACCGCTCTCCAGCTTTAAGCTGAGAGACATGATGCTGCTGAATCTGTAGCTAAGTTTCCTTCCCCTCTGAAATTTCAAGAATAGTGCCGTATCGCTGCTGACGATTTAGTTAAGGCTTTCTACCGCTCTCCAGAAAAGAGCTGATGTATGTCGCAATTGAAGATGTAGATAAGCTTTCAAATCAAATCAAATCAAAATGTGTATATAAAGAACAGAGAGGGATCGCTGTGGATGCAACAGAAGATCGTGTACTCGAAGAGGAAAAGATACGGAAAAAACTTGAGAGGGGATAGCAGTTGACAGGCCGGTGGCTATACACCGATGCAAGGTGTTGTTGTATGTGTGTGTAGGAGTATTCGATATGACAGGTGCGGCAAGAGTGGAGTGGGGCGGAAAGATAGGTTCGCATAGAGGCGTGTCACTAATGAAGATGTAGTTAAGCCTTCCTACACTTCTCAAACTTTAACCATAGAAGAGTGTTGCTTCTGAAGATGTAGCTACGATTTCCTACCGCTCTTCAGCCTAAGTTTTTTCTTCTATTTATTACTCTTTCCATGCTTCCATCAATAGTCACTAAATTTTCTGAGTATTTTTGTACCTCTGGTGAATATATTTGGGAAATTTTATGACTGAATTATGATTCCGAATGTGCCTTAATGACATGACTACTTAGAAAGATCTGGAAAGTTTTACATTGCTTTAGTTCCGAAGGTAGGTATTTAGATCAGCTTTTCTGTGTTATGCATTAGAGTCATATCAGTTTAGTACACGTGTTCAGAGATTGTTAGTACATAAGACCGTAAAATGAATGATACATAAGACTTAAAAAGACTTTAAATGCTTTGTGAACTTTTGCATGGTTCTCTAGTTACGATAATCGAATTGGTGTTTCACTAGCAAAACCTTTTGTGCGAATGTCTGCGTACTCAAGGCATGATACAACTGAGAATAACTTGAGTGAATAGATACATACATTAAGTGAGACTGATTCTTGGCCACGTAAAGCACGCAAAACCATTGAACGGAATATTACATTAAAATAAAGAGCTGCAATTAGCTAACTGTTTAATACCAAGAACAAACGATAAAATTTGAAATGAGATGGTATCAAGATCGTAAAACTTGGAAAAATGGAGACAAAAGTTCAATGGGCCATCACCATTTATATTATTCACCACAAGTAGTGTAGGTTATGTACGGAAATCTTCCAAGAAAGTCAACAAGATTAATTTGAAAGTTCATTACGTGAAACATATGAGTGAATCTATGATATTTTGACCTTATCCTGCAGGAGCGGCCGTCCCAATTATTACCTTAAGTGGTACAATATATGTCAGGGTGTACATCGACATAATGGGTGACCTGGTGGGTTTCCTTATCTACAGATTTCCAGGAACATTGATGCTACCATTTAAATTGATAATACACCCATACACACAGCCACAACATTCTTCTCTTGGTTCTCCTGCCCTAGGGGAAAGTAGATGGATTCAGGCATCTGCCACAGCAGGCCCAATAAATAACCTGACTTGAATATCATCAAAGCAATTTGTTATTTTTCTGAGACAAGAGTGATGCCATATCCTACCCAAGACTAGATAGACTTCAAGGAACATATAGAATGAATCGACTCTATAGAGGACTAAAGATGTATTAAATGGGTATGCTAGGGAAGCAAATACATACACAGACACACAACACACGCATATATATAAATATATATATATATATATATATATATATATATATATATATATATATATATATATATATATAAATATATATATATATATATATATATATATATATATATATATATATATATATATATATATATATATTAAGAAAAATTATTGCAGTAACGCAATTAATTATGCGGTTAAAAGGCTATTTTTGGCAAACACAGTCTTCCTCAAAGCCCTCGGAAGGAGCTCTTCTCACATACATCAGAAGCTCCTTCCGAGGGCTTTGAGGAAGACTGTGTTTACCAAAAATAGCCTTTTAACCGCATATATATATATATATATATATATATATATATATATATATATATATATATATATATATATAAATACATATATATATATATATATATATATATATATATATATATATATATATATATATATATATATATATATATATATATATATTTTTTACTAGAAAAATTATTATGGATTTTTGGAACAAAGGCTATTTAAATGGGACAAGTGAGTTTAACTCATATTAAATCTCACATAATTACAATATTATAGTCACCCGAGTTTGATCTTAGCTATGTCTAATACAGGTTTCTAGTGTTACATGGCAACAATTACTCATCGTTGTGTGGCAGCATTCATTGGCACCACGTGGTGCAGCCACGTTTCGTCCAGTTGTAGTCGGTGTGGATTGTCTGGTTTTATTCTAATGACTTATGCTGTCACACTGGTGTATTTTTACCACGTAATACATTAAATTCTATTTAAAGTGCAAATAACCTGATATTTTAATTCAAGGGTGAGATGGGTAAATATAGGTGTTTTAGTTAAACCTCATTTAAATACTAAGAAATTGCAAGAAAACCACAGTTTTCAACTCCAACGATTAGTGTAATTAAGAAAAAGAATGAAAAGAACAAGGATGTGTTGTCAAAGAGTGTTGGTAAATGTGGTCGGAAACGAATAGCACCCCATATGTCTGATGAAAAAGAAAATAGCTCTCGATGATAGTAGAGCATTTTGTTGTAAGATTTCACGTCAATTAGATGTGTACAATATTATTGTACATCCAAGAACAATTTACAACACACTTTTGGAAAGTGGACTACACGCATATCACCCAAGGAAAAAAAAATCTAGGCGTACTCTGACGCTGAAGACTTCACGCTATACCTAGGCTAAAAATCACTATGTGGACTTCTAATAAATGAGCATGTAAGACTATCTAAAATAATGGATCAGGGTATTTATATAATTTATAAAATATAATATATGATATAAAATAAAAATAATAAAAAATAAAGGATTGTCTTACACTGACTCTTAATTTCTGATTGTAATACTGTAAAACGATTACTTGTTCTGGATGTCATGCTATTCAAATGTTAATTCTATTATTAAAGGTAGTGTTTTCTGACGGATTAACAATTGCAGTTATTGATGATCGTCGGCAAAGTGTAAGAAGAAGGCCTAGTGAAATATCCGCAAAAGATTATGGTTTGGGCGGCATTATCTGCAAAAGGAACAAGTCACCTGCACATTCTAGAGTAAGTAATGAACTAGCTAAAGTACAAAGAGCTACTACGAACCCCTCTACTACCTCAAATAAGGAAATGGTATGACCACATACATTGGATTTTCCAACAGGACTCGGCATAATGTCACTGCAAAATCTGAACAGAAATGGTGTAAAGAAAATGCTGTCGAAATTAAACCCATAAGTACCTAGAAAAAGATCGCACTAATCATCTACTATCAAAATAGACGTACTTCAGCCCTCTTCATGAAAAATAACCCCAAACACTCGCTACAACCGAAACAAAGGACACTTCTGATATATGAGTACCCATGTAAACTAGGAAACTGTGAACTCCTACCTAACTCGAATATCGGCATGACCGAAACCACTCTCTCAAGAAGAATGCCATACCATCTGAACAACGGTGCACCTATAAAACATACGCAGGAAATATACTGAACATGCCTCAACCGCAAAAAAATGATAGAAAAAAACACCCAAAATTTTAGACTATGCTCCCAACAGGCGTCAACTGCTCTTCCTTGAAGCTATATATATCCAAGAGAAGCAACCGAGTTTAAACATACAGTCTAACTCCAATGAAATCCTGCCCAGCGCAAGAAAAGAAAACAGAGGGACAGGTGTACTCAGTGCTGCCCCTAGCCACTAATATCCTGTGGCAAGCAGCTTAATCCCCTCCCCCTCTCACTGGCTACCTACTTCTCCGACCTTTTATCACCTGGATCCAACCTGCCTATACGTGTATAGCTTCGATCGTAATTTTGTCAATACATTTTGTAACATATATAAACTGAATACTTTGTAATAATTCCCCATTGTAACTCTGAAGATGATGCTCGATGTATCAAAACGCGTCAGTTAAATTAAAGAAAGTGCTAAATTACATTAATTTACTTCTACCTTTGGCAAAATAACGAACATCAGTCCCCGATGAACTTCGGTACGCTTATCCACAGGTTAAACAATGAAGAAAAGGCGAAGATAAGACAAATCGAGAAGATTGAAAAAATAATTATTAATTCGAAACTAGCGGTCGCTTTTAATAAAACATGCTATAATGAAAATATACTGCCCAAATTCACACGTATATATATATATATATATATATATATATATATATATATATATATATATATATATATATATATATATATATATATGCTTGAAATATCCCAAAGGAAATTAAATTAATACACAGAATAAACCCAACTGCAATTCTTCTCTCAACACTGTTATTCAGATCGGAGTCTTGGACCACATACCACAAGTATATCAAAGACCTTGAAAGCTTTAATTCAAGAAACTTAAGATCCATTTTGGAAATCAAATGGCAAGATCTTCGAACAAAGTTGAGCGTTTAGCAGGAGGCTAGGAGGCCTAGCATTAAATCTATGATCATGAAATGACAACTCCGCTGGGCCGGCCACGTAGTGAGAATGGACAACAACCGTCTACCGAAAAAAGATCTTCTACTCTAAGCTATACTACGGGTACCAAAACGTCGAGGCGCTGAAAAAGCGTTACAAAAGTGGCCTAAATTCGAATCTTAAGAGCTCTCAAATGCTACGCGACACCTGGGAGATGGACGACCAAGTTCGGAGTAACTGGCGCTCGCTAGTGAAAAAAGGAGTGGCAGCTTTCGAGCTTCAGTGAACTAGAGACATCGAGGAGCGCAGAGAACAGAGACTGCAACGACGTCAGAACCCCGGGCCTCCTCTCCAGTATTTCAGACGCCCGGTTTGCGATCGAGCATGTGGCTCTTGCATCGGGTTAATAAGTCATTAACGCGTTCACCCTAGAAGGTAGAGAACTTTCGATACTCTTTAGAGTGAAAGCTATGATATATATATATATATATATATATATATATATATATATATATATATATATATATATATATATATATATATATATATATACATATACAGTAGAACCACAATAGTTTTTTTATGGTTATGCTTAGCATACTAATTAAAGCGTTTTTATAAGTTGGCAAATTAAACTGCCAATAAATATTCGTATTTGCATTTCATAAAATCTATATTCGGGCTAGGCACGGCCTGACCCAATGTCAGATTCGCCAGTAATATATATGTATATATTCTTGCAGAACCCTCAAATACCCAGAACAAACTTGATTTAAATGGGCACCAAAATTATTTATAAAAAACAACAACAGGGAAAACGTAAAATATGGGTTAAAATGACTGATTTTAAATTATACAAGTTGAATTTCAATTTAATAAAGATTCTCACTCTCGTATTAAAAAATACAACTTTGTGTATGAGCCACATCTCGTAAGACCACTTAATTAAAACTATTGTCCTTAATGGAGCATAAAATAGCATCTCATTTACCTATTTTGTACACAATTGCCCCTCTGGGCATGTGATTAATTGGAAGTGGAAAATCAAGTGAAGGGGCATATCCTTACATGTATAAGGTTTCTCTAAGTGAGGGATCCGAAAGAGACCAATAAAGTGTAAAAAAATACCCGTCAAGAAAAATAATTAGATCAAGTGAAGGAGGAGCATTATAGGTTCCACATGATTTGCATTTATGGCGCAACATTATATGCGAGCCCTAATGACCAATTGATTGGATATGGTGTCCTTTGTAATGCCATGCGAAGCTTACGCGAGTAAGTGAACATGCAGTGGCGGGGGCACAAAGTTTAATTAATCGAACTAAAAGCATAACACAGCTTTATTGCAATATTTTATTGGTTGAAATATGTAGGGACAGAACTACATGGATGGAACCAGTTGGATCTGGACGAGTACGCGTAACACAAGACAATGGTTGATGTACATGGGCGCACTGGGATAGTTTTGGCACGCAAGTAGCCACTTTGTTATTTGGCTGATAAGAGTCTGTATTCGATTCGTAATGGACTACCCTAATGCTACATTTCTTTAGGCTTCATAGCGATAATTTAAAAGATATGATGTGTGAAACGCAATGGATTGTATTAAACCTAATTTTTCCCCTTTTCTAACGAGACATGTTGTATTCATGCTCCCGGATTAAATCTTCGCAAATTATTGAATTATTTTTGTCTTATAATTATTCAATATCGTGTAATATGCATTCATTCACTGAATTTGAGATTTAAACCTAAAAATGAGCCATTGAAATTTGTCTCCTTCCTTTGACATTACTTTACTATCCCGTTACACCGCAATGATAAATCACCATCATTAGTTACTGCTGCACATAGAAAAAAACGGGCAGAAGCGGGGTACAAACAGCTAATTTTTTATACACGTATATAAGAGCAGAATTAAATTATTTTTACATTAATGCGTTTTAAATTTCTGTTTGTACTAATTTTTGGTAAAAATTGTGCTGTCTTAATAGCTTTAATGAGCTAGTCTCAACTAATATATAGGCTGCCAAACGGTGTCGCAAGCTGTCCCATCATATAAATATGTTCCCTTAATCGCTTTAAAATTTGGTTACCAATTATAAGAGTTCTATATTTAGCAAAACTATTGAAGGAGATAATTTGGTGCAAATCTCTGCATACTTACGGCAATCTGCAAAGTATTACAGAACCCTTTCTCCATGCTTCAACGCTTGACATAACCAACAATCTGACATTCAGTCCATTTCTCTTCTTAGTGCCAAGTGCCCAAATCTTTGAAATTCTAAATTCCAAGAAGATCGAATTCCATCGCTCTAGTCTGTGATTTTAAATGATTAGAGCTCATGTGAGCGACTTCTTCTATTTAAAAAAAATTAATAATGTTATTTTCGGCACATCTTGTCTAGACCAGCACATATTTGTTTAGTGTGATTCAAAGATTGCAGACTAGTTGTTGACGTGTTAATCAATTTCTAGAACAATATTTGTAGGGTTGACCAGCAAATTTTATGAGTCAGGTTTTGTTTTGTTTTTAATTAAGCCGCCCTAAGCGTTTTCTGGATTAGTTTAACTTTCTTTTAAATCCTCCACACATGCCGGATTATTTTCTTAATGCAATCACCATTTAATTATCACCCAATTATAATTAAAACTAACCGCTTTTTTTTTAAACGATGAAAACTTAATTGTCGATGCCATCAATACATAATATAGATGATAATGATTTGTTCATCATTAAGCAAAAATGCGCATTAACCATTAATATTAAACCCATGAATGTATGTTTATGCTTTTGCTTAAATGTCTAGACTCTAAATGATCGATTTTGTTTTTCATTTGAAACAAATTCCTGAAAAATATCACGTGGATTAGAGAATAAAAATTGACTAACCTTAATCCAAGGTTAGAGAAAGTTGGTTTCAACCACAAAAAAGGAGATTGTGTTATTTTGTTCGAACTCACGAATAAATCTAAGATTTAGATGTTTTGACCTTAAATAGTTTAGGCAAAGCGAGCGACGTGACTTGCTGAACGAAAATTGATGGTACAACCATCAAAGCCAGACTATCATAAGAGCACATCAAAGTATTTTATATTAAAGAACCATAGGAAAGACCCATTACCATCCCTTCAAAATGATTATAAAAAAATGTCATGGATAAAAAAATATTGAATTCCAGGCATCAAATTCAATGAGAGTTTGGAATAATTATTTTGTCTCGGTCTTCTGTGCCTAAGAGCAAAGATTTAATTATTACTATTTTTTTACATGCCCGCGGGGCCCGTAGCATGTGCTACATGTGCTACTAGCTTAAACCAGCACTGGAAAAAAGTATCAAAATTAGGAAACGGATCATAAAGCTTAATAGAAAGGGACTGCCAAATTTGAGGTTTTGCCTTTTATATATAAAAAAAAATCCCGTTTCTCAAACTAATAACACGATGGCGGTAATTCATGTATTTATAGTTCCTCGTTACATACAGTGTCAGTGCTCTTATTAAAGACCATGTAACTATGACTCAATCCTACAGTCCATTGTGTTGGTTTTAGAATTAATTTTTAGTTTCGAAACATTTTATATCATTTCATACACTGCCCTTTAAATCTTGTTTTATTTACTTGTTATTCACTTTTTATTGTGTTTATTTTGTGATCAATTATCTCATAATGCACGCCAGAGACCTCCTAATATATATATATATATATATATATATATATATATATATATATATATATATATATATATATATATATATATATATATACCGGGTGTCCCAGAAAAAAGTTAACCGTAATTTGAATTAGTATAACTCAAAAACTATTAGAGATTTTTGGGTCCTGCAAAAGGTGTTTTATTTAACAATTATTTATCTGTCGATTCTGAAAATTTAATTAAATTCCCTTCGATGATATTGATACACTAATGGGATTAGTGGAGGCTATCAAAAATACGTTTACGCAGGGAAGTAAAATAATGAAACGAAGCCTAGGAAGGTTAGGCCATTTTGCACTTCCAAGAGAAGCGTAGGGAGCCTAGGTAGCCTAGGTCACTGTGCGATTCTTCAAGCAAAGCCTAGGCCATTTTAGAGTGGTTTTTCAGCCACGCTTTCGTATGGTCTCTTCATTATTGCTTACTAAGCTAATCAAAGCGTGTCTGTGTAAAAGTTTACTTGCATAGTTAAGAAAAGATCAACGCGTTTTTGTAGTCACAAACTTTATTAAGACTGGCAGTATTAAACAAGTACAAGATTCATTTGAACAACGTATTCCAGGTAGGCACCCACCAAGCAAGCCCACAATTTGGAAAAATGTTCGCAAATACCAACAAGAAGGAACATGCTTAAATCTAAATGAAGGTCATTCGGGTCGTATGAGAACCATAAGAACAACAGAAAATATTGAAAATGTTCAGATGACACTTCTTCAAAATCCACATGTATCAGTCAGAAAGAATGGGTTACAATTGTCAAAGTCATCAATTAACCGCATTATCAAACATGACTTAAAATGGCATCCCGATAAGATGCATGCAAGACACCAGCTTCTTGAAACTGATTTTCCTCGTCGGAGACAATTTGTCGAATGGCTTCTCCATAAACCTGCTCGTTTCTTGGAAACATTGTGATTGGTGACGAGGCAGCCTTTTTCATGAATCGAAAGGTAAATAGCCATAGCATTCGGCAGTATGCGCCGCTGAACCACCCCCCAGCATTCAACTTTGACACACGTATTTGTCAGCAGAAAGTGTCTCTGTGAATCGGAATATGCGGGAATGGCTTTCTTGTCAGCCCATTGTTTTACGAGAATAACTTGAATGGTGCTGCCTACCTGAGCATGATCAACGAAAGGATCTTCCCGGAAATCCGCCAGATTTACGGCAATCAATTCAATAGACTTTGGTGGATTCAGGACGGCGCACCAGCTCATAGACAGCTTGATGTAAGAACGAAATTAAGAGAAACGTTTGACAACCGCATTGTCGCGCTCAATCATGCAATTGAATGGCCCCCAAGATCCCCTGACTTAACACCGTGCGATTATTTCTTATGAAGATATCTAAAGATTAAAGTGTATTCTACTCCACCACAAAGCATCAACCAATTTAAGAGATAGTATCACACGTGAAGTCAATAGACTTAAGGAAACTCACAAGTTAATCAAAAGAGTTGATCAATCAATGCGATCAAAGGCGCAAATGTGCTTGGAAAGAAATGGAGGACACGTGAAGGAAATGGTGCTTAGAAAATCAAAATACGAATTTGTATTACCCATATGAAGAGGTGTTTTTGTTAAAAATGGATTTAAATATATTTGTTGATTTTAAACTTCGAAGTTTGATTATTTTACTTCCTTGCGCAAACATAATTTTGATAGCCTCCACTTAACCCATTAGTGTATCAATATCGTAAAAGGGAATTTAATGAAATTTCCAGAATCAACAGATAAATAGTTGGTAAATTTGATTCGTTTTGCAGAACTCAAAAATCTCTTAAAAATTTTGAGTTATACTATTTCAAATTACGGTTAACTTTTTTCTGGGAAACCTTGTATATATATATATATATATATATATATATATATATATATATATATATATATATATATATATATATATATATATATATATATATATATATATATATATATATATATATATATATATATATATATATATATATATATATATATATTATATATAATTTAAATGTTATAAGAAAAACAAACTATGTAGTTAAATATTTATTACAAGCACAATATATGGTATATGCACAGATAAATATATAATATGTAATATAATTATGGCACATGACAATGCTATATCACAATAAAGCTATCTCATATATATACATAAAATAAATATTCTTTTTAATCAAATAACAAATAATAGCCACGTAATTATCTTAAAATTCCCCTTTTTGACCATAAACATTGAAATTGACATCAGGACTAACAAGTGAGAATTATTTTTACCAAAATTATTAAATAACAACAAAAAAATACATTTACATTAATTGATGGAGAAATAATTAAAGAGAGAATTATGTGATAGGATGCCACTCAATTTGATATATAATGATAAAATGTGACTAGCTCTAATTACAAGATATATTAAATGAACAACTTTTAAAACTTTATATATAGAGTTCCTGAAGAAAAGATTGTTAAATTTTAGTTCAAAACGCCTCCATTTTTAGTTCAATTAAAGAGAGAGAGAAAGAGAGAGACAAATAGAATGGCACAGAACAGAGATAAAATCTTGAAGTGCAAAGGCTAACTAAGGTGGTCTTAAGCAATCTTGTTATGGCCAATATCAGCAGACGTTTTTTTTTTGTCTTGCGGAAATCCCCCAAGGAAGCGAACACTTAAAAGAGTATGAAATCAACAATAAAAACCAGGTATTTCTTCACTAAAAACCGGCCAATTACACTGAAACAAGTTCTCTTTATCTCTGCAATTAACAGGTTTGGCTAATTTGATAATTATACCAATGCATATAGGTAAAATCACAGCAATTCAATTATATATATATATATATATATATATATATATATATATATATATATATATATATATATATATATATATATATATATATACTCGTATATATTCAAATAATTATTAAGAAAATAGTTAAAATATGCCCACATATACATTAAAATATTTCAAATGTTGAATTCTCCACGTCCTCCTCTTAGAAATATAAACTCCATTTTTATTATTTTAAGATTACTTTCAGAAATCTAAAATGTTTCGCAAATATTCACAATACCTTATCTACCGCATTTAAAGGTACCTTCCATATAACTGAAACAATAAAAATAAACCGAGAAAACCGGAAGAAATTTTATTGAATAATAAAAGACTCACTTTTTCGATGGAAAATAAATTTTAAAATGCATCAAATTATTAGACATAAATTTGTCCTTAAAATAAATTGTAAAAAAAAAAAAAATCTTTAAATGTTAAAAGGTTGTAGAATCACATCGAACTGATTTATAAGGAATAAAAATGGTGTTATTGATCCAATAAAGTGTGGGATACTTCATAATTAATTTTCTGTTTGATAAACTGGAATCGCGCAATTATTATTGTCACTAGCGGTAAACGGGGTCATGCAACACTTTTAAGAGAGAGCGAGAGGAAAAGAAAAAGAAGAGATATATATATATATATATATATATATATATATATAGAGAGAGAGAGAGAGAGAGAGAGAGATCGTGTAGTTGTGGGAATAAGCCTGGGAAATTCCATCCAGATCCTTTCTCTTTTTTGTGACTGAAATGAACTTGAAAGAGAAGAATTACATATTTCTCTTTCATTTAATCGCAATGGATGTTCAAAGAGTACTGTTTCAAGCATAGATAAGTGCTACAACGTTTCCTATCACTAATTTCTTCAATTATTCCTTCTTCTGTCTAACTCCTTTAATTGAGCGCTAATAGCTTGGTCCATAGCCATAATGATTTCTCCCTGTCGCTGTCACTCAATCAATCCATCAAACTGTCTTGAGCCAACGAGGAATCTATGAACGATGACACTGGGATAATTCGCTGGGTGATATGTTCAGATGACTGAGTTGTGAAATGCTGCAGCCCTTTCAGCACGAAAGACAATGGAATCGGAGCATTTCACTATCCTTCCTGGGAGTGATGCAATCTCGATACCACCCAAGTGAAGTCGTGGCATCAAATCAGTCACACTGTTGAAGCAACCAAGCCAACTAATCCGGTAAGGGGCAGGGAGGGGGGGAGGGTCAGATCATCACCATAGAGATAGAGAGAGAGAGAGAGAGACAGACAAACAGACACAGAGAGAGACAGAGAGATAGATAGAGCGACATACAGACAGAGAGAGAGATAAATGGAGAGAGACATACAGAGAGAGAGACAGAGGCAGCGAGAGAGAGATAGATGGAGAGAGACAGATAGATAGATAGAGAGACCTACAGACAGGAAGGGAGATAGAAAGAGAGAGAAACAGACATACAGAGAAAGATAGAGAGACACACACACATTTATAAATCATGGAAAGGGGGATTTCGCTAATCAAATGGTCATTGGGAAAACCAAAGCGGAATTGGTTTCGATCTGCGACTGTTTGGTAAACGGTAACGCAAAGAAAAGAAAATAATAATGAAAGAAATATGAGGTGGAAAAATGAGAAGTAAATTCAGAAGTCAAAATCTCTTTATAGGGAGGCAATTTAATATCTTCCATTGAATGACAGAATGAGATATAAAGACAAACTTGGTTCATTAAAGAATAAAATTCGAACCTCCTCCATTCCCCCCCAAATCAATGATTTTTATTTAACGAAAACAAAAGGCGGAGATCTCTTTGCTGCGAGGAATAAAGTTCTCTCAGAAAAACTAAAAACTAGTGGGGAGAAGTCAAAGATGAATCTATGAATCGTAAAAATAGAAGAAGCAGAAAAAGATAAAGTTGGTGCAAACAAACCCCCTGTTAATTTTACCAGGCAAACCGCGAATTAACCCCCTACCACCCCCTTCCCTGGCAAGAAAAATATTACCAGAAACATCATCGAAATCACTTGAAACAGATTCCCGAAAACAAAGAAAGAGTAATTCTACTTTTGCCTGCGAACATCTCAAAAAAACGGGTGTGAAAGGTTTTTAAATGCGATCTCTAAGTAAAATCATTTACATTTTACATATATTTGACAGGTATTGTATTGGTTCTTGTCTTTTATCGTTCTTTTTCATACAATCTCCCAATCCTTCTTTGTTTCTTTTTACACCCATCATTTCTTTACTTTCCAATAAATCAACCCAGTCAACATTCAGAGGCAATCCCTGTAAACTCAGACGAGCCGCCTGAATGAAGATACAAATAATAATACATTTTGAACGGCTCGCTTAATAACTCCCCGTCATCGACTCCCTCCCAGTTGTGTATGGTTTGGAAAACATTACACTAAGTATTGATTAACGTAATACTCAAAAGTTAATAGCCATAGAAATATATTTTTACGCTTCTAATATAGTATATTTCGGCGGAACGAACGTCCTTTCTTTTGGTGGTCCGATATTTTATTAAGGGCCTTCCACTCCCGACTCACGCAAGTCATAATTGACCCTGACACGGGGATAATAGAGAGTAAATGCCCTCATGAGCGAGAGGGATAAAAAGGTAACCACAAGGTTTACCCATTTTCTCGAAAGGAAACTTGGCTGAGTGAAAAGGAAGGGGGATGCTTATTGCCTCTCTCGAGTGCTTGTCATTAAAGATAGATTATTAGTAGTGGTCATACGCACTCCAAAGATGCCTCAGGCCCGGAAAGACTTTTAACTAAGGGGATTTTTTTGTCTGTTTTTTTAATGGTATTATGGATTTTGTTTACTTGTGGAGAGCCCATTTTGGGGGTAGGAGAATAGTCCCCCGTGGAGGTTTTCAGGAGGGTAGAGACTGAGGGGGGCGATTTGTCATGACTTCTTTGCATGGGACGATTCCCTTCCTCTCCTTCCACTCCTTTGCCACTCATGTCGGTGAGGTGCGTGTCCCGCAGGAGGTCAGAGAGCGCTTGGATGTAGGATGCGGCCAAGCGCAGAGTCGATACCTTAGCTGCAGCGGAGTCTTCGTGCTCCGTCTGCGCCGCTGCCGGTAGGATCTCCCGCAAGGTGGAGAAAGCCTCGTTGATCTGCTTTCGTTGGCGCGTTTCCGACCTCCTGCGACGTTTTCTCCGCCCCACGGAGCACCAGAGCCGCCCACACGCCCACGCTACTTCGTCGAGAGTGCTTTCGAAAGGGCGGCGTGTATTTTTGCGGGTTAAAAATGGGGGCTGAGGGGGTGGGCTTAGCGCTTTAGGGCCCTTTGACACCACGAGGGAGGTGGGAGTGCCGAGGAGTCTGCGGCAATATTTACATCGGTTGTTTCGGCGGAACTTCTTGAAGGAACACTTATCTCTCAGAGAACAGTCTTTGGAGGACGAGGTGGAGGCAATAGGGAATGGTCTGGTGGGCCTTGGGGCTTCATTGGACACGGAGAGATCCGACTTGTTGATCTCACTTTTGGCAAAAGAAAAAAGACTGCGACAGAAGCTCTTATTAACACCGGAACTGTCAGGTTCATCGGTAACCCGACCTTTCTCTGACAGCCGCAGTTCCTCCATCGTAAAATTCTCTGCTTTCGGAATGCGCGCAAAAGTGGAACTCAAATTGTTTTTCAACATCATTTTTTAAACATCATTTTTTTTCGTGTAGCCGTCGACGGGCTTATTAAATACAGTCGTTACGGATGCCAATGTTAAAAAATATGTTAGCTTTTGTTTCCGTTTAGCGAGACACAAGGATAAATATTAATCTGACGCATCATATGATTTTCCGGTATGTTTTTCAGCTGTTGGAAACGCACTTTTTATTTTTTCACCCAAATGCTAGTAATTATAGATTATTTACCGTCTAATCACTCTATAAATCACTAACAAACACCTGTCCTTTATTCTCAAAGTAAACATTGTCCTTTTGTTCACTGGAGAAGATTCCCGAGTCATTTAAGGCAAGAGCACAAAGTAATGACTTAAATAACGCGCCCCAAGTCTCTGCGGCCACCACAACCTGTCTCGTCTCAAGTCAGATTGTAACTGACGTTTTTTCCTCGTTTTCAATGAAACCAGCTGTTCAACCACCTGCAAATACCCACTTCAATAACGCACCTGTTTCAACACCTATGGGTTCGAGGTTTGCAAGCAAGCATGACAGGGCGTTTGCCCTCCCTGTGGGCCGATGAAGAGGAACAGGAGTGGAAAACAAGGCCATTAACCGAGGGGAAACGGTTATTGATGAGCAGGTGTTAGTTAGAAAGTTCGATAAAGCTCAATACAGTGCTCGTCATTCCGAAGAGACTCAGGCAGTGCGGTACAGCGCGGGAGAGGCGGAAACAGCCAGCGCCTCGGTGCCTCCCTCACCCCCATTCCCGGCCCACCATTCCCGTCTTCCCCATACACTCCTAAAGTCCGCCTCATATGTCACGCTCGGGACAGCAGCGAATGGTATGCATGGCTATCACAAATTTAATAAAGAAATAACTTTTGATTGATTTCAGAATATACCTTTCTCTCTCGCGCACACACACACACATACATACACACATCACATATTGCTAAGGCCTATTATACTTTGCAGGGGATGAGGATGGTTCTTTTAATTGACATTTATAGAGTGGCCTTATCGTCCATTTGAATCAGAAACTAGCATGAATTCAAAGTTCGAAAAAGTGCCCTCATAAATTTGGGAATCATAATAAATTTCAGAATTAAATTCTCAACTCACCCTCATATAACACCCCCCTTAAAACCCTAACTTAAAACCCTAACTTCAGATATTTAGGTTCTTCCAGACCTGGAAGACGGGGTCACCAAGATCAAAGATCCGCTTGGTGACGGCGGTTAAACAAACTGGATTCATTCGGACTCGTTGACTAATTTACACTAAACATAATAATGATTTAATAAAATTATTATTATTATTATTGCACGAGCAGTAGTAATAGTTATTTAGTTACTAAGAAAGCACTATGTAATGGAAGTTTTTTAAACCTTTTACCATTAATGCTATTATTTGTTACAAAAAAATGGAGTCCGTTGTTAAATTAGAGTCGAACGCCTTCTACGGCTTTCCCAAAGGATTGAATTGGTTTTAAAAGTCTTCTTCTCACATTTGACGCTGTTATCGTTCCATGGATGGGCAACCGCCCAAACGAGGGGAACAATGGGAGAACTGCGAGGCTCAGCCGCGTAGCCAAAGAGAGTGATTATTAATCAAGTTTATCAGATTAGAGAGGAACACCCACTCTTGTGATACCGCTAAAATCAAGAAATAATTGTGTGATCTGGGCGCGGTAGCATGAACCACAAGGAGACGGACTGGGAACGGTTAAAGGGCTGGTGGCCGCCCGCTAACAAAGGAAGATTTGAAGTGTAAAATTCTAAATGGCTTCTTTTTTCTATTGAAGTTTCTGTTATAAAATGATTTTTCCCAAACGCACGATCTGGGTAGATAAATAAATCTCTAATTAGGGTGGCAATGCAATGTTTCCTCTCCTGAGCCATGCAACCGTCGGGGCGTGGTGTTTGTGTCTCCAAAGATCGGCTGCTTTGCATTAGGGCGAAACTCCTCGGATACCATTACATAAAAGCGTGTAATTCGCCGCTTGCGGGAGGGCCCCGATGGCCCGTGCAAACAGGTGGCAGCGCACCGAATTATAAGAAGCATATCATCGCCGTACCGCATTGTAAGACACAAAAGGGTTTGCTCTTTGTCAGCTGACCTGAGGTCAAAGTTCCGCTTCCCCACGCCCTTCTCTCACCCCCGACGGGGTCACATAAAAAGCGTAAAAAAGAGCGGGAGAGTGGGGAAGTTGGCTCTCCGAGCTCTTCCCTCCTCTCGGGCGATAGATTGACTCCCTCGCACGCACATTTGGCTGACCTGAGGCCCATGGGAGGCGGGATTTCCGTCTGGTGATGGTCCATCGCGGTAGGAAAGGGGTGCCTCCAAGGAGTGGAGAATGTATAAAGGTCGAATCCCAGGTGAGTTGGGTGTGGAAACCACAAAATAATCGGTGGTTGTGTTGAAGTTGGGATTCAGATCGCACGAGCTTACTTCCCAAATGTACTCGTAATCACGCACAGAAGCCTACTCCTTCGCTCCTAACTCATACTCTGCGTGTGGGGAGTAAAATGTTATGCATTTTATCGCGCGTGTGTGGGGGTGTGTGTTTCTTCCAACAAAAAAAAACAAAACAACAGAAAACTGGCATCGGGCGAGAGTATTTAAGAAAGGTTAGGCGGGTTCAGGACTGTTAAAACACAATCTCCAATGCATGAATAAACAGAACGATAAATCAGCTGGGAAATGCGAGTCTGGAAATACCTAAATAGGCACTAGACGAATCTAATTAGGCTTTTTTCTTCTATCTGCTTCTGTGTTGTATTTGGTAACATTCTAAATCCATTATTTTATACTGGTAACTGCATGTTTTTGGGGTGCTTTTTTCTGTTTTCCTGTTGGTCATGCCCGTAATCTACCAGATAAATGAAACGCTACTTTATGCTGCACATAAGAATATATATATATATATATATATATATATATATATATATATATATATATATATATATATATATATATATATATATATATATATATTCCATTTAGAGATATGTTACGTATAGTTGAAGAGGTCTCACAATCGAGTAAGGAAATTTACATAAAGATCAGAATGAAAATCACAGGCAAGCCCAAGGGAGCCATAGGCCGGTCATCATCGCCAAGGGTAAGTTACAGGGATAGCTGTAGTAACAAGTTTTGCCACCACTCAGCGAGCATGAGAAACCTCCGTGGCCCAAGGAAAACCCACCCGTACAGCGTGAAGGGAGTGTGGAAATGGAAACCAATTCGGAAGGTTCCGAAACGCAAAAGTATTGCTTGTACGAATGAAAGGGGTATGGAAGAGACTTCAAACGTGTGATTTAATATGAATGTGATTATGTATGTGGATGGAGCTTCCTGCGCCACGCGCCAGATTTAGCGCGCCACCGAAAAGCGACTAGATCCCTACGAAGGCTACCCCCACTCCCCTCCCTCCCTCCGGCTTTCGTTCCAGTTTAGTGTTAATTAATCGGGCATCAAAATAAGTTTGAAATGGAGGGAGGTGGGTAGAGTGCACTAGACCTGTTGATTGTTTCCAAGGCACAAACGAATGACTTCAAGTAAAAGAGACTTGACCATTCGGGATAGGAACCTCCTACACATTTTGACTAACTTAACCATATTGTTAATCAAGCTCTTCAAAAAATCCCCCAAATGCCCTTGTTAGGTTTCGTTTAAAATAAGACCGGTAGTATAAGGTCATAAGGTCAAGTTGGAGAAGGGTCAGCTTCTAGATCGGGTTCTTATTGAGCAAAGGAGGCATTTCTGCCCAAGAGTGTCTCGAGAGATTGTTTTTTGGGGGAAAAAGGAAGGTTTTTTTTCACCAACGATGGAATTGTACTCATCGGAGAAAGAATAACAGATAAATAGAAGGAATAGGAAAGATTTAAAAAGTATATTTAAAGCGAAAACCAACAAGGCCATCTCCGGAAGCAAGTTTGCGAAAAATGTGTTGAAGATGAAGTGAAAATGTGTGGAAGGTATACTGTATAGCCGCAGATCCTTCTGCAGGCATTGGGGCAGGGAAAGCAAACTACTAGCGTTAAGGGAGGATCACACGCTCTGCTTCAGATGTCAGCTGCAGCATTCCGAAAGCAATTGCGACAGCATTTCATAACAATCAAGCAAATAGTCTGTAAAATAATATTCTTTGCAGAAACATTAAATTAACTAAGGAAACATTTTCCTTTTTTTTCTATTAGAAGGATCACCCTGTAAATCAAGGAAACATTTTCATATATTTCTATTAGAAAAATCATCATGTAAACCAAGGAAACATTTTCATATATTTCTATTAGAAGAATCACCCTGTAAACCAAGGAAAGAGTTTCATATTTTTCTATTAGAAGAATCATCCTGTAAAGCAAGGAAACATTTTCATTTTTTTTATTAAAAGAATCAACCTGTAAATCAAGGAAACATTTTCATATATTTCTATTAGAAGAATCATCCTGCAAACCAAGGAAATATTTTCATATATTTCTATTAGAAGAATCATCATGTAAACCAAGGAAACATTTTCATATATTTCTATTAGAAGAATCATCATGTAAACCAAGGAAACATTTGCATATATTTCTATTAGAAGAATCATCATGTAAACCAAGGAAACATTTGCATATATTTCTATTAGAAGAATCATCATGTAAACCAAGGAAACATTTTTCTATTAGAAGAAACATCCTGTAAACCAAGGAAAAAATTTCATATATTTCTATTAGAAGAATCACCCTGTAAACCAAGGAAAGAGTTTCATATTTTTCTATTAGAAGAATCATCATGTAAACCAAGGAAACATTTTCATTTTTTTTATTAAAAGAATCACCCTGTAAATCAAGGAAACATTTTCATATATTTCTATTAGAAGAATCATCCTGTAAACCAAGGAAACATTTTCATATATTTCTATTAGAAGAATCATTATGTAAACCAAGGAAACATTTTCATATATTTCTATTAGAAGAATCATCATGTAAACCAAGGAAACATTTTCATATATTTCTATTAGAAGAATCATCATGTAAACCAAGGAAACATTTTCATATATTTCTATTAGAAGAATCATCATGTAAACCAAGGAAACATTTTCATATATTTCTATTAGAAGAATCATCATGTAAACCAAGGAAACATTTTCATATATTTCTATTAGAAGAATCATCATGTAAACCAAGGAAACATTTTCATATTTTTCTATTAGAAGAATCATCCTGTAAACCAAGGAAACAGTTTCATATTTTTGTATTAGAAGAATCACCCTGTAAACCAAAGAAACATTTTCATATTTTTCTATTAGAAGAATCATTCCTTAAACCAAAGAAACATTTCATATTTTTCTATTAGAATAATAACCTTGTAAACTGAAAAACAACAAAACAATGGTGAATCTTGTTGTTTTAATTCATCCCACATAATCTTCACTTGCTTAATCAAAAACATTATAATGGCAGCTGATTTTTTAATCTTTCTAAAGTTTAGAGTTCAATTTCATGCTACAATTTAAAAGTGGTGTTGATTAATGGAATGAAAAATATGAAATACTTCAGCTGCAGTAACTATATCCTCCTCTTTCATATTCTAGAAAAATAATTGAGAACATTTGAATAATTTGCAGCCTTTTCATGAATCTGGGAGTTTTTATGGCGAGTTATTGTTAATATGCCGATTTAATCAACTCTGAATGTATTTTGGCATGATAGGTATTTTGCTTCAGTTTGAATATTAGCAGGTAAATAGCGCACGACCTTTTTCTCTCGCATCGTGGGCGATTATCTGCTCAATCGGTGGCCAGGTCATGAAGTCGTTGGAAGTTGAAGCCCGCGCTTCACATCAGAAATCTGACGCCGCGTTCGCAAAGCTACTTGAATATTCGTTGACGCTTTTTTTAATCTTGTTCCAAATGTTTATTTATAAGAATGAAGTCACTTCTTTTTTGTCGATGTGATTCACTTTTGCTAAGAAATTTTTCTCTAAGGTTTAAAGATTAATAGCATCGAGGGAGAACCCGTAGAAATGTTGTTAGGAGAGACTTGTAACAAAGGCGATGAAGATAGAAAACGTGAAAATACTAGGGAAATATAGTGTATAGCCGCAGATCCTCTTAAAAGTATTGGGGCCGGAAAGGTAAACAAGCTTACGGATCTCACCTGACATTCCTTTGCAGGTAAAGAAAAAATAAAAATATCTAAACACACTTCTGCCATGGCCGGTCTTAAGAACGGCTGAGAAAGGAGGAAGGTTGGCTGGGAAGGGTGCAGATTCATCGGCCTTAAAACCTAAACACGGGTTAAATGATTATCAGTGGTTGCACGCACCTAAAACTAACAAACTATACTACTAATTAAACCCCACATTGAAAAGAGTAATTTTATCGATACCTGGGCGATTTTCATGAACATTGAATACCTTGTAAGTGAAATATTTGGTTTTAAAATTAAACAAATATTAATTTGCGAAGTTTTTGCACATAGAAATCTCATTCACTTTAGTTGATGTTCATACGCATTACTCAAAAGAAAAAAAAAGGTTTAATATATTCGTATTTATAGAATTAGATTGAAAATTATAGTTAGGAAATCCTGAGGCGCCAATAAAAAAAACCCACCTTATCAAAGAGATATCAGTCAATAATATCTAGGCATTACCTGACTAGTATTATGAAAGCATATTTCCTTTATAAACTATGAACACAACCCTCGGAAGAAGTTCCTCTTACAATCAGGAAAGGCTAAATCATAGGCCAGCGTTTCTAACACAAGTTTTACTTGCCTGTTCGCCTCTATGCGTAAACTTTTGTTTGCGTTAGAAACGCTCACCTAAGAATTATCCTCTCGTGATTGTAAGAGAAGCCTCTTCCAAGGGTTTGATGAAGAGCTTAGTTAGCTGCAACATTGCCATTTTAACCTCATAGTTACATATAATTGCGACATTGCAAAAATAATTTTCGATCTCCATGGCTGAACTATAGTGGATCATAAGAACATAGTTTATCTTAGGTCAGTCGCTTAGATATATAAATTTTAATGACAGTTATACTACGTACCATGACAGGTTAAACTCACTACGAAGTCAAAAGACTGCGTTGGCTGTTGACAACTTTGTTGATGATTAGTGAATGATACAAAAATGCTTGCAAATTGCTGCTACTAATTGTCACAGTTTTTTTTATATATAAACTTACACCCAAGTATTTTAAATATCGAAAAGTTAGAAGTATTTTCTTAACGGATATAAATATTTTGAAAAAGACATAAAAATGGAATTTATGTAACACATACAATCCTTTGGAACTTCAATAAAGGACAAGGACAAGCTGGATGAAATAAAGGACGCCTGGCATTCCTAGCCTACCAGGAGTTTGCTTACAGCACGTGCCTGGGTTAGGTTAATAAGCAAGGATGTGGTTATGGTAAGCTTGGCTCGATTAGATTAATTCAGGCTAGATTAGAATAGGTTAGATTGAATTTAGTTACGATGGGTTAGTTAAATGTGGTTGGGCTAGGTTAGATTTAGTTAGGTTATATGATATCAGGTTACATTTAGTTAATTATATAAATGTAGGTCCGTTTCCATAAGTTAAGATATGCGAATTTAGGCTATTTTTTGCTACGCCGTGTTAAGTTAGGTTAGGGTTCATTTTCTCTTCATTCTCCGTCCTCATCTGCTTGATGTCGTTAGTCTTCGATGGATCAAGCTAATATGTTTTCTCACTTCACCCCCTCCCCCCCTCAAAGAATTGCTCGGAGTAATGAGCAATTTGTGACGTCAGCGTATTTGGGATTAGTGCCAAAAGCATTTTTTCCGAGACTCGTTTGTAAGTCACTTTATCTCACGAGACTCGCCGCGCCATCTGGTGTCGAATAGCTAGCTACCCACGAGGTCACAACCTATCACTCGAGTTCTAGACAAATATTAATTAGAAATCGGGGCTTAATTTCTTCGAATTAATTAACGGCTCTACCTGAAGGAAATTAATATCCTGAATCCGTAAAACAACTGAACCAAGTCTGACGCGTTTTCAAGCTCTCGTTTTTAAACCAGTGGGGAACATTTATGTGTGAGTCGAGACTCAATGAAAAAACCATCATATTTACGAGGTATGCACCTAAAACCCCAACCTCACATCCTTGTACATCCTTCTCCTTCGCTCCACAATTATAATTATACGTTATGAAAGAAATACTTATTTTTTGTCGGCCATATGTCATGGGAAGTAAATATGTTGCGATTCACTTGGCGGCACACGAAACTTTTTCATATAAGGGGCACTTACATAATCTCCCTCGTCGGGGGGACTATAGGTGGTAAATACAGTTACCGTCAAGGTATGCATTTAGGGAGGTTTTGCAAGAGATTTGAGGTCAAATGAAGAACCCTGTCCCCCAACTACTCTAGGAGGATGAATATTCTACCCTTGATTACAGGGACGCAATGGGCGACCAAGACCTCATCACTAGACCTGTCCTAAACAATTTCGGGTGTCCTGACTCTACCTGTGACCAGGTTGGGGTGGATATATTAACTCATCAGTGACTTTGTCCATTCAGTCTGAATTACATACATTCATTATGTCACGCTCCCTTGGTTAAATGAAGATATTTTGCGTAATTGGCTTAACCCTTTGTACGCTGAATTCCTTAAAAAGAAAAAATATTTCACTTTTTTTAGCTTTAAATTAGCTTTATAAACAGTGAGATAGTTTCTCAGAAACAAATATTGGCACGTCTTATAATTTTTAAACGAGATAAATCTCCTAACAGACTAACGAGCATGTGGAAATGAAGGACTGAAACTACACAGGTAATAAGCACAATGTACTCCTTTGTCGAAGTAGCGCAATGATTAAATCAGGCACCATTTTTAAGTAAAAAATCATTGAGGAAACAAAATGTGCAAATTGACAGTGAATTTATAGTCGAAGGTACCCCCACCCTCTGTTTTTATTCCTATCCCTGACAAATGAACAATGCATTTAATGCAGTACATGAATATTTGGCTGCTACATCCAGGGCATTTGCATGTTATTACCCCTTTTTTGCAATTGCTGGGAAATGCCTTCTATTGCCTGCCCTTGTCAGATATAGGTATTGTAGAACTTAGTTCTCCTTTTCTTTGTACCCAGAGTCAACGAAACTCGAAGATTGCCTTCCCTCTTCTTGCTTATGTATTTTACACTTTGCATCAAGGAGAAGGCAATATTAAACTTATATTCACAAAGTCAAGTTTGATTAGACTTTGGTGTACCTAATTTTCCAGCAACTCTTCTGTACAACATTCTATACAGTGAAAGATTTGAACGTGGAAATCGAAACCTTCCATGCGTTTGTTATAAGCTGATACTCTATTTGGACAACAAAATGCTCTTTATTGCAATGATCTGCAATAGTTGTTTTTCTTGCCATACAAAATCGAACGTTTGGAAATACGAAAGATCTAATAAACCTGCATTGCAATTCCTGAATATCAAATGTAACCTCTTCAAGAATATGAGAGTAATAAAAAGGACAAAAAATTAATATTCCATAGCCATTACTCTTATTTTTAGTGTGGAATATGCAATTGAAAGATATTTTAAGCCGTTCGAGTGCCATTCACACTTGTCAACTCAGTCATTATTTTCTTCTCGTTCTTTTTCTTCTTCTCGGCTTTTCCGTAGCCGAGGTCGCCGTTCTTGACGAGTCGTTTTTAAAGATTTCTCTTTAGTGCACTTGTTCTATTTAGTCCTTTCTCTCTCATGTTACTCAGAATACAGTCTTCCATCTCATTTTCGGTGTTCCTCTTTTTCGCGTCCCTTGTACCTCCAAATTTATCACTTCCCTTTCTACATGTCGCTCTTCATCTTCTCTTTTTGTAATGTGCCCAAACCATCTCAATCTTGCTCCTTGTACTTTACTTGATAGTTCGGTTACTTTCATCAATCCTCGAATGTGCTCGTTTCTAACTTTGTCTCTCAAGGTCACTCCTGACATCCGCTTCAGTATCTTCATCTCCGCCACATCAAGCCTTTTTTTTCTTCCGTTTTCTTCAGTGGCGCTGTTTCAAGAGCATAAGACATTGCAGGTTTTACTACTGCCTTATGGACTTTGCCTTTTAGTTTAGGAGGACTCTTCTCTCACAAATCATCCCTGAGACCCTTCTCCAGTTATACCAGCCACATTGGATACGGTGGTTTATTTCTTTTTTCATTTCTCCTGTTTCTTCTACTGCAGATCCCAAGTATTTAAATTACTTCATTATGTACCCACAGATATTTGGACAATTGTAGATGTCAGCATTTTTCCACATTGGACTAAATTTGCTTATTCCATCTTGAAATTGAGTTTTTTTTATTTCAATACTGTAAAAATAAATGCTAAATAAGATGTTTATCTTTTAAGCGCGATGAGAGTAATGCAGTATAGTTTTATCAACATGTAGAGAGAAGATATTTGAATATTTATATAGTAAATAAATAAAATATTTCAAACTATAGATACAAAGAAACACAACTAACATAAGGACATTTAGAAGAATAATCGACAGGCTTAAATTGTCATTTTGCATTTTTTAAATAAAATTAATGTTCCTACATACGAGTACCTAGATATATGACACTTTCACATAATAACCTCAAAATATTAATAGAAAGTAAAATAATTTTATAATTCAACAAACACACATGGTTCTGAATTCTTATGTAGCATAAAATTAAGGAAGAAATCAAATTTTTATTGGAGAAATGAAGGAGTACAGATAAGTTCTAATCATTCGATATTAAAATATTCATGCAAATAATAACATAGAACACACTGTTTTGAAAGGGACAGATCTGTCTTACTCGGGCCTAAATTGGACGAAATATACAACAAATAAGGATATTTAGATTAGGTTACCTGACCTAATTGGAACAAACATGAATCTACAATAAAGATGAAGTGAGGCTGCAGGCGATTTTATTCATTCATACCTGCAGGAATTTATGTTTTATGACCAATTTTCTAATATATATATATATATATATATATATATATATATATATTTATATATATATATATATATAAATATATATATATGTATATATATATATATATATATATATATATATATATATATATATATATATATATATATATATATATATGAATGCAATGTCCCGCAGGAAAAGTTAAAAAGTGCTTCCAAGTACTTTCGAACTTTATTCACTTCATTCTCAAGGATAACTACAGGAGAAAATAATATAATAATGGTATATTTAAGCTATTAAAGATAAAGGACGGCCTCTAAGACAAGAAATCACCCATGAGGAAGTAGGAGAGGAATGGTTAAATTCACATTAAGATTTAGCTATAAGAGGTAGCAAGGTCAAACCAAGAGGCAAGAAAGAGTCAAGAACAGAGCCAAAAGGATTAAAACGATTAACGGATAAAGTGATAGTCTAAAGAGGGAGATTAGGAAAGACACGAGAAATAAATTGAAATGAAGGGAAGAGGGACAAGAAGAGAGGAAGAGAAATAAAAAATGTTAATACAAAATCAATGCAATGATTAAATTGACACATCTGGGTTCCCATAAAAAGGAAAATTGCCCCCAAAAAATAGGAATATAAGTCAAAGCTAATTTCTTTAAGAATGAGTTTTTTTCATAACAACATTAATTTCAAAAAGATCAGGGGAAATGTTAAAGTTATTAAATTGGCTTATACATGAACATTCAAAAAGGTTTCTTTTAATTGAGTCATTTGAGCGAAAAATTCATTTTGCTAAATTCCAATTAATTAAGTGGTTATTTTCGTACATATGCACAAAAAACGCACTATTATTTACAGCTCTGCTAACATTGTATTTATGCTGATTAATACGGACAGATAATTGCTTTCCTGTCTTTCCAAAATATTTTCTTGGACAAACAGAACATTCGACCGAATAGACTCCCCCAATATTATTACAATTATTGTGAACTAGAATGTTTTTATTGTTGACTCGTATTTGAAAGCAACTGAAATGTTAAAGTTTTTTAAAAGACGGGGAAAGTCAATGAAACAAACAGAGAAGGGTAAAACCAAAATTTTTTTAACTTTAAAAGGGATTGCAAGAGCTGTATTATAGAACGACTTTTTGCAGAAGAAAAAACAGCTTAGAAGAAAGGGATAAGGGTAATATAGTTTATAGCCAATTTAAAAGATATTGGAGAATTTAAAATCCATATATTCAGGACTAACAACTCGTAAAGCCTGTAAAAACATAGAGGAAAATACGAAACGTTTGACTATGGGACTATGCGAAGAGTAAAAATGAATATAAGAGTTTGAATTAGTAGGTTTGCGATAGATGGAGTATTTAAAACCAGTCTGTGTTCTATGAAAAAGAAGATCGAGAAAGGAAAGGGTCCTATTATTTTCATCCTGATGGGTAAATAATGGAAGGGACGAGAAAATTAAGTCTGGTAAGAAAGCTATTAACATCTTTAGAATTAGGCCACAGGCAAATAACATCATCAATATACATGTACCAAACAATAGGGAAGTCAAGGATAGTAAGGAGGAGTCTTGTTTCAAAGAACTCCATATATAAGTTAGAGAGAACATGTGAAAGGCCATGGCTAATCCAAACTTTTGAAGCAAATATTTGCCATCGAAAGAAAACTTACAATTTTGGGTACAAAGTGAAATGAATTTCCTAAAAATAATAGCAGGTACGGGAAGAACAATATTTTGCCATTTATCATTAAGAAAATTGAAAAGATCTTTAACTGGAACCTTGGTAAATAATGAGCAGACATCGAAATTAACAAGGGCAAAATTATTCGAATACTGAATGGCATTGAGTTTAGAAATAAGTTCGTAGCTATTGGTAACATGTGAATGAGAAATGGTCCCTTCTCTATTTGTTTCAATGACCTTCCCCGTCTTTTAAAAAACTTTAACATTTCAGTTGCTTTCAAATATGAGTGAACTATAAAAAACATTCTAGTTCACAATAATTGTAATAATATTGGGGGAGTCTATTCGGTTGAATGTTCTGTTTGTCCAAGAAAATATTTTGGACAGACAGGAAAGCAATTATCTGTCCGTATTAATCAGCATAAATACAATGTTAGGAGAGCTGCAAATAATAGTGCGTTTTTTGTGCATATGTCTGAAAATAACCACTTAATTAATTGGAATTCAGCGAAATGAATTTTTCGCTCAAATGACTCAATTAAAAGAAACTTTGTTGAATGTTCATGTATAAGCCAAATTAATAACTTTAACATTTCCCCTGGTCTTTTTAAAATTGATGTTGTTATGACAAAACTCATTCTTAAAGAAATTAGCTTTGACTTATATTCTTAATTTTTTTTTGCATTTTTCATTTTTATGGGAACACGGATATGCCAATTTAATTATTGCATTGATTTTGTATTAACATTATTTAATTTCTCTTTCTCTCTCCTTGGTTTCAATTTACTTCTCGTGTCTTTCCTAATCTCCCTCTTTAGACTATCGCTTTATCCATTAATCGTTTTAACCCTTTTGGCTCTGTTCTTGACTCTTTCTTGCCTTATAGGCGGTCCTTTATCTTTTACTAGCTTAAATATACCATTATTATATTATTTTCTCTTGTAGTTATCCTTAGGAATGAACTGAATAAAGTTCGAAAGTACTTGGAAGCACCTTTTCATTTTTCCTGCCGGAAATTGCATTCATTGCGAACCTCACGTGCTACTTTGTGAGTTATTCATTTCATATATATATATATATATATATATATATATATATATATATATATATATATATATATATATAAGAAAAAGAAGAATTGGACGAGAATGAGCAAATTAGACAAGAAACCGGAGTTTTTTAAAGGCAAGAGAGAGGGACATTAGAAGAATCCAGAATCAAAGGGAACAGAGGGCGGCACAGTGAAGGCGATCCTGTACCGAGAAGACAGAAATAACGCTGATTGCATCTGACCGGCAATCAGCAGACCCGAGTTCGAGTCCCGGCCTGCAATTTTCAAAACTTTTTTCCCCTGGCGTTATTTCTGTCTTCTTGGTAAAGGATCGCCTTCACTGTGCCGCCCTCTTCTCTCGTTGATTCTGGTTTCTTCTAATGTCCCTCTCTCTTGCCTTAAAAACCCCCCCAAAAACTCCGGTTTCTTGTCTCTTTTGCTCATTCGCGTCCAATTCTTCTTTCTCTTGTACTATATGTATTTATAGTCAGCTATACAAGGTTTCTGCCTCTTTCTTTCTGTCTTCAAATTTATTTGAAAGGCAGAAAATAAAAATGGTATAGCCCTGTGGTGGTTGTATTATCAGCCGCAGAACCTGTATTTGCTCTTTCTTTGTATATATATATATATATATAAATAGTATGGGGGGATAGTCTTCAAATGGAGAGTCGTTGTGCGGAATTTCTTCACTTGACAACACTGGATGTGGAGAGTGTAATTCATTATATGATTCAAGAATTTAAATGAAAGATAAAAATAAAAAAGAACCCATCACCTCTGTATATACCCAACTTAAAACCTAACTAGAGACTATTTGATTTCCCAGAAATTAGTGTCGATTTAAAAAAAAAAACGAAATCCAAATTTGCATCAAAGCTGTTTAAATAAGTGTAGTAATGCCTGGTCCTTTTGTAAGATTTAACAATACCTTGGTCTTTTGTAAGATTTAGTATTGCCTATGCTTTTTGTAAGATTTTGCAATGCTTAGCCTTTTGTAAGATTTGGTAATGCCTAGGCTTTTGTAAGATTTAGTAATGCCTAGCCTTTTGTAAGATTTAGTAATGCCTAACCTTTAGCAATATTTAGTAATGCCTAGCCTTTTTGTAAGATTTAGTAATGCCTATCCTTTTGTAAGATTTAGGAATGGCTAGGCCATTTATAAGCTACATATTGTTAGAACCCGTCATTAGTAATGGGAGAAAGTGAACCACACGGGCATATCATGCTTTAGGAAAACATGATGGCGAATGTTGGCGCAATGGCATTAAACAAAATCAGGACCGAAGTGTATGGAAATGTGTTCAATATTCGTAAATGTCAGCGTTAATAAAAAAAACCCAATCCTACAATCCATTTTGAACTAAATGGTTTCAAAGGTAGAATACTCTAGACTACAATTGTTCTTAATTATCTTAAGGTCCTTGTGGAATCAAATCGTCAACAGGAGACTCGTGAAATGGTAAGAATTTTAAATATCAATCATGAAACAATATGTAAACATCTTATAAACATAGATCCACATAAAGTGGTGTTGGTGACACATGAGCTGTCTGAAAGAGAACGTCTAGAACTTGTCCATATTGCTTCGCCTCTTTTGGTTCGAAATGGCCGTGAGCCGTTTGTGGACAGAGTTGTTACTTGAGATGTAAATTATTGCGTTAGGTTTGGAGGTTTTTCCTCATCTTCCATAGTCACCGGACCTTGCACAATGTGATAACCATTTATTTAATTCATTACAATATCACCTAAATGGCGAAGTTTACTCTGATATGAAGGAAATATAAAAGGCTATCGATCATACATTTCATTAAAACCGTGTATGAATTCCTCAAGAAAAGATGTATCCCCTGCTTGATCAATCGATGGAAGAACATTGCCATTCATAATGGAAACTACGGTGCGAAATGAATGTTTAATTCACATTAAAATGATTTTACTTTCCTTATAAACAGATAACATTAATTTCTTTACATCTTAATAGATCCAGTAATCTGGAATGTTGCTCGCCCCTCCTAACACCCACAGTTTTTTAAAAAGAGTGCTAGGCCTCCAGCTGAGTCAAAAACCATGTCCGACTAAACAACCTCTTTTCATTGCCTTAGTCATCATCATCATCACTAGCTCTATAATTTAAGAAGGGGATTTTTTTGAGTATTTGAATAATAATTTCATCTTAGTTTGGTTATGACTTATGTTTTTTTATCAAAGTTATTTCTAATAATTCTTTTATAATATCAAAAAAACAAAATGGTGAAGTTCAGAAATAAATATAACTATCGAAATTTTGTGAGTTATTTAAAACCAAAATAATTATAAATGGTCAAGTTCAGAAATTTATTTTTATATATCTTCTATTATATATCTTCTATATATCTATAACTATATTTTAGCAACGTGATATTTTTGAAGGAGGGAAATTTAGTTTATAGTTCCTTTTAAAAATGATTATAATTGGCGAAGTTCAGAAAATTTATAAAAATTTAGCCATGGCTGCTTTTTTTTGGATTTTAAATTTTAATTTTAGTAGCGAAGCGCAAGTTCTCCCCTCTCCATAGGGGGGAATGGCGAAGCCATTGCCTGGTTAATTTATAAATCACAATTGTCAATTTTGTAACAGTTTAGCGAATCCAGAACCTCCATTGTCCACCCTAGCATATCAATTGGTTTAGGACCTGAATGCTCACTCTATTGTGTAAATCTTTCTCCGTTTGTTAATCAACCTTGTTCCAGTGTCAAATCAATATTCCTGAATACCTGCCTAGTTTTGATAAAATATATATTAAAAGCTCCGAAATTTATTGTATAGTGAGGAAGAGGTCAGTGTTTGATAAAAGCTGCCCGCTTGACTCATACCAGTATATCATCCTTGATATCGATCCTTGTGAGAGTTGTTACTTTATTTAAAGAATAGAATAAAATTCAAATATACAATTTTTCTTTTATTTCTTACTCACAAAGTAGTAAACTCAAGTCTGAGCAGCTATTTTTTTCGGTCTGACAGCAAAGGTAAGACGAGGAATCAGGAAAGGCACTTCTCGAAATTTTAAGAATTTCCACTATAGGAGTTGTAACCGGGTAGGACTCTGGTATATTAACATCAAGATCATCCAATGTGCCTACTAGTGCTGAACTCCAGCACCTTGAAATATTCATCTCAACCTGAAAGAGGTGCAAAAAAGAGGCCAGTCATTCGGTGATGAAATTCTGGCTTCTTTTTTGCACAAGCACGAATTTAAAACGCTCTGTCGAGTAGAAGGATGCGCAGGGTTTTTGAAATTGTACAATCAACTCTGAATGCACCCCTAAACTGGGAGTCCTTATCGTGTAATGAAACTCCGCCACTCTTAGGGAGTGGGCTGCGATCTTGAAAACGAGCCCTCCATACCCAGCATTCTTGATTGACAAGGTCTGTTGCGGCGGCTATTGTATCCTTCCTCCCCATCCAGAGAAGGCTGGTTAAGAGAGTTGTGTCGCCTCACTACCTATGAATTTGCCACACATGTTCACTTCTACCAACTAGATTCGTCCACGAATTAGTTTTTCGTTCTTATTTTTAAAATCTATAACATTTCCTGATATACGAATTGTGTGCAATTACTTCCAATTGTTTCTCCCATTATCAACCATCCCACTCAAGTCTGGTACACCACAGCAGAAGGTTGGAGTCCATCCCTTATACGCGCAAGCTAACAAAAACTCCACCTTTGTCCATTCACCATCTTGTTTATCTCATCTTTGTAAACAAATTTCCTTTGTTTATTCCGGAATGAAAAAAAAGCTTCATTTTGGTATCTTTGAAATGGCAGAGGAGGATTAAATCGTGTTTTCTTTAAATGGTCATTCGATCGTGACAACCAGGCATTGTCGAGGCGAAGAGGCGCTTGGCCTCTGTTCACGCTTCCAACGACGCTGAGTTATTGCTTTCATCTAATCTCGCTCTGCTATTGGCTGCGGTAGTTAACTCCAGAGTTGTGCACTCCTCTCCACGTCTGGTAATTGATGATGTGGAGTTGGGGAGTGAGAAGGGTTTCCCTCAAGTGATTGAAGAGTCCAGAGATAATTTAAAATCTAATTTTATTTAAAAGCAAAAAAATAATCATGCAATCTCCGCCAGAAAATTTAGGTTGAAAGGAATATAAAAAAATGGAGTTAGGAGAAGCGAAAATGTGTGGAAGGTATCGAATAGATTACTTGTTGCACCAGGAAGCGGTAGAGTACGCAACTTTCCTGAACCCAATCGAGTAATTTGAAATAATAAAGCGAAAATCATAGAAAGAATCTCCCACAGAAAGCTTGTAAGGAGATATATATGTAAAGAAAATAAGGAAGATAGAGAAAATGAAATGCTTGGAAGATATATAGCAGCTGGTTCACCTGCGGGCGTTAGAAATACAAAGGAATCCAATCTTTCAGAATTTAGCTGCAGTTCACGCCCTCCACCCCCCACGTAACGGCCTTCCGACTGAAAACAGAAAAAAAACCCAATTCCCTCCACCTCATAACTTCTTATTCCCTGCATTTCACTACTTCTCACCTACAGCTCCTAAATGAACATGCTAATTGGTGAAAATGAAGTAAGTAAATATTCATCGAGTATTTTTTCATGTAGTTTGCAATGGAGCCTTGGCCATATAAAGCATTAAACTACGACAATTAAAATTCCAACTATGAAACACGGGGGAGGCCATGTACATTCATCTTTCTGTTCAGCTTTTTTTGCCAGAATTTCTTCTCGGGCATTCGGTCGAAAAAAGAAATCTTTTAATTTTGATGTGGTACTTTATGTGGATGTTTGAGGGAAACTTTGTTTTTAGATGACATAAAAATGTTTATTAGAGTTGTTCCAGATTTGATGCAAACTGTTTAAAGATAATTAGTAATGCATAAGCCTTTTATCCTAGAATAATTGTATAGGCCTTTTTATTAAGCTACAATAATTGTGTTTCGGTGTGGCATGAACTGTCGGAAGGACAACGTCCACAACGTAATAATATAACTTCTATTTGGCTCGAAATGCACGTGAGCCATCTCTGGACATAATGATCACAAACACGAAAATACTCATATTATATATATATATATATATATATATATATATATATATATATATATATATATATATATATACATAGAGAGAGAGAGAGAGAGAGAGAGAGAGAGAGAGAGAGAGAGGGGGAGGGAGAGAGAGATGTGAGAGGGGTAGTTCATTATAAGTTCCTAGAAATTTACATTACCGTCCAAAAGTAAAGAACACATTACCAAAATTTACAGTTTTTTTCAAATTATTTGTTTAATTTTCATGAATAGTGAATAAAATATCCTTTGAAATTTGCCTCTTATAATGTTTAAAATTAATTTCCTAAAACAGCGACTAAAGAATTATGCGCTTAACACTAGAGAATGATAACTTATAAATTTTAGTTTACTTGTAAAAATGCGTAATGTATGTATAATAGAAATGTTCACTCGGTACTGTAGACGGCGTTGCTAATTTTTAAGGAGGGCAAAACGAGTTTAAGCCAGACAAATCCTATAAAATACAGGTTGTCCGGTGGAAGAGTGAAAAATAGCACTCTGTAACATTTAGAGACCTTATAATTATCGGTCAAAAATTGTGATTTCACGCATAATGAAACTCCACCAGGATACTGGGTTGGTGAATTGATGAAAAAAATAGTCGCACTCGAAAAACCACTCCCGGAGAACCTGAACTTAAATGTTTCCCCAGGAATCCAATCTTTCAGAATTTAGCTGCAGTTCACGCCATCCACCCCCCACGTAACGGCTCATAGGACGCTCCTCTGCTAAGAAACTACTCGTATGTAAAATAAATCAAACGGCTACCTTAGCCTTCGCTACTAAGCATATCTTATGGAGCGCTAAAGTGTGGGATATGTTTTTCAGCGGCGAAAGCAAATTGAATTTGTTTCGATCGGATGAGAACCAACATGCAATGCATCATACACTTATAATGTTTAATCTCACATGAATGGAAATGACGGTTAAATTTTGAAGTGGTAGCTTCATGGTATTATGTTGTGGAGTATGTTTTCAAGCGCTAGAGTCTCTGTGCGCTTGTGTGTTTACGCGGCAAAGTAGACGATGCGATATACAAGAATCGTCTTCAGAAACATGTAATCCCCTCTTTCCGAACATGAGGAGTATATGAGCGTGTTTGATAGGAGACGATGCTCCACGCCACACAACATGCTGGCAACTGCAGATACCTTATTAAAAGCCTTTGTAAGGTGATTTATGAGAAGGTTATGGCTGTGAAAACCGTGAATAAGGAAGATCTATGGCAAAGATTGGCAAAAGAGAGGAATAAAATCACTCCCGAACAATGCATCAAATTGGTGAAGTCCTGCGGCAGAAGATCTGCTCAAATGCTTCCGAACAACGGCCTGAATATTTAAAATTATTTTATTCAGTTGTCTATGAGATATGTAATTATGTTTTTTTTCTCGTGATGGTTGCTTATATTTATCGTTCAAATACATATTACTTTCCTTCTAACCTTTTAAATCACTGCTGTATGATATGAAAGTTAGGCGCTGTCAAAGGACAATTTCAAAGATATGCTGTGCAATATTCCTGAAAATTAAACGAATATTTTTAATAAAATGTCGATTTTTCGTATTTTTTCTTCCTCTTCCTCATCCTTCATCTTCAACAACTCTCGCGTCATGTGATTACTAATTGTTTAACTCATTGCAACATCACCTGAATGGCAAATTTACTCCTATATGAAGGAGGTTATAATTGATATCACTCATATATTTCATCAAGACCGAATGAATTCTTTTAAAAAGTTTATCCACTAATAATTACTAAAATTTTTTTTCTGTTTTTTGCATATTAAAAATTATTTTACTTTCTTTTTAAAAAAGGTCTACAGACCTAAGTCGCAGGATTTAAATTATTCTGACTTATGACCTGACGACCTTCAAAACTTTCCAAAAGTGGGGCAATCCGACCCATAATGAGTTTTCTTTTTAATAATTTCTGGACTAGCATAAGGAACACCTTGAAAATTACATCATTTGAAAGAGAATGTAAAGCAACACAAGGGTATCAAGTTTAGTTAGAATCGGCCGAATAGTTACGATGTTAATGCCAAAAAAATCTCATTGCAAAGTAAAATTGCTACCATCCACCCGACGACCTACGAACCGACATATTAACTTATAGAGTCACTTGCACGTGACTAAAAATGACATTAATTTCTTGACAATCTAATAAATGACGTAGGTTTTGCAATCAACATTAGATCTCTCTTAATCTTCGTATCATGTCAAGGATTAAAGGATTTATTTCGAGGGAATTAAAAGGAGTTTTGATTTAATTTTTGATTTAATTTAGAATTTTCTTGCCTGACACTTTTGAAGCAAATCGATAGATTTTATGTTGAGGTAACTTACTTCAGGAGCTTTTTCGTCTATGGTGTTCCAGATGGACTTTTTGGCTCTCATTTCAATTGATGCTTCCATCTTATGACTGATCATGATCTAACTACAGATGGGGTTTAATCTAAAGCTCCCCACGGGAGGGGGAAGGGGGATTTTTTTTCTTACGGGGATTTGATGGGTTCTGGTGAGTAGCGCACTCTCCCTGTCATCAGCGCCCTCATTGGTCGGTCTTTAAGATATTCGGGTTGTGTACTTTTCACATAAAATTAGAAACCATGAACGCATATGCGGAGTTGATTTGCGCCGATCTCACTTATATGTGGGAGAGTGGTAAGAATGCTGCAACTGCCGATAATGAGGATTCAGTTCCTTTAACCTCACTACTTTCCATAAAAACCTCGGCAAAAACCTTGTGGCCTTCGTTTCTAACTTTAAATGAAATAATAATAAAAATAATCATCAAAAATTGGAGCAAACTTACTTCCTAATAAAAATCTAAAATTCTTATCGAAAATACAAATTGTCGTCAGCAACATTGCGTCAAATTCGCAAACTGCATCCATAAAGCACCATTGCGTCAAGTACGTAAACTGCATTCATACAGAACCATTGCGTCAAGTTCGTAAACTGCATTCATACAGCACCATTGCGTCAAGTTCGTAAACTGCATTCATACAGCACCATTGCGTCAAGTTCGTAAAATGCATCCATACAGCACTATTGCGTTAAGTTCGTAAACTACATTCATACAGCACCATTGCGTCATGTTCGTAGACTGCATTCATACAGCACCATTGCGTCAAGTTCGTAAACTGCATCCATAAAGCACTATTGCGTTAAGTTCATAAACTACATTCATAGAGCACCATTGCGTCATGTTCGTAGACTGCATTCATACAGCACCATTGCGTCAAGTTCGTAAACTGCCTCCATACAGCACCATTGCGTTAAGTTCGTAAACTACATTCATACAGCACCATTGCGTCAAGTTCGTAAAATGCATCCATACAGCACTATTGCGTTAAGTTCGTAAACTACATTCATACAGCACCATTGCGTCATGTTCGTAGACTGCATTCATACAGCACCATTGCGTCAAGTTCGTAAACTGCATTCCTTCAGCACCATTGCGTCAAGTTCGTAAACTGCATCCATACAGCACTATTGCGTTAAGTTCGTAAACTACATTCATACAGCACCATTGGGTCATGTTCGTAGACTGCATTTATACAGCACCATTGCGTCAAGTTCGTAAACTGCATCCATACAGCACTATTGCGTTAAATTCGTAAACTACATTCATACAGCACCATTGCGTCATGTTCGTAGACTGCATTCATACAGCACCATTGCCTTAAGTTCGTAAACTGCATTCATACAGCACCATTGCGTCAAGTTCGTAAACTGCATCCATACAGCACTATTGCGTTAAGTTCGTAAACTACATTCATACAGCACCATTGCGTCATGTTCGTAGACTGCATTCATACAGCACCATTGCGTCAAGTTCGTAAACTGCATCCATACAGCACTATTGCGTTAAGTTCGTAAACTACATTCATAGAGCACCATTGAGTCTTGTTCATAGACTGCATTCATAACGCACCATTGCGTCAAGTTCGTAAACTGCATTCATAAGCACCATTGCATCAAGTTCGTAAAGTGCATTCATACAGCACCATTGCGTCAAGTTCGTAAACTGCATCATACAGCACCAAGGCCAAGACCCTGCTGGATTCGAGTCTCGCATAGTGCCGGATGATGAAACGTGGGTCCATCACTGGGATCCCGAGACCAAGACCGAAGACATGGCCTGGAAGCACAGGGGCTCTCCGCCCCCATCAAGTTCCGGACCCAACCCTCAGCCGAGAAGAACATGGCCACCATCTTCTGGGATTCTGAGGGAGTGTTGATGATGGACTATGCACCTCGTGGAAGGACCATCACAGGTCAATATTACGCCAAGGAACTGGCTGGGTTGAAGAACTGCATCCGTCAGAAGCGGCGCGGCAAGTTGACACGCGGTGTCCTGCTCCTCCACGACAATGCCCCTGTCCACAAGGCCAGAGTTGCACAAGCTGTCCTGCGCGAGTGCAAATTCGAGGAGCTCAACCATTCCCCCTACAATCCAGATGTGGCCCCTAGCGACTACTTTTTATTCCGCCAGCTCAAGGCTGCACTGCGTGGACGACGGTTTGGGGACGATGAAGATGTCCAGCTCGCCGTCCAGGAGTGGATTGAACAGCAGTCGGGAGATTTCTGGTTGTCGGGAATTCGAAGCCTCAGGGACAAGTGGCTTAAGTGCATTGAAGTCGAAAAATAATAAAACACTTTTCCTCATATCTCGTTTCCTTATATCCGAATTGAAAAACTTATTAACCGCTCCTCGTACTATGCATAGCTATTTTAAAATACTATCACTTAAAGACCAGAAACTCGCTCATCTATAGAATTCTTTAATTATGTATTTGTAGTTGAATTATTTCTGAAAAGGTTTGGTGTTGGCGACAATTGTCAGGAGATTGACTTGGCCAAGATGTTTGACAGTCTTCTTCTCCTACCCCTCGTTAGTCAATTAGGCACCGTGGCTCCACGAAGAAGCATCTGTGGTCAGAATATTAGCACGATCCTTTTTATCAAGGAGAGACCTGTATTTTATTCAATGAAAAAGTCAAGGGAGGTTGTTAACTAATGTTTGTTGACTAATTTTAGTTTTGTTACTACTGATGCTTTTTAAAGAGAGGGTTTCTGAAAATATTTTTTTAAAGTAGGGACACTTATCAGAGGGGTCCAAGTTAGCCATGTCGTGATTATTGCTTGACTTATTGTTTATTACTCGTCGCAATTCCCCTCTCAGTTTGAGTTTGAATTTGTCTGACCATTTTCTAGGATGAGCATATTATAATCTAAGCAGTTAATATTAGCCATAATAGTGGAAGGAAATATGGATGTTTAAAGTTGTAAAACATATAAAAGTATGTTTATCTCATTTGTATGCCCGTTCGAGTAGTTAAATTGGGATTAAATCTAAAAATTTTCCAGATACTTCTTCACCGAAAATTAAAAAAACTCTCAGCGTTAGACGAAATATGTCGTGTAATTTTTAAAATTGAATATTTGGTGTTTTTTATCAAACAAACTTATATTTCTTATTTCCGAAAAATTATCATTATAATTACATTATTGACCGTCAGGAAGCATGCGGATAAATGTGTTTTTTTTTATATTCCATTCTAATTTTCCCGTTAAGGCATTGTTTTTGTCTTTCCAAGTATGATTTGGCCTACGAGAAGATCAGCACCATTATTTCCTATTTTCGGAGTGCCTCGTTCAAGCAGGTTTGGCTGACCAATGGTCAACTAACAGGTCATTTCTAGTGCTTTCGCAATCTAAGAGTAATTTGCATCAATCTTTGATCTACATATAAGAGGTATGTAGCAGTAGTCCTACATCTAAACACAACATTCTAGCAAATGTATGTGTGTATACTCGTATGTGGTTATAGAATAAAAGCCAAAACTTATCAAGCAAATTATGAGCTTACAAATTTCTGATATTCAATTATGATGTACGTTAAAATTGATTAACATCGGTGGGGTTGTATATAAAAACCAATATTTTCTCTTATTTTATAATCTTAGGTTTGTAGTTCTTTCCTAAACAAAATGTAATTCTTTCATGCATGAGCCAGCCAATTGTGGATTTTAGGGTATTTTTAATGCTATAATTTATGGTTTTTCATTATAGTGCGTGTGTGTGTGAAAATAGAGAGAGAAAGGAAGAAGGAGTAGGTTCATCCAAGTTATATCATTTGGTATTTGAGTGCCGAATAATTTCCAAACTTGGCCTCGCACTTCTTTTCCAGTCAACAAAGGCCGAACTCGTGTGTGTGTGACCAGGCTCTGAGGGTATGTTCTAATCATTATCAATTCCATCTTCATCCTTGATAGGCTCAGTGTAACAATCATATTTTTTAAGCATTGATTGTCAAAGTCTTCGAAAGAACTTTCGATTGCTCTTGGCTTCTGCCATGATTGAATTTCATCTTCTCAACTCCTTTATTCTTCGTTTTTTGTGTCTGTTTAAATATATCTGTTTTAAGATTTCTTTCTCCAACTTTCGTTATCTTTTCTAGCGAGGTATTCCTCCGTTTCTTTACAAAAGTTTATCCTTTTTTCTATATTTCTTAAATTGTCCCTGTTGATTGCCTTAACTGATTTGTTTTTTCGTTTTTCTGCGTTCTTAGTTTCTGGTTGTTTTTATTACTTGGACCCGTGTTTCACTTCCTTGTGTCAGAAGACACAAAGGCATTCGAACTACGTTTGGGGTTTGCGCGGAGAGACGCATCCTGTAGCTTGTGTGTGCGCAGTAATGAGAGCGTGATTCAAGTCCTCCCTATCTGTTTATGAGTGCGCTGTTGTGGGTGAATAAGCTTCAATTATATATTTATCGAAATACCTATTTGATAGCCTTTTTATTTTGATTAATCAATGGAATATTCCTATTCTGTTTGGAAAATAGGGTGAAAAACGAATACTACACTATTAGAATTGTTTCTTCTTTTTGGAATGGGTGATGTAGTAATAGAGTAAGGGATTAAAGTAGGGGATTATAGTAGGGGATTAGAGAAGGATATTGGAGTATGGGATTAGAGTAGGGGACGCGGTTTTGATAGCTTAATTATTAGCCTGATTACCCTATCGAATATCTCTATAATTACTGTTATGGGTGTTGCTATGGGTGTATGGGGAATTATACACCACCGACATGTGACTTGCTAGCGTCCGCCAGAAAGGAGCTTTACTCCCCCTTTCCTCCCACCACCACTAGTATGTGTGCCGTTTCTACTTTTATAAGAGTGTGTGACTGTTAGGCAATCGTGTAGTTCTGTGGTGGCAAACCATTTTTGCCTCGTCATCATCATTATCACTCTGCCAACACGTGGAATCGTAACATTTCAACGCCACTAACCCCCCCCCCCTCCCCATTGAGCACAAAGACGCCCATCATTTTGCCCCTGACGGAGGAGGGGCTATGTGTTCTAGTATCTCGTCCCAGACAGGAATCATCCTTGGGCATTGTTCCCCCAACGCCCCCTCACAACTCCCCTTCCATACACACCACTCATCATAATCACTCACTCCCTCCTTCCTCTCTCAAGACACGAGTGCCACAATCGAGTAAATATTTTTGGCACTTCGGTTTGCCACACGTGATGGTGAGAAAAAAATTCTTTGTTTGTGAAGTTTCACTTAATAAATGCGTGGTATAAAAAAGAAAGTTAAATAAAACTGGCGCTGTATGAGAGAAGTCCTAATTAAATAATTTAATTGTTATGGCATTTCTTTGTTGTCGCTCGCCATAATAAAAAGTCTTTTATTTAGGAGAAATATTCAGCCTTAGCAGGAATTTCTTATCTCAATTCCTTAGCCAACGATGTTCCATTTTTTATATTTAGGTAAAAAAGTCGAGAAAAGATAGAGCTGGATATATATATATATATATATATATATATATATATATATATATATATATATATATATAGTGTGGTCCAAAAAATAAAATTATATTTCTTTCTCTCCACACTTAAACTTCACGAAACGGAATTACACGTAAAATTTCTTCTCTCTATCTCATCATTTAGGGGTCACCCCACTTTTCACTTTTTCTTCATCAGGTTGGTTTTGAGGGTGTCGGGATGGCCATTCGGTGTTCGTGAATGAGCCGGAAGATGTATTGCTTCTGATCCTCATCCTTCGTCAGCGTCGCATTATACGCCTCTTCGAGGACCACTCCTCGTTCAATTGCGTCGTTCACCACTCTCAGGCTTTTGGCTCTGACCTGAAAGTTCTTGTACAGCTTGTCGCCCTTCCAAGTCAAAGAATCCATCTTCAGGAAGCCCTGCTTCGCTTCTTGGGATACGGCTTTCTTCAGGACGTCGAAAACACGATGCGACCTTTTGATGAAGAAAGCATCAAAGAGGATTTCCCGTGTGTCTTTAACTTTTGCCATGCGTGGGTGATCTTCAGTCGGATTTTCCGTCTTCATCCGAGCCTTCATACCTTTTGGAAACCGGTCTTCCAACAGGGAAAGGCCGACTAAGTCTTCCACCAAATACTAGAGATGTCATTGTAGGGCATTGCTCATGGTTGCAGCGATGTTCATCTGGTTCATGTAATTCTGGACGTACACCAGGGCAATGAACAGCGCCATGCCAGTCACATTCCGCTGCTCTCGTTTCGTTCTATTGAACTGGTGTCGGAACAAGAACATCTTGAGGAAGTAAATACCCTTTAACATTCACCTCACGTGGTTTATGCCATCAGGAAGTACGAAGCGATGGTTGAGTCGTTGTGCCCCTCCGAGGAACAAGGTTGCGAGCTGCAGGAACTCGAAATAGTCATCGCGCGAAGACCTTGTTGGATCAGCCAGGGCAGATGCCAGGTAATCCTTCTTCTGGGAGCGGATCTGCTCCAGATGTCCTTCGAAGAGGGTATCCTCAGCCACCGTGAACTTTTGCTGGTTGATGGTCGGCCACTCCTTCTGGAAACGCTTAAAAATGGCTACTTCCCTACCTCCAGTGTGCCCAAAGACGACTCAAAAGACTTCAGAGAGAACAATCTCCAGCACATGATAGCGGCACCCCACCATTGTCATCTCCCTTCCAAGACCTTCCTCGATCCGGACGCACGCACCATTGTGGAGGACAGTGTTGCAGTTGTATCGAAGACCAATCCGACTAATTCGTGTCGAATCTTCCAAGACTCAAGCAATTCCAGATACACTGCGGCCTGAGCTTCTCTAGTACTTCGGGAAGCACTTGGAATACCCAGCAACTTCTCGAATCCTTGACCAGTTGCCAGAATCACAAACCTCTCCACTGTCTTCCATTATATCTCCTGCAGCATTTTCCCGTCCCAATGCAGGAGAAGGGGACAAGCTACTTGAAAGTTCTTACGTGCTTCTTTGTCTTGCATATGGCGTGTGTGACAACGCGACCGCTGTATCGAACTTCGAGACAACGTCAGATCAGAAATATCTTCGCCCAGTGCCTATGCAACAGCGCCAGTGACGAACGCTGCACCTTGATCTGGGAAATTAACTCGATACAAGGTGCCGATGACTTCAGGAGATTTGAATAGGTTTGAGGGCCTCTTCCCGGGAGGACCAGATGTACAGGCTGAAGTTTAAGTCCGGTAGTCATCTTCAGCCTGTGACTCATCTGACGATGTGGAGCTGGAACTGAAAGCAGCAGCGGCTCCTTGAACGTTGGCCTCTCGTTCGTCGTATCTCCGGTTGAGAGCAGCTTCTTGGTCATTTCTCTTCCCACCCCCGGCGTCGACTCCAGATTTCTTCGCATAGATCCCTGCAATGATGCACGAGAAGATGCCCGCACGCTTCGTCTTGAATAACTCCTTGTCTTCTTCGAAGGCTGTGGTCTGGAGGGAATCGCTTGTTGCAACATCGAAGAGATCCTAAAGGTCATCCAAGAACATCTTCTCCTTGACACGGTCCGAGTCTCGCCCACGAGTCCGGTTTTTCTTGAGTGTTTGGTATTCGTCGTGGATTCCTCGAAGTTTCCGTACAGAAGCATCCACCTGCTGTGTCGGGAACCTGCCCATCTCGCATACGATGACGACCTCGTCAAGAGGGAAAATTTTAGGCCTTTCGAAGGGGTCTTCTTTTCCACAACGTGATGGAACAGGTACAACGACAGCACATCCTGTTTACTTGGAAGAGGAGCACATGACAGGGAATCAACAGGCTTCCCGAGAAGCCAACATTCTGGGCTCGAACGAGTACTGATTGCCATAATCTGAAAATAAGAAGAAAACAGAAAAGATTAAAAGTGGTGTGACCTCTAAATATCATTGTATTGTGATGAAATTTCATACACAAGGAGAGAAATATAACACGAATAAAAAGCAATGGTGTGGAGAAAGGATCGGATCACTGCAATATGAAAAATTTTATCTCCGTTTTTTAGACCACTCTAATATATCTATCTATATATATTTATATATATATATATATATATATATATATATATGTATATATATATAATATATATATATATATATATATATATATATATATATATATATATATATATATATATATATATATATATATATATATATATGGGTAAAAATCACGAGAGTTAACACATGATAAGCATAAATATTTGTATATATCAAACTTCTAAAAATATCTCTGTAAGAACTAAGCAACATCAAAATGCAGTATCTAAGGGATATCTCAATAGTGCTTTGGCCGTCCACAGGCTTAAGATGGGTCACCAGGTTTACTGGTCAAAGCAGATACCATAATGCATGTAAATGGTTTTATTAACAGAAATATCTTTGAATCGTTCCTAATCTCCAATACAAAGGAGAGAAATGTAACACGAAGAAAAAGCAGCGATGCGGAGAAAGGATCGGTTCAGTGCACTTTGAAATTTTTTTCTTTAGATCTAGTCCTAGCCTTCTTGCTCAAATCTGACTTATCAGAGGTCATAAAAAATCTGACCTTATAGGGAAAACATTGCTTTGTATAAATACGGTGTCTCTCTATTATATAAGCCATTGTGAGTTTTATAATGTTAAGATAACAAAAGTACTAACTCCAATCAATCTTTCTTTTCCTTACGTGGTATATATATATATATATATATATATATATATATATATATATATATATATATATATATATATATATATATATATATATTTAACGTCATTTTTGTGATTTTCTCTGATCTGTGGTTTTTAACTTTGAACTTGTGCTGTCATTTATGTTTTTAGGCTTAGATTACTCATTTAGAATTTGTTTTTAGCTCCTGAAGATG